>OX387250.1:9414223-9422723 GCA_947562095.1 Branchellion lobata | reverse complement strand
CGGTGTTAACATTAACAATATAACATATGCTCTTGTCTTACTTGACTCTATAACACATCCATTTGTATAACAAATAACCACGTATTGCCTTATTGTTACAAACTCTCAGACATTATGGGTGGTCTTGAGCTGACAGAGACACTGAATGAAATATTATTAATAAATGAGTGATCAGTGGCTTTGAGAAAAATCTAACAGCGCCAATTAATTCAATAAAAAACAGATTGAGAGTGGCTTAAAAAATCAAGACATCGTGGTTTTGTGGTGCTTGGAAGACTGAACCGAGCCACAACTTGAGTCCCACGCTAGAGCGAGTAAACACGAGCTACTAGGTAGTGGTACTGTTGAATATTGAAGAGTATTAGTCAAAAAAAATTTCCTGGAGTGGATCATAAGTTTTTAAGAACTAAAAATGATTCAGAGTATTTGAAGTGGATGCCTCGCCATGGACCTCCATGAGGACACTTAAGGAAAGAATCAAATCCTAATCTAATCTAAGTTAAATTAAACCAATTTAATTTAATCTAATCTAATCAAAGAAAAGCATTTTGAAACGCTTCTCAGCTTTTTGTCTTAAGGTTTTTAAAAAATCTTCTGCTTGTGCCAGTCGCGGAAGGAAACAACAGGAAAAAGAGTAAAAGTTTTAATTTTGAGCACTAATTCCAGTGATGTCATGTGTACTTCCAATGAAAACTCTTCAAGTAACTTCTCTGAAGCTTGATTTCTGGGAAGTTGAGAAATAATTTGGTGGTTGTGGTCTGAGTCACCCTCAGTGGAGGATGATACCTTTAATTATTCAGGCCTCTTCATGGGCCAGTCTAGCTGTGATACCGAAGCGCCCATAAGCATGAAGAAAGTCATTGAAACCTTAGAAGCCTTTAAGATAAGAACTTCTTTTGAGGTATAATTTTTAAAGGTGATGGCGAAAAGCACGTTTGATTTGTGGCCTCGAAACTCTACGGGGTTAATGCCACTATAATAATATTCGTGTTCGTATTGTATTGTATCAGTATTATATTTATATGAGTGTGAATTTGAAAAAAAAAGTATGTAAATGAGAAAAAATTATTCGCTTTGTGCTTCAAAGCAAATAAAATAATTCTATTTTTAACAATTTTTAATGTTCACAACTCACTCGAATGAATAAGCATTTAATTAAACCGTTGTTTACGGCTGTTTATCCGATCCCACCCACCCTCAAACACTGCCTCTGATTAAACAATCTCCTTTGCAATCATCATTAAGTTTTTGAAGCTTTTAAATCCGTCAAAATGCATTTATAAATACCACGGAACCACTTGAAGCAAGTCGACTTTCTAGACTTTTCTATCTCCCCTGTCAACCAAGCTTTCACTGGTTACCAATCACGAACGGATCCATCAGCTTCTATTGATAGTTCTTTGATTTATTAATTTGAGATTTAAAAAAATAGTATTTATAATGTTAATTTATGTATTAAATAGTATTTTTATAAGTATAATTAATAATATTTTTGAAAGTAATTAAAGATGATTTAGTCGTTGTGTAAATCTGCTTTCAATTAGCCTCCGCAATTATTCTTCGTACTTATTTTCCGATAAATTAATTTTCAAGACTTCTGGATAATCACTAACAGATGGTCATATCAGAGCGTGGCTTGTTCATCATTGAGGAATGCGAGAATTGTTTTAATCTATGAATGGTCTTGGCTCATTCCGAATTCTTTTCTCTATTACACAATATTGCATAACAGCTAACGACCTTATAAAGATAACATTAAAAGTTACAACATGCACTTAACCTCTACTATCGTTTCATACTTCAGAAACATATATTACATTAAGCACCGCGCAAAGGCTTGATAGGTTATAAAGAGCAGTCATCAGAGACACCGCAACAAAGCGTTCATGAGTTCCAATGCACTCAAAACAACCACAACAATTCATCTCTGGACAACCCTACTATTAAAAAAAGTTTAAACAGAATGTTTTGATGGATAAGTTTTTATCTTTTTTAATATTTTATTTTTGATTTTGTTTCTTGTTTTTTTTTTCTTCAAATAATAAATTTATTTTTCTTCATTCTTCTCTTTTAATCCCTTCGCGGCCCTTCGTGTTTCGCTCGATTGACGAAAGGACTAAAGAGCTATTGCTGAGCTAATCTCATCTTCGCATTTGTAAAACGTCATCTGAGTCTTTCAAGCACCCGCCAAGCAAAGTGACGTTTAGCACTATTACTTCGAGGTGCTGTGCATTGCATTGAAGTCCCTTTTTGGCTTTTATTAGGGAAATAGCGGGAAGGGAACCTAGTGTAGTTAATGTTAAAAACATGACCAGAACTGCCATGGTGTAGGCCAGGGTGTGGTGAAATGTGTGAAACATTGTAGTGATCAAAATACCAATGTAGTTACTCGGCCATTTTTGTGTGTTGAAAATATGAAAGCTTTGAGCCGTTGGGTTTCTGAAATTACTGTGGAAAAGAATAAGATACTAAAATTCATCTGGAAGTTCCTAGTTGAAGGTTGAATTCCTAGTTAGCTGAATAGATTTTCCACCTCAGCCAGTCACCATTCAATCGAAGTATCGAGTATTTATCACAATAAATTATATTGGGATAACTTGAATACTTGACTTGTTTGATCAATTCACAATTCTACGCAGTACACTTCAAATTATAAACAACAATAATACTAAATTATAATATCTCAAATTATAGTTAAAACACAGTACATAGCTGTAGAATACAGTAAAAAGCTTCAGCATACAGCAAAGAACGGTAAAATCCAGTACAAAACTGTAGAATACAGTACAAAACTGTAGAATCTAGTACAAAACTGTAGAATCCAGTACAAAACTGTAGAATCTAGTACAAAACTGTAGAATACAGTACAAAACTGTAGAATACAGTACAAAACTGTAGAATCCAGTACAAAACTGTAGAATCTAGTACAAAACTGTAGAATCTAATACAAAACTTTAGAATACAGTACAAAACTGTAGAATACAGTACAAAACTGTAGAATACAGTAAAAAGCTCAAAACTACAGTACAAAGCCTTCAAATACATCGCCTGTACAATACAGGATATCAAATTCCATTGCGTTAAAGCTTGTAATGCAATGAAGATCTTTGCCATTCAAGGCAGGTGATCTGTTTACCCGAAGAAGCTTGATGCTCAAAATAAGGGTGGAGATTTTTAAAGACTTCTTTTGTCACGTTCTCCAAGGCACCTTGAATCAGGCTTTGTATAATTAATTGAAAAAAGCCGTCACAATGAACCACATTACAATGAGAATACAAAAGATTAATTGAATAAAAATATGAAAAAATTAAATACAGTGAAACCAGAAAGAATATGAGAAAATGCAAATAAAAATAGTATTCTGGTGGTATCAACGTCATGTTATCAAAAGCTTTTCATGCCTTCAAGACTCATAATGAAACAAAGGCCAGAAGAAGTTATTGAAAATCTCAACAAACTAAAAATATCAATTGAGTGGTGGTAAACAAGTAAAAATTACGGATAGCTTTTCAATTAATCAGTTGTTTGTCATTGAGGTGGTGCCTAGGGAATGTCCTACGTGGTGATGATAGTGGCGGAGTTGAATTGGTAAAATGTGGAGTGCCAAATTAGAAAACCCCTCCTCAAATGGTTGCTTCTGACAAATACTATGCAATCAAGGAATTAAGAAAAAACAAACAAAACACTGAAGCTCAAAGACGCTTTATTTGAACACCGACAGGGTTCCAAACTTTAATTCGATCCTTTAATTAAACAAACAGCATTAAACATTTCAAAGGTCATTAACTCAGCCATCCACAAGGATCCACACTCATGGCACTCAATCGTTTTAGACTTAAAATGACTAAGGAATATTACCAGCTGTAATACAAGATCTAACCTGCCAGTTCATAAGAAATGTCCTTATCACGCCTGCTTCCATGGGGGTTGTTCAAGAGGCATTTGAGCAGCTTCAGAAGACACAAGAGGTAGTTAGTGTTGGTGTTTGGAGGCGTGGCGTGGGGCTGGCTGAGCTTCGAATTCATCACAGCGTCCGTCCCCCTGCACGTTGAACTTTTATACTCACCGCTGAGTCTTCTGCCTCCGTTAAGTCCATTGCCTTCAGCGATTCCACTATCATCAGCAGTGGCATCCAGGAGACAGATAGTCTTACGAAGCTCTTTACCTATCCACCCGTATCTGTGGATCTCCTGCGAATGAGGTCGAGGGTAGCTTCTTAATTAGTTAATTAATTATTAAATTAATTAAATTTTTATTCATCAAATTCATTAATTATTTAACCTGTTACCTTATTATTTAGTAATTATAATTTTGAAAAATTGCCAACTGCAGGGTTGTGGTAAAATAGGATAAAAGTGACGTTAGTGCATTAAGACTTGATGAACATTGCGGCATGAGTTGATTGGGCAAGTAGTGTTGTGGGAAAGACCTCGATAGTGAATAATTGGTGGAAAATGAAGAGGGTATGAAATGTTAATAACGAGCAGAAACTCAGCTGAATAAAACACTTGAGTGCTCGAAAATGTAAGTTATATCGATAAGGTCTGAAGGTCTCTCGAGTGCTTTAAAGAAAATACACATGTGATCTAGTTTAAAATGCATGTAGACTGGTGTGGAAAATGTAGATTAGTTGACATTATTGTAGACTAATTAGGACTAGAGTAGAACGAGATAGACTAAAGTAGATTGGAGTAGACTGGGGTAGACTAATATAAACCGATTAAAAACATCAGTAGACAAGAACAATCTGATTTAGAGCATCAGTAGACTGGTATAAAGTGATTTAAAACATTCTCAAACTAGTAAAAACTGATGTAGAACACAGCCTACTCATGTAGCCTTCATCAACTAGAACGATAGATGGAGTATTCCTTCATCTTCAAGGCTTTCATTGCTCACAACTCATTCTTCCTTCTTTTTTGATGTTCATGCCACGGTAAACAGGGATTACTCAGGCTAAGAGGAGTTACATGTGTGTCATACGTGTGTTGAATGTGGTACGTGGGTTGTTGCATGTGTGTTAAATGTGGCTTACGTGTGTGTGTTACATGCGTTTCAAATGAAGGTGCTGCAAAAATGTTGCAAGGACTTACGTTGTTCTGTTTGATAACCTCAAGGGCCTTGTCATAACCCTCTTGAGAAGACAGCATCAATTCAAGCAACCTAGCCACATGTCCCTTCTTTGTATGTGTGCCCGTGTTCTCTTCTATGTCTGGGTTGGTTTGATAATATTTTAAAATAGTTTATGGAATAAAATTTGAATATTGTGTTTGCTTTTAAAACAAATCTTCCAATACGGTGCTAGATTTTGAGGTTTCATTGATACTTGCAGTGAAGCCCAATGACGAAGGTTAATACATTTTGAATAACTCAACATTACTTATAAAGAACACACGGCTTATCTTCAAATAGTAACAACCTTTTAGAATAATATATTAAAAAATAATTTTATATATTATTAATAAAATATAAAATAAAATATAATACATTTACACCAAACTATTATACACGCACACCACTGTTGTTTTGCCTTTCATAACGAATTGTCAAAAAAATACAAAAAATCTTAATTAGAAATTGAAAAAAAAAACAAAACAGAATTTTTGAAAAAGACATAAAATCAGCGATAACCTTCAAACGCTCATCAAAACTTCTATTGTTCATAGGACTTGTTGAATTCGGGTATTAAAAGAGTGGTGGTGAATCGTTATGC
This sequence comes from Branchellion lobata, assembly GCA_947562095.1. Classification (NCBI taxonomy): domain Eukaryota; kingdom Metazoa; phylum Annelida; class Clitellata; order Hirudinida; family Piscicolidae; genus Branchellion; species Branchellion lobata. The sequence continues at coordinate 9,417,010 of OX387250.1, read as the reverse complement.
AAATAGAGCATTAAAGGTAGCGATCATCCAGCAGTGTTTTAATATTACTGAATTAATTTTGAACGAATTGGGCAAGTCATGAAGTGGAAGATTGTTTGAGTAAATGAAGATAGAATAAAAAAATGAGTGAATAAATATTTTAAATTTTAAAACTTAATTTAAAACTAATCAAAATAAAAAAAATGAAAAACCCAAAAAAAATTGATAAGAAAAACTTCAAATAAACATATCTTAGTAAATTAATCACTCAATTACAAATTATTGAAGGGATAACATGACAACAACCTTTGGAGATGACATTGGTGTAATTTCCACTGTCAAAGATGTCGGGGTGATCTTGATGTTGTAACATCACTGCTACTTCACTTACTTTTACAGTTTGTGATGGAAACTACCTCGCAAGTTATAATCTTCTTTGAGTGCACATGAAGGCACTATTAACTTTATAGTTGTTCCTCTATTACCTGTTGAGATATTTTGCTAACAGAGAATGTTCGATTGGATTAGCTTGGAGTAGGGAACTAGAGCAAATGAGGTATATTACATTTGAGCTGTTATCCGTAGTTACATTTGAAGCTTGTTCTTCTTAATTAATTAAAAATTCTTAAGCAGTCAGTGATTCAACAAAACCTTTCAAATTAATTTCAGCTAGTTAAATTCCTGACTAACAAAAGTCACTATCAGTTATCAAAATGCCTAGTAGTTATTTGAAATAATGGTTTAGTTAGCACTGGGAGGAGGTTGGCGAGGAGACAAAGTGGGTGCATGTCGAGGCTTCAGCTGCTCTAAATTCTCAACACGGCCCTTTTGAATGCGATCCGTGAATGCTAAGCAGGTAAACACCGCGCTCGTATTCAAAGCGAATGACAACAACGTTTAAAACAACAATAATAATAATAATAATAATAATCATTATTGTTATTATTTTAATAGTGGTAAAAGTGTTTTTATTATTATTACTCTACTTCTACTATTACTACTACTACTACTACTACTACTACTACTACTACTACTACTACTACTACTACTACTACTACTACTACTACTACTACTACTACTACTACTACTACTACTACTACTACTACTACTACTACTACTACTACTACTACTACTACTACTACTACTACTACTACTACTACTACTACTACTACTACTACTACTACTACTACTACTACTACTACTACTACTACTACTACTACTACTACTACTACTACTACTACTACTAGTAATAATAATAATAATAATAATAATAATACTAATAACAATAATAATAATAATAATAATAATAATAATAATTTAAAAAAAAATTATTACTAAAAAAAATAAATATAATTTTTATTACTTCTTATATTCATATAACAATTTCAGAAGTTATTATGAATGAAGAAAAATGGAGGCCAATAGAATTTTCGTAAGAAAAACTGAATTTGAAACTTTTTTTGAAACAAAATTTTTTTCATTGGCCTCAAAACTCTACGGGGTTAATGCCGCTATGAAAACCATCGTGTTCTATTGTATTGTATTATAGAAATAAAATTTTTATTAAGAAATTAATGAAATTATACCCAAAAAAAATAATTTATTTGTATAGAAAAATTTTTTATATTTATATAAAAAAAACCAATAAAATCATATGAAAATAAAAATAAGGAAATTTAAAAAAAAAAAAAAGAACTTTGTGAAAAATATAGTAATAAAACGTATTCTTAGAAAGTGACAATAAAAAATAAGTTATTAGACAGGAATTGAAAGCACGCACAAAAAATGACGACAAACTGAAAAGGAATGATAAAAATCGACCAAAAAAGTAATTTTGAATAAGTTAATGGTTTGAAAAAAACTGAGAAAAAACGTTTCAGTAAGTTTTTATTGTTTTCACGTGAGTTGAAAGTTAATATTAAAAATTAGATTAAAAATCGCTGTTTGAGTGCTGTTAGGCAGAGATAAGAAACAACAAGACAGAGCTGAACAATGGCTTTTGTAACTGAACGATGAGTGACTTTATGTACTGTAAGTAGTTTTTAATGAATAATTTCGGTTAGACTATTCAAATATTCATAATTATACATTAGAAATTAGTAGTCAAAACGCTAGTTAAGTTGGTGACTCATGAAAGAGTGATTTTAGTTGCATTTTTAAAATTTTTGATTCTTTCTTTTCTTTGATGGAAAAATTCACCTCCACAAAACCATTGAAAAGTCTCTGATTATTGAGAATGAAGGAGATTATAGAGCTGTGCAGTCTTTTAAAACGTAAAAAAATTCAATTTTTTATTACTTTGTCACGTTTCTCTCGCAAAAAAATGCTGCAACAGGCGAATACTTGAAAGCCAATGTCAATCGAACCAATAGCTGAGAAAATAAATAATTCTTGTTGTGATCTAACCTAACAAAGCTTTATATAGCGCAAAAACCCATTAAAAACGCATTATTCTAAAAAGCTTCATACTGAATGAAATGCACGAAATTCTGAACAAATCTAAAAGCAGGGGGAATTTGTAAAGAAGCGGAGCTAGAGAGTGGGCGCTTTGAGATTCAGTCATAATCTTTATTATGAGAATTATTGAAGAATCTTTATTCTGAGAATTATTAAAGAATCTTTATTATGAGAATTATTAATGAATATTTGTTGACTATGTGTATTTAATATATGTACTTTGAATATTTGAAGTCAGATGAGCAGAAACTAAAATTTTATTTTTATTGAACATGTTAAACGATAATTATTTTATTATTTATTTATTTATCTTCATATTTATTTAGTTATCTTAATATTTATTTAGTTATC
>OX387250.1:9351723-9411723 GCA_947562095.1 Branchellion lobata | reverse complement strand
GTAAAATAAAATAAAGTACAACACAATAAAGTACAATACAATACATTAGAATACAATACAGTAAAATAAAATAAAATACAGCAGAATACAATAAAACACCATACAATACAGTACCATACAATCAATTATACTACAAAAAATGAAATACCGGGCAAAGCATGATGATAAAAGGCAATACTCTTCAATCCACTCATTCTTTCTAGCATACCTCCACAACTCACACCCTGAACTCTGTCTTACTTCTTCCAGGCTTCCAACAGTCAATCCAGTAGGCCTCCATGATCTGGTAGGTACCACAGCTGTCCGAGCCTCCGTCAGGGTTGCAGCTGCCTATCAGGCAGTCACACCCCTCTTGCTGCGTCAAGTTGGCATTGTTTGTGAAGCGCTTTTAGACATTTCAATACGCTTCGGAATGTCTCGATGAAATATAAAAATTAAATATAAAATTTCGATATGATTCTTTATATTCTGGAAGATGTCATTAAATCTTAAGAGATTCCATAAAATCTTGAGATCCCATCAAATCTTAAGATTTCATCAGATCTTAAGATTTCATCAGGTTTTAAGATTTCATCAGATCTTAAGATTTCATCAGATCTTGAAAATTATAACAAATCATGCAAGATTTTACTGAATCATCATCAGAGATAATTTTCACTGATCTAATCTAATCTTATGTGATAACATCCAAACCAAGCATTTGTATAGAGCCTAACATTTCATTAGTTTAGCCTGCGATAGTGTATCGATCCAAGAACCCTTCAAAAGGCTGCAGTTTGATGGACTGTTACATGAGCTCCATAGATTTATCGATTTTGAAAATTCAAAAAATAGGCACAGTTGAGTAGCGAGAAGTTCGAAGTATCGAAAAAAGCTTAGTTGAAGCTCAAACGTTAATGTTTTTTTAATTATTAAAAAAAATTTTTTTTTCCATCTTTTTCACCACGCTACAAACCTCTCAAATGGCTTTCATGCAATTTATGTCCACACGGCCTATATCATCAACCCTGTCTTCTACACGTTTTTTTGATCTTATTGAAGCAAAGCTTCGCAAAAGAATCTGATTATGATTCTGCTTTCAATGTTCAACAATTCGATTTGCTGGTATTTTTGAAGTCGCAATAGATTCATCTTTTTCTTCTAACTCCTGTAGTCTCAGAATAATTTCTTTTTCATCTCAGCGAACTAAAATAGATAGTGTTGGAACAGATCAGCGCCAGTAAACCCAGCATGTGGAATATACTGCCAAACAGTATCAACCCTTCAGTTCCAGACGGATCTTCTTGTCGACTCTCAAAGCTTATCTTTTCTATACAATTTCGCCTTTCATTTTCAATCACCCTCATATCCTTTCACTGAACAGGCAAATATATCAACGATAATTTCAATTTCTAACGCAGTTCAAGTCGTTTTTGTAGATTTTTTATTCAGAATAAATATGAAACAACAGGATCAAAAAGTAAACCAGGTCAAAGTGACATCAATCTTCATCACTGGAATCTTCCACAAAGTCTTATTTATAGAGAGTTTTATTGCCACTCAAAGTCATGACAAGGGCCCAGAAATCTTTATGACGTCACACCAGACGTCTGAGGCACTAACAAGTCTTTGCTTCCCCTCAAAGGCGGGCTTCGACGCCAGTCCAGTAGCTGTTGGTAGAGGCTCTGCTACATCCGCTTGGTCCGCCGTTGTGCAGTCTGGCGTACTTCTCGCAGATGTTTGAGGTGCTGATTGTGCAACCCCTCAAATACCTGTGTGTGTGTTTGTGTGTGTGTGTGTGTGTGTGTGTCTGTGTGTGTGTGTGTGTGTGTGTGTGTGTGTGTGTGTGTGTGTGTGTGTGTGTGTGTGTGTGTGTGTGTGTGTGTGTGTGTGTGTGTGTGTGTGTGTGTGTGTGTGTGTGTGTGTGTGTGTGTGTGTGTGTGTGTGTGTGTGTGTGTTTTTTTTTTTTTTTTTTTTTTTTTTTTTTTTTTTTCATGTTAATTCATGAAATTCATAACCAGCGCTAGAAAAATTAGGAAATTTCTTACAATTACCTTTGCATGTAACTTTGCACGCAGCCTTCAGAACAGTCTTTTTGTTTGGTACACTCCCTCCAACCTGTGAAGATGCAATACAATGCAATGCAATGCAATGCAATATAATACAATGCAATACAATACAATGCAATACAATACAATGCAATACAATACAATGCAATACAATACAATGCAATACAATACAATGCAATGCAATGCAATGCAATATAATACAATGCAATACAATACAATGCAATACAATACAATGCAATACAATGCAATGCAAGAAACTATGATACATACAAATAAATATATAGTGAATTTAAAACAGTTTGCAGCGAAACAGCCGTTTCTCAACTAAAAACAATTGCAAAGTATAATATAATAATCTTGGATTAAAGAAAACACTGCAGAATTGAATAAATATCATAAGAATGAAATATATAAATAATACTAAGCAAAACAAAACAAAGTAAAAAAAATAAAAATAAAATATAATATAAATACAAGGATATACGATTTTACGTTTTATATACGATAAAAAACAACAATACATAACAATACAATACAATACATAACAACACAATAAAATACATTGCCTAACAAGACAAGACAATATAATACAAAAATATTCACCACTCACCATTTCCTGGTCTGCCACAGTCAATCCAGTAGGCCTCCTTGATCTGGTAGGGACCACAGCTGTCCGAGCCTCCGTCAGGGTTGCAGCTGCCTATCAGGCGGTCACAGCCCTCTTGCTGCGTCAAGTTGGCATTGTTTGTGAAGCGCTCGAAATGTGTTTTAAATGTTTCAAAGTAATTTTCAATTATTAATATGAGTAATAAACATTTTTGGTCCAGTTATTCATTTATATTTTCTTAAAAATTCCTCATTGATAGCTTCCATGACTTTTCTTTATACCTTTTTATATATTAAGATGTTATGACCCATTTTATTATATATTTCAAGGTATTTAAATATACGGGAACTGCGCATTATTTTTCCATAATGATCAATAGTTCATGGATTGATAAAACATCACACCCACACGAGGCATGACAAAAGCTTGCTCTTGAGAAGAGATTAATAAATAAATAAATTGATTAATTAATTTAATTAATTGAGATGCTTGATGGAAGGGACCGAGCAATACTGAGTGATCCTTCAAAAAATGAACCCAAATAAAGTTTTCTAGCGTGGACAAAAACAAAAGTAGGTTAGTAAGAGCTGGTCCATTTTGCCAATCTAATCAAATTCAGACTAAACATTAGTAAAACGCTGATTGAGGTGTTCAAGCGGAAAGAATCCTTAAAGCAACTAACCTCGCAAATGGCTCTCATGCAGTTGCTGTCCACGTGGCATTGAGCCAAGTAGCTTGCTGGGGGGATGGTGGTGGAGTGATGATGGAGTTGTGGTGAAGAAATGGTGGAGTGATGGTGGAGTAGTTGTGAAGGGATGGTGGCATGATGATAGATTGAAACAAGAACTTAGCCAAAAACTGAGACATACTCTACTAAACACGGCTCTAAAAACGACAGACAAGTTGACAATTTGACTAATAAAAAGCCAACAAACAAAAAATAGATAAATAAATAAATTATAATAATTAAACAAATAAATAAATAATTGAATAACAAAGGCGACAACGAGTAAAAAAGTCAACAGACGAGGGATGAGTGCATACCAGCAGCTAGGACGCTCAGGAACAACAGAGTCTTCATGCTTGTGGTGGTTGTAACTTGTGAGTTTGTCTCAAACAGGAGAGCACATGTCTTTATATACGCTGTGGAAGGTTGAAGCCATCTAATTGAAAGTAACCTTTATAACCTCATTCGTAGAATCTCTTTGAGGTGAAATGACCTCTGAACCCTCTACGAAAACAAACTCAAAAATTCTCACAAATATTTTCATTACTCGAAAAACCTGCACCTCTGACCTGCATTTCCAACGTATCGAGTCACGTTTTCAATTAAATTGGCTTATATAAAAGTAGTTTGTATTAACCTAGCTGATATAAAATTAGGTGAAATGAAATTAGTCAAGTAAAAATTCTGAAAATTGAATTAGTTAAAATGAATCAGTTAATATTGAATGCATTTTCAAGTTGATTCTGTTTCAATTAGCCACAATGTGTATTTATTTTCCTATTGGTTATTTAATTTGTATGAAGGTTAAAGAATCTCAAATGTGTGAAGAATTTAACTTTTTTAGTTTATTTATTTCATTAGCTCTTAAACAATTAATTCACTTCATTCTAAAACTATCATTAGATTTTTAAATAAATTTATTTATATTAATTTAATTTTAATTTTCAATTTTTGTCGTTTTTGAAAAAAATTATTTATTAAAAATTTTAAAGCTTTCTTTGAATATTTTTAATGGCTTTACTTTTTATGTATACGCTAAATTTTTCGAAATCCTCAAACGTTCATTTTTACGGATTTTTTTGGTCTTGTTGGAATTTTAAAGTTTTTTTATTAAAATTTCCAGTTTTTGTATTTGAACTGTGGAATCGAAAAAAATTAGATTTTAAGAAATGGTTTAAAGAAGAGTGGGAAAAATGATTTCATTGCGAGCTAACAACCGTTTTAACTGATTTATTATTTCATTTATTTCCAAATTTATACTTTTCAAAAGCTACTTCTTCAAAAACCCAGCTGCATAAATATCCTTCTATTTCCAAGAAGAACCCTCACAAGCTGTTATTGAGAGAGTTTTTTGGAAATCGTGTTGATGAAATACTGTGACTTGAAACTTTACTTCTTTTCTTATTGAAAGGAAAGTTCCAACGATAAGATCAGAATGTATGTGTGTTATAGATTGGGTGAGAGTCTGAACCGAGAACACCCAGCCAATGAGCTAAATAACGCATTTTCTTCACACAAACAGATTAAAGATTTATTGAAAAAACAAAAAAACAACAAATAGTGTTTCATGTTTTACTTTCATCGGCATCCATGAGTAAAATAAAAGTTGGAAGATCACTCTGAAAATCCAAAGGCCACAAAGAGCGTTTCTTTGGAAACATTTTCGACGTTTGGCTGGATTGATTGATACAAAATCGAATGATGAGAAATAATGACGAATAACAGCAAACATTGAAATTGGAAAACGTTTTTGAGTCACAGTCTAGAAAAAATAGTACTGATAACTCCACGTTTAAGAGGCTCTAGCTTTTAATTTAAAATAATCCATATTATATCATAAAACATTTTATTATTTTTTTATTTTGAAATATTTTATTTTATATCATTTAAATTGATTCTATTTTCTTTTTATCAAGTTTACATTATCTTTTGTTGTTGTATTTGATATTATACCTATTCAGACTGAAAGTCATTCCTAAATGACTTTCTCACCTGAATCTCCGATCAAAATCCCTAACAAAACTGGTATTTATTTTTATATACATAGTGTACTTATTTATAATGTATTAAGGGGGTTTGCGAATTAATTCAAAGACTGTTTTATAAATTCTTTTGTGCTCAAGGCTATGAGAATAACAACGTTATTTTTATTTCGAGCCCTTCTTATTATCCCCTCAAGCTTGTTCGAGGTTCTAGGCCTGTAAACGGCCCCTTGCTCATGCCATAGAGTTACCTTAAGTCTTTATCAATTAATACTTCAAAAATGAATGAAATAACACCCATGGATTGTTTGATCGGCTGTCAAAGAATTAAATAAAATTTAATTATTCTCAGATTTTGATCTATTCATAGAAGCTGCATTTTCTCTATTACCTAAACTTTCTAATCAAATCATTTATCTAGCGCCGAGTGAGCTTTGTTTGGAATTATTTCATTTCTATGCTTCTCTCTTAAAACACATTAACTCCAACTTTTCCTCTATACGCTGTTTTGGCCATCTTTCAAAGTATCCTCAAAAACAGTCAATAGCCGAGCCATGGTGCGTGTCTAAGTAGCTGTTTCATATTGCTCTTACCGCTGTTAATCAAATTTATAATCGATTTTGAAAAGTAAAAAATAATCTTTAGCTGTAAGAAGTAGCAAGCTATATTCGAGCACGTCAAACCCATTATTATTTCTATTATAATTGTATTCACAATATTAATAGTAATATTATAATAATAATATACTCATTATACTAATAATATGCTTATTATAAAAATAACTTGCTTATTATAATAATAATATGCTTATAATTATAGTAATACTCAAAATTACCAGTATAAACTAATAATAACGAGAACAATAATTTATATAAAATCATAAAAAATAATATAAGTGGAGAAGTGGTGAGTGGTGGTAGAGAGGATTTGAGTAGCTGAAGGGTTAAAGACTACAGAGTGAAAATAATGTTTCCTGTGTTGACGCACCGACATTATGAAAAGGAATTATTTACTTGGGAAAACAAAAAATCTTGTTGTATTGAGTGAAGACCACGAGTGCTTTTGACTTTTTATTAATAACAATCTGTTAGTTGTAGAAGATGAGAGAAACCGAACATGACCGGGTTAGAAAGCACCATTTTCTTAGAAATTGAATTTAGAGAAGTTAAATTGAAATTGAATCATAGTGATAGTTTGCGCTATGTCTTTATTCCATCAACCAAAACACGTATCGGGAGTTGATGACGCTGTTTGGGAGTTCAAAAGCGCATCACTCCAGACTGTGCTCAAATGGCCGTCGACAAAATAATTAAAAATATTCACTTGAAATTTATTATAACTAGTGGTGCTTGAGTCAGTTTGGTCGGCTTTCTGGAATTATTTCTTCCCAATGGGGTCTGGAAGGAGTGGTTTATAACGAATGAAAAATTGATATTTTCAGTGTTTAACAAGATTGCAATAATTTATTTTTTCAATTTGAAATTTTTAAAAGATATATTTTAAACATAAAATAGAACAGAATACACTCACGGTCACAGGTAAGGATGCTATCGTTCCACTCGAGATTTCCTGGACAAGGCTGCTTGAAGCACTGCCCATGGTCTGAGCACTGCACAAAAAAGGAAAGGTCATCGTGGGGGTAGTAGTACTTGCCTGTGACTGCCAAAGGATTGCAAGGATCGTTGTCAACGCAGTTGTATGCCACTGCTTGATGACAAACCACCATCAACACCACGGCCAGAGTGAGTGAAAAATGCATGTTGAAGTTATACACTTTCAAAATGTTTGGATGGAAGGCGGCTTTCTTCTGCCGTATTTATACGAAATCTCCCGTATACATTCGGCTTGTCTTTCATATGGAAGTTTCTTCGGTAGAACTTCACCCTCAACAATGGAGCAGAAGAATGGATGACAAAAATTGAGACGAGTGATTGACAGATTTTATTCTCATTTAACAGACTTTATTCTCATTTAACAGACTTTATTCTTATTCAACATATTCATCTGCTCAACAGATTTGAACAATTCTTTCTTTTTTAAATGGTTGAGAGCGTTTTAACAAGTGATACATGGTCAGTCATGCGTGCAACTCTGCAACCTGTCAAGTCTCAAAAGAACTTCAATGGTTTATAGGCGTAATATTTGTTTCAAAAAGATTTTATTACAGCAGACTTCAAAATAAATAAAAATATTCTTTACATGTGAATTATAATAAACTGGAAGTGATACAAAAAAACAATTTGAAATCTCATCAGATACCTTTGAAACCAACAATCCAGGTGGATTGGTGGAAACACGATCCTCCTTTACTTTCCACAAACTTTAAGCATTCCACAGAAATTTTTAAATTTTGTCATAAAAAGTTTTGTGACGCAAATGGTTCAAGGGATTATCTTCAAAGTCCCATTGAAGAAGCAAAGCGCCGGCACCATTGTGTGAGCACCTTGAATAGTTTCAATGACGTAAGAGCTTTCAATCAAATGTCTTTTTTTATTTTCTGCATTTGAACATTTGATCGGAATAAATAATTCAAATTAGTTCTAGTTCTTCATCTCGATGTTCATTTTTGCTGGAGGTTTTAGAGTTTTCGAACGAGTTAAACAGTTCCATCTTAATGTTTGCTGTATGGAAGCCAGCTGACCTTCCACACTTTATCACCCAGACTCTGTAGCTTCCCTGGAATTACAACAATGTTTCTCGCACATGGAAAGATGCCGACTACATAACCTACGTGCTGATTTCCCAGCAAATAGTAGCTTCAACTCAATAGTAGTAGTAAATTCACTATATGGGCGCTCGGCAGTTAAGCCACAACCCATCGACCACTCAATAGTGAGAAAACCTCTTCGGTCTTAAGTTAAATTGAGTCATGTTTTCTGTCTTTTCGTCTTTTTTACAAAATAATTTGATTATTGACGTTTAATTTGATTAATAATTAAATCAATTTATTTATTATTCAAATGGATAACCTAATTATTCTCATGTGACAGATCATGAGTATTACTTAAATGAAATATGACAAACACTCAAAAATCTACAAATTAAATATAATTTATATTAATTATTTTTTCCTATTCAAACCTCGCAAGAAAGCCTCTAAAGAGAACGTGATTCTGACAGTACTCATTGTTCTGTTTGATGTTTCACCGATGATTTAAAGGGGGTTTTTTTGTTTGAATTGATAAAAAACGGCCATTTGATTTTATAGTTTGGTATTCATGAGGTGTTTAAATGAGTAACCACTTATGCTTCTAGTCACGTAGTCACTTACCTGAGTCTCGTATTTAGTCATGAAAATAATAAAAATAATTTAATAATTTTATTATAAAAAAATGAAAATGATACTATCAGAATATATCGATGATATTTTATTAATTCAACAATAATATTCTAGTAATATAATAGGCACAAAAACTTATGAGCTCGAAGCAAAATTTCTAACTGATACTTTGAATTAATTCAATCGGAAAACTTCAAATCAAATTTCGTAAAACATTCTGCAAAAGATTAGTTCTGCAGAAGGAAAATCTTTTGAGTACAATTTCATCATTCACCAATGTTCCTATAAACAACGTTTTACTTGTAAATTTGAAAAGTTTTTTAGTTTAATCTACTCTATTCTAATCTAACGAAAGCTTATCAACTCCAGTCTCATCTAATCCAAGCTAATCTAATCTAATCTAATCTAATCTGATCTAATTTAGTCTAATCTAATTTAATCTAACCTAATTTAATCTGATCTAATCTAATTTAATCTAATTTAATCTAATCTAACTAATCTAATCTAATCAAGATTAATTTAACCAGGACTAATATAATCAGGAGTAATCTGGTCTCGAAACTCTGCGGGGTTAATGCCACTATAATAATATTCGTATTTGCAATCTAACCCAAGCCAAGAAGTATAAAGTCCGTTTTGAACGTTGTGATGATAACTATAATGCTTTCTGGCGAATGTCACGGAAGAAAGAAATCGGTATTTTATTTCTGCTGAAGTCAATGAATTGGAAGTTACAAAAATACAAAGAGGCAACCAGAAGCGCACGCCTGGAAGGATAGAAAAGGCCGCGTCATGATGGCTCGCATGACGTGTTTAAGAGAGCCTGTTACTTAGTATAAAAACGCTACATGAAAAATTTACACTAGTTGTATAAGAAAAGTTATACTAGCTTTTACAAAACCTTACACTCTTTGTATATTGAAACTACGAAGTTTTGTATATTGAAACTACAATGTTTTGTATATTAAAACTAAGTTTTTGTTTTTGAAAATACACACTTTTTGTATATTAAAAGTACTCACCCCTTGTGGGTTTAAACCTTACACTTTCGTAGACTGCAAACACACACAAATCGACAATAGACGGCAACACAATTGGATTTGATAGGGTTGATGTAGCAGCAATGATTGCATGCTTGAATACCAGTTTAAACAAAGTCAAGAGAATTCGTAACAAATGCATCAGTGGAATCGAGGTGGATTGCAGAGGTTTCATTAAATAAATTAGTTGGGTTGTCTGAAGAACAAAGATATCACATTATAACAAAGTATCGGAACAGTAAAACCATATTGCTTTGAAGAAAAAACACGCAAACTTCCTTGGGAAGGCCTTGCAGAGGTTGGACTTTTAAAGTTTTCAATTATTTGTGAGTTATTCAAAAAACATTTCAAAATTATTGAAAATTTAGTTTAAGAAAATATTAAATCACTGTTCACCTTTTCGATTCTTTCAAACTAAAAGTGATCAAAATGTTGACGGAGGACTGCCTAAGTAGATCTGTATTATGCATTTGAATTGAAGTTAGGGTTGTTATGTCCCTCGTCGAACCTCCTAACAACTTCGCTAACTTTCTTGTTCATTTTGGGTGGGTTGGGAGGTATGGTGGGTTTTTGCACTTGACCGGTTTTCTTGGCTTTGTTTTGTTTCCATGCAGGAACAACGGGTGGGAGGGGTGGATTAGCGTTTGGCTTTTCAAGGTCATTGCCCGAAGACTTCGGATGAGACGGCAGGGATTTTGGAAGGGGTGGCTTAAAAGGTTTGTTAAGTCTTGAATTGCCTAAGCCCACCGCGTCCAAGTCTTCGGAAACATAGGCGGGATTGTCAAAACGGTTCGGAATGCTGTTGTGAGCAGCAGTAGCTGCCGCGGGGTTGACTTTTGAGGGCTTGGGAGCCGCTCTGGTTGGAATGATGCTGATTTGAGGCGTGTCGGTGGCGGAAGTGTTGATGATGTCTCGTTTCTGGAGCGGTGGTCTTGTGGTACGTGTCTTGGGCGGGGTTGAAGAAGACTTGGCGGTAGAGTCAGGTGTGTATTTGTCAGCCAGATCTCTGTGGAGGGTGCAAGGTTGTCACGGCTTTAAAGTAGTTTGAATAGGCATGAACAATTCGAAAGTTTTATTTTCTAGATCCAGTCCTTTTTTATTTTTTTGAAAAGACAAACACGAGGTGCTCAGCATTCTAAGCATTCATAAAAAAACGATTTCTTACGCTATCGTTATCACTCGTGCAATCCATGATGTTTTTCATTACTTTAGTCATTTCACAACCAAGCTGAGTCATACACCACTCCAGAAACAGTAATCACAACCATTAAAAAACAATTCTTAAAATGAATTTCAAACTTGAAGTAAACGTCAATTACTTGAAAATGAGAAGTTATTAATTAAAAAAAAAAATAGTTTCAAACTTGAAGAACTTGATGGCGTGTTGCTGATGCCTGTAGTCGTAGATGAAGAGGGCAGCGATGAGGAAGAGGAGGAGGAAGAAGATGATCAAACCTACTATCAGACCCGTCTGGCCTGAACCTGAGAAAAGATTTTGTTATTTTTTAACAATTTTTATATTCGATTATTTTACACATTGTTTCGATTCATACATTTAGAATCAATAATATACAATGGTTGGTGACAAATGACCGAGGTGAATGAAAATAGACTAATAAGTTGTGAACGTATCAAAAAATACTAAAAAAAAATATAGAACCAGAGAACAGAATCAGTTTATAGAAACAATTTAATAAGCATTGAAGGAAAACAAAAATTTAATGTCTTGAAGATCAAAAGATACTGAATAACAGCGTTACAAATATGTCAAATTGGCGCTTGTGAGGGGTTTAAATGTGAAAATTTGGTGGCATGACGTTTGGTTGTGAAGCGATTGCTTAGATAGTTAAGAGAAAAATAAAAATTAGTCGTTGGAAGGCTCACTTTGGGCTGTTTCGCATGTCAAACCAACAAATCCTGCATTGCAATGGCACACACCTTTGTTGTTACACCGCTAAAAAATATTTAAAAAAAAGTTATTTAAAAATTTTACACAAATGAATATAAGTATTTGATAGGTAAAAAAGATTATTTAATTTTATTTACATAAAGCACTGGTTAGAAGCAAAATAGACAGACGATCCCTCAAAGCACGTTTAATTTGTAACATCACAGCGCTGTTTTGAATTTTGTTGACTAAGTTTGAAATTTTTTGGATCAAGTTTAAGAAAAACGCTCACCCCATTAATACATTTCAGACAGGGCATTGAGGCTAGCAAAAGAGATCTTTCCACACATATGTTTTTCAAACAAACCTGGAAAAATAGAAAATAAAATAATTTTTGTATCTATTTTAGTTTTAGTTCATATTTTTGAAATTAATTCAGAAAATGGTGATTTTTGAAACAAGCATTGAAAACCATAACAAAATAATTACTCAAAAACACGAAGTCATTAGAAAGTTACTAAAAAAACAATAAAAAATATTATGACAGGTTTAAAGAAAATTTTAAAAAATAAAAAAATGAACTAAAAAACTTTAAAAATTATAAAAATTAACTGAAAAGCTTCAAAAATAAAAATAAATGAATAGAATTTTCAACACACCATGTCTTGTCCACAAGGAGAGCCATCGGGCACCAGACCAGGATCTGTGACTTGTTTGCCGTAGTCGAAGAGGGTGCTGTAACACACCTCTCCTGACACCTCCATTATGGACTTGGTGAGAAACTTGGTGAACTTGGCAAGCTCAGCCTGCTTGGAGAAGCACTTGAGGCTGCCACACATGATGTCCCTGCGGTGTGGCGTTTCATGGGAGGTTGTCTCAACGCTGACATCGACTGAATTTAAACTAACTCACGAACGATTACTAGCTTTAATTCCAGCAATAATTTATTTCAACAGTTTTACCACCAAGTTATCTAACAACTCCAACAATAGCTATTAGAAGCTATTTTTTTCGAAGCCCCCATGAACTTTCTAACTGAAAGATATTTGACTAATCCGAAATAATGTCTCCCAAAAAACCTCAATTTGACAAAAAACCGTGTATAAAACAACAAAAACAACGTACGAGGAAGAACACGCGGAGAAGCGGTGCTGGTTTTGGCTTTGGAAGTTCAAGGAGTAACTGCAGTAGCCGTGCGCATTGCCTCGTGAGTTAAGTCGGTAGCAGACTTCTGAGGCATCTCTGGCATTCTGGCCGTATAAGAGCTTGCACTGAGCTTCTCTGTTGCCACACCTGCCTCCGAAACAAGAGCCCTCCTTCTGTTGCGTTGTAACGGAAATTAAGTTTTGTCGGTTTTGTTTTGTGGAAAGTTGAGAATTATTTAAACAAAAAGTGGACAAAAAACAATCATTTGTGAGATTTTTTGATACAAATTCTGAAATGAAACAAAGGAATAAAATGAAGAAAAATGTATTTGTGGTGGAATGTGTGAGACCCAAGGACCTACCCCGTATGCACTACAGACAGTGCCGTCTTGAACGTACGCATCTTTCGGACAAAGAGAACTTTTTCCGTCGCATGTTTCCGGCAAGTCACATGACCCTGCTGCTTCCGGTCGGCACACGTGACCGGAACTGCGAATGGAGCAGGAGGAAACGTCACAACAGCCTCCTTGGGCGCAAGCACCTTTCAAGCGACACGTGTTTTCGTTGCAACATTTGCGATTGCACATCTGAGGTGGTTGTGGCGATAGGGGTAGCCGTAGTTGTAGTGATGACAAAACGACTATAAGATAGATATTCCGAAAGATTATTTATTTTCTATGACGTAGGCAACACTCATCATCAAGTTTCAACTCCACTAACGTGAGAGGGCAACCTCCCACAGTCACACTCCTCCCCAGTCTCGACGATTCCATTCCCACACACGGCCAGGTAGTGGTTGAAGCTATGGGGAGTGTTGTGCAGACACAGATCGGCTCCCTTGTTTAATGACATCACCAGCTGCTCCTTGGAACAAGACGAAAAGAATCTATGCGCCTCTGTTGTTCTGCGTCGTTTGGAAAGTCCGGTGATTAGAGCCACAACGTTTTGATAGAGGCCATAAGATTTCGTAGCTTTGGATATGGATTTAATGAGAAAAAAAAGGATTTTTGAGAAAACAAAAATTCAAATTTAAAATATTAAACAAAAGTTATAATGATGCAAAAAATTCAATGAACAAAAAGATTTCATAAAGGTTTTTCACAAGTTCAAAAAAATTAAAAAAAAAGAAAATAAAAACAACAAAAAACAAATAAATTATATAAAAAAAACTAAAAAACAAAGAAAAAATCTTAAACTTCTAAACAGCAACGAAATCGAACTGACGATGCCCTGGAGCTCATGATGCAGGTTCTGGTTTCCTGGTCTTCGCAAGTACAGTCGTTAGTGTCGTGCTTGAAGTTGAAGTTGTGGCCGATCTCATGGGCCAAGATAGCTCCTGTCACGTCAGTCCTCTCGTCTATGGACTGTCGGTGGGTGGGGAGTGTGTGCTACTGGAACATCTCATTAGTTAAGGTGAAATTTGGCTTTGAATCTTTCCGGGGTTGATGCCACTATAGTTATATTCGTAGTTATATTTTGTTTTCTTTTATTGCGCTTTATTGTGTTTTAAGGTATTGTATTGTGTTGTAATGTATTGTATCGTGTAGTGATGTCTTCTAATGCATTGTGTGGTATTGTATTGTATTGTGTTAGCTTTCATTGAACGAAGCTGACCCGAATGATGCCTCCTGATTCCTTATGAGAACACATGGTGTCGATGTTGGCCAGCCCCAAGATGGAGCCATCGTACTCCGTGCGTCTGTCAGCAAGTAAGTTATCTCATTCAAGCTATCACTTTTTCATTCAAAATATTTTTTTATATATTTCATACAACAACCAACGCACCAACAAGATGTAACTCCCCCTTCACCAAAAGACGCAAAAGTCTAACGCAACAATCAGACTAACACCAAAACGCCACAAACCATAGCAGCAACCAGTAAAGGTGCGGACACCACTCACGACATGAGGTAGCCAACGTCGTTATAGACGTCGACTTGAGAGGCACGGTAGGTCATCCAGTTTTTCAGAGTGGTCTTGCTATCGCGGCTGATGTAAATGCGATCTCGATCCGTCCACACCTCCACCCCCACAAGCACCACCATCAGCCCCAGTGGCTGGTACAACTTGAAGCATACAATGGGGTTTAATCATTTGATGGCGTTTATCTATTTTAATTTATTTAATTCCTAAATTAAAAATAGCATTTTTAAGCTGTTGTTACTGAAAGGCGATGGTCCAATGGCTGATGCACACTTTTCTTCCCCAGTTTAATGCTAATTCACTACTTGATGTTACAGTTCAAGGATTTGACGCGTTAATGTTATATTGATCACGAAGTCAATATTGTATTCATATCTAAACCCAGGATTCTTTTATTTATTTATTTATTTATTTATTTATTCATTTATTTATTTATTTATTACTAACCTAATCTGGTCTAATCGAGGCATTTGTATAGCGCTGATTACACAGTGTTCAAGAACACATAAAATTATCCATAAAATTTAATCATATCACCCACCAGGTTAGCGACGTTGGCGATTTCTTTGGAGCTGTCAAAGACTTTGTCAGTACGACCATATTGTCGGAACTGCGTGTTTGAGAGGGTTCTATGCTGAAGTCTATCAATATTACTCAAGTTATCAAAAGTGAATAATTAAATGATAAGAGATGAGATGGTATGATATCTGTTAAAAAGTACTTTCTAGTATTATAGGTAATTAGTAATGAAAATAGTATTCAGGTTTGTATGATACTTTCATAATAAACAAAACGAAGCAAATACGAATATTATTATAGGGCATTAACCCCGCAGAGTTTCGAGGTCACAATAC
This sequence comes from Branchellion lobata, assembly GCA_947562095.1. Taxonomy (NCBI): domain Eukaryota; kingdom Metazoa; phylum Annelida; class Clitellata; order Hirudinida; family Piscicolidae; genus Branchellion; species Branchellion lobata. The sequence goes on along the minus strand of OX387250.1, from coordinate 9,396,229 downwards.
CATGAATACAATGACAGAAAGAAAAAAATACAAAAACCAAATTTAGTTTAAACAAAAGAAATTTTTTTCATAAACAATTTGAAATTAAAAAAAAAATGATTTCAAGTGAAAAAGGTTTCGTTTCGATAGGAACAATGTTCCTAATTGGAAGATTGTTTGAATAGCCTGCATGAGCAACAGGCGCTTGCGAGCAACACCAACCCTGGAAAGGTCGTTCACCAGGTACAACTCCACCACCAACATTCCTTGCAAAGAGCCCTCCGAAACCTGTCTTTTGTGCTGGAAGATGAAGGCTTGATTGATTGGAAAGTTGGTTAGGCTTGGAAAAGTTAATTTGAATGGATTTATAAAATAAATTTATAATTGATCAGCGAAAATTATTTAATGAAAAAGTTACAACTAATAAATGAGATTTTAACATGAATTTTCATATCAATATTAAATATTAATCTCTAAAACTTTGAAAAATAAGAATAAAGTATGAAATATCATTAAATAGAAAAAATGAGATGATGATAAATTTATAAAAAATAGCTTTTTATTTTTTTAAGACGATTTCATGAGAGAAAAAAGTTGACTTACCCTGGGAGAGCGTTTTCGAGCCTCCTTCAGGGCATTCACCTGTCGTTTAAGCTCTTTGACGCCTGCGATGGAGAAGAAGTTGGAGGGGATGCGTCAAGAAGGACTTTATACAGCGCATCCTTTTTTAGTTTTTTTAATTTTTAAAACTTTCAGTTAAATATAAAATGGTTTTCAAATTAATTGGCGATCATGAATTCTTTTAAAACAACTTTTACCTTTATTATTATAATTATTATTACTCTTATTATTATTATTATTATTATTATTATTATTATTATTATTATTATTATTATTATTATTATTATTATTATTATTATTATTATTATTATTATTATTATTATTATTATTATTATTATTATTATTATTATTATTATTATTATTATTATTATTATTATTATTATTATTATTATTATTATTATTATTATTATTATTATTATTATTATTATTATTATTATTATTATTATTATTATTATTATTATTATTATTATTATTATTATTATTATTATTATTATTATTATTATTATTATTATTATTATTATTATTATTATTATTATTATTATTATTATTATTATTATTATTATTCTTATTATTATTACTCTTATTCGTATAAGCGCGTTGATGTTGAAATTAATTCTAAATTGAACGAATTAAACAAATTTAACAAATAAAATTAAAATATTTTAAATAAATTAAAAAATAATTTTTAATTTGCCGTTTATTTACGAAGAGAACACCGACCACAGAGCCAAGTGGTGATGTTGTTGTTGTGTTCTGAAGAGATGTGCTGTGAGCCGTTGTTGGAGACTTCTACATGCCATGTCTTGCTGCCTACTCTGAAAAACCCCCTGTGGCGTAGTGTGGTTGTTGTGATGGTTATTGTGGTGGTGGTTGTTGTTGTGGTTGTTGTTGTGGTGGTGGTTATTGTGGTGGTGGTTGTTGTGGTGGTGGTGGTGGTTGTTGTGGTGGTGGTGGTGGTTGTTGTGGTGGTGGTTGTGGTGGTGGTAGTTGTTGTGGTGGTGGTGGTTTTTGTTGTGGTGGTGTTTATGGTAGTTTTGGTTGTTGTTGTGATGGTTATTGTTGTTGTTTTTATGTTGGTTGTCGGAGTGGTGGTTGTTGTTGTAATTTCGGGTTTTAATGATTTTTTGGTAGTTGTTGTTGCAAAGGTTGTTGTAACGAAAGTTTGAAAAATAATAATTTACAAAGTTTTTTTCAAAACTGGAAATTTTGAAACAACCATTTTCACACAATTTACTTTTGAACTTCATTTTTGAAGTTAATCTTTATCTGACTATGTTCCTAGTGAGATTGAATCTTCAACGCACCAAAACAACTAACTTGAAACAAAACATTAAACTATCTTTTACAATCAAACTATAAAAAAACGAAACAAAAAATTTATGAATTAAACTAAAAATTAAAAAAAAATAGTTTAAAAAAATTTGAACTCAGCAAAAGCCGACTTGAGACGGGGACAGGAAGTGAAGGCGGCAGACGAGTCACTCACGCCCTTCACTGCGCCCACGTAGTAACAGAAGTCCTCACTCTGTGCAGCAGTGCATTTGAGGATGAATGCATGGAATGGTGATGCATTCTAGGATGAATGATGCATAGAAGAGTGATGCATAGAATGGTAAGGCATGGATGAGTGATGCATGGAAGAGTGATGCATGGATGAGTGATGCATGGAAGAGTGATGCATAGATGAGTGATGCATGGAAGAGTGATGCATGGAAGAGTGATGCATGGAAGAGTGATGCATGGATGAGTGATGCAAGGATGAGTGATGCATGGAAGAGTGATGCATGGATGAGTGATGCATGGAAGGCCGATGCTTAAATGAATGTGTGTATTAGGGATAACTTCATGCATTGGTGGTTAATGACTAAGCTGATGATTGTGGATGTAATGATGGTTGATGGATGGGTTGATGGTTGATGGATGGATTGATGGTTGATGGATGGGTTGATGATTGTGGGTGTATTGATGGTTGATGGATGGGTTGATGATTGTGGGTGTATTGATGGTTGATGGATGGATTGATGGTTGATGGATGGGTTGATGGTTGATGGATGGGTTGATGGTTGATGGATGGATTGATGGTTGATGGATGGGTTGATGGTTGATGGATGGATTGATGGTTGATGGATGGGTTGATGATTGTGGGTGTATTGATGGTTGATGGATGGGTGGAAGAAATATTCAAACTGTGCATTAATGAGAATTAAATAACGAAACATGACATTTGTGGTAGTATAATCAATGCAAGTCCACATGAAAATATTTGGATTTGTGACATAAACCTCAAAAAACTATTTATAATATTTTAATTTTTATTTGATAAATTCGATAAAGGCAGTTTTTCAATAAATTTGATAAATCCAGAAAGTCAATAAATGTTGTTTAAAAAAGACACACCTGATTGCGATTGAGTTTGTAGCTGGAATCTCGGCCTACAACTTTTTCAGAGAAGTTTGAAGATATAAGAAATCTGAAAATAAAAATAGAAGAATTGAAAGTAATGAAGCAGCTCAACGTAGATTAGTATTTCGTTCAGAATATTTTCAAAAACAGATAAACTTTCATAAAGAATAATCAGTAAAATCATTTTATTTTCATTAAATAATTTTTAAAAACATGAAAATGTAACTTTTACAAAAAGTTGTTGAATTATTTCAAGAAACCCCCTTTGAAACTATTAATTGAAAAATAAAAAAAAATAGAAAAGCAGACGTGTTGAGGAGGAGGTGGATGGTGGAGGAGGTGTTGTGGTGGGAGACCAACAGGGTGACTCGTGGAGCGTGTTGTTTCTGTGGGGGGGGGGGACTTCTGATGAAAAGGGTTTTATGCTTATTGTTTGTTGTGGTTATTGTTTGTTGTGGTCATTGTTTGTTGTGGTTATTGTTTGTTGTGGTTATTGTTTGTTGTGGTTATTGTTTGTTGTGGTTATTGTTTGTTGTGGTTATTGTTTGTTGTGGTTATTGTTTGTTGTGGTCATTGTTTGTTGTAGTTATTGTTTGTTGTGGTTATTGTTTGTTGTGGTTATTGTTTGTTGTGGTTATTGTTTGTTGTAGTTATTGTTTGTTGTGGTTATTGTTTGTTGTGGTTATTGTTTGTTATCATTATTGTTTGTTATGGTTATTGTTTGTTATAAGTGCCTAGTAATAGTATTGTTTATGATGTTGAGGATAGTTGTGTTTTTTTTAAATCATTGACTATCAACCATCCTGTTGAAACCAAGTTTTCTTTTTATCGTTTCCAATAAAAATAATTGAAAATAAAAAAAAGGCTAAAATAACATAAACAAAAAAGAGGAAGTTAAAGTACCAAAAAACTAAATAAAAACAAACAAAACGAACTTTTAAAGTTAAAAAATAATAATAAACGAACCAAGAAAAGCTTCAGATGGAAAAATAAAAATTAAATAAAAATCAAATGTTTATTTGAAAATCAACGCAACCTCCAGTTGAGTGGTGTTCGTGGTCTTTCCGTCCACCAGTATTGTCACACTGTCTCCACCTTTTGGTGGAAAACCTTGCAATAATCCTTTTACATTCATAATCTTATATGACCATCAAATTGTTGTAAATTATCTAAAAATATATGAAAAATATTTTATACAAGATTATCTATCATAAAAATAACTTAACGCTTCTGAGACAAGCTAGTTTGCGAACTGTGCGCTATAACGAGCTGTACGTTCATTAGCAATACGACACAATGATTCTTTTATAATGCCACTTTTTGTACGTGTGCAAAAGTTTTTTTTTAAACTCTTTTCTATGCAAGGTGGTCAAAGGTTTGCAGATTATCATGCTTTTGAATGTATGTTATCACTCAGCCACCGTGCTGCCCTAGCTTAAGTTACAAAAACCATTTTAAAGAGTTAGTTAGATTTTTTTAAAATTCGGTGCTTTCGAAATCTTCAGTTTAGCGCTAGATTACTCCAACGAGATCAGTCTGGAATAAGATGAAAATCAGAGTTGGGTTGGGCTAGAAGTGTTCGCTAGGCTTCAAAGTAACTTGCCTTCTTTACAACATTAGCTGCTTAAATAAGTCAATTAAGCCGCACCATTACAACGTTGTTGTCTTTATTATTCTTAAACACACTCATTTATACACACTTTCATATAAACACATTTAAATGGGTGGCCTCGAAACTCTACGTGGTTATTGCCACTATAATAATATTCGTTTTTGTATTGTATTGTATTGTATTGTATTGTATTGTATTGTATTTTATTGTATGGTTCATTTTTGTTCTCTTTTTTATGCTTCTTCGTCGTCTTATTCTCTTTGTCTTTTTTGGTGCTGTTCAAAGACCTCTTTTTTTATATTCATAAACTATATAATACTAATAGTGCTTATAATGATAAATAAAAACAACAACAATAAAGGGAAAAAAATAATAAAACAATAATAAAAAAACAATAATAATAAAACAATAATAAAAAAAACAATAATAATAAAACAATAATAAAAAAACAATTAAAAAAATAATAATATAAAAAAAAGAATTAAAAAAAATAAAATAATGATGGTGGAATAACATAAAAAATAAAAATAATTAGGCATTGTTAACAAGACGAGAAGAGAAAAAGAGACGAATAGAATAGAGACGAGCGTCACTTCTCAGTCTTTGTCATTTTTATTATTCGTCCCTAAATCTTTTAGAGAGGCAATGATCAGTCTCTTATATAAGAATTAAGTTCCAATTAAAATACTTTTTATATTTATAAGTTCTCACTCAAAAAGGCTCGTGCTACTTCAATCACCACATTAAAGACTAGATCATTTGCTTACAAGAAAATAAAATAGTAAATGTTTTCGGCTGAGCGCATCTTATCAAAAATTAACCATTTGAAAAGAATATTTTTATGAAGGTTTATTTGAGTATAAATTTTTTTAATAGTTTTATTATGATTATTATTCGAAGAAAGATGATATGTTGACAATAATCCAACAGGAGGAGGAAGATTAATGCGAGGAGGCTTGAAACTGGCAAGCGCTTGTCGGTGCCTCAAAGGAGGAAGGTGTACCCCCCTTGTTTGAAAATGGTTCAACCAACAAATTGTTGGATGATTTACTGATATGTATAATCAATTGTCTAATGAATGATTTAATGGAGTGATCAGAGAAATAATTAATGAACATTATGGTACTTTTATTTTTCTTATTCGCCTTGTTCATTTACTTTTATTCTCATTTTTAAAGTTTTTTTCTTTTTTTGTCATGTTCTCCCTCTTCACCTCGACTTTTATAAAAAAATTAATAATTATTTTTATCATTTTGATTGTTCGCCATGCTACACAACCTTTCCAGAATTGACTGGATTTGTTCGATAAAGACTTGAAAAAAACTGGAAAAAAACACCCAGTTACCTTTGACTGCAGGGATGATGATGATTGAGATGGCGAAGAGCAAAGACAACATTGTGAAATATTCAAAAATAACTTTTCAAGATTCTCAAGATGAAACGAACAAAATAAACTTTGAAGCGCTTTCTCGCTCTTTTTGACAATAAACCGTGGTTTGTGACTATTTTTACTTCAATAATTGACGCCTCTTGAATCAATACAACATCTTGCTTCCGTCTTTCAACGATTTTTACAACTCGACAATTTTTTAAGCAATTAATCAATTATTTTTTTCATAAACATGGGTTTACAATACAATACATAACACGAATATCATTATAGTGGCATTAACCCCTTTTATTTCTTTAAATGATAAACATGGGTTTCGATTTCTTTAAATTAAAAATTTATTTATTTAGAGTGGTTGTTGTCAACATAGTTACAACTTGTTCAGAAAATTCTTTTTTTTGTTAAGACAAGATGTTCTGAGATGATAAAGTATATTCTCTCGTCGAAGAAATCGTCAACAAAGTAGTTATGGGGAGTGTCTGGCCTAGGAGGGTCGGTTGCATCTGTGAGTGGAGGGTTGGATTTCATGGTAACAATTATAAAAAAACGATTGATAACGGAGAGGAACTGATTAAAATAATTCAACAAAGTATTAAAATTATGCACCTATAGTTGGAATGAAAACTTTTCTTATAATAATAATGAATATATCGAGTTATAAGAAAACACAGCATAACAAGGATCCTTAGAGGGCGGTTGAAGGGTTAGGTTGAGTGCTAATTTTGGCTGCAATTGGAGGTTACCATCTATTTGGAGACAAAATAATTTTCAGATTAAGTTAAAAAACTCATGGTATTAATGAGTGTGAGTTTCTGTTAGGAAAAAATTTCGTTTCAAATAAAGCTTTGTTATTGTTTATTATGGTTTATTGAATGCAGTTTTTACTCCAACATAGCATCCTATTTTGAATCATATTCAAATGAAAGGTTTTTTCGAAAAAAAACGGAAAAAACTAACTGATGTTTTGTTTTTCCGAGATGAATAAAAAAAATCTTTTCAAGAATATTCAAAAAAATAATTTTTCTTCTTCTTCCAGGTTAACTTCGAATGGGTACAGTCTTTCGGTTAGTTTTTATCCACAAAAACCTTTTTTTTTCTTCCATACAATTCATCATATTCTCAAATGTTTCACTTCCGACTCAACCATGATCGTGCTAATGATTTTATAATCTAGCAAAACTAACTAAAAAAAACTTTTTTTAAAGAAAAATTCATCTTATCTTTTCTATTATGCTCCAAACTGATTACATTAATTTAATCGTACATAGTCCTACGAAATCAAACCAAATCAAATGCATCGTATTGTCAATGTTGAGTGGAACTCCTGCTACATCGATGCACTGTGTCATTATGTCAATTTATATCCTTATTAATTACCGTCACACTAATCAACTCTATAATGACATTTGTGGGTTTGAGTGTTAATGTGTGAAAGAGTGTGTATGTGAGTGTGTGTGTGTGCGTGTGTGTGTGCGTGTGTGTGTGTGTGTGTGTGTGTGTGTGTGTGTGTATGTGTGTGTGTGTGTGTGTGTGTGTGTGTGTGTGTGTGTGTGTGTGTGTGTGTGTGTGTGTGTGTGTGTGTGTGTGTGTGTGTGTGTGTGTGTGTGTGTGTGTGTGTGTGTGTGTGTGTGTGTGTGTGTGTGTGTGTGTGTGTGTGTGTGTGTGTGTGTGTGTGTGTATGTGCACAAGTGTGCGCATATAAGCAACATATTCCATAAGGTATTAAAAACATTACAGAAGCGATCGGAACTCCAACAAGGATGTCACTGAGAATTTGTTCCCAGTGAAAAAATCTCATAACCAGAGAAACAAGCAGTCCCATATACAAACAATCCCACATACAAACAATCCCACATACAAACAATCCCACATACAAACAATCCCACATACAAACAATCCCACATACAAACAATCCCACATACAAACAATCCCACATACAAACAATCCCATACACAAACAATCCCACATACAAACAATCCCACATACAAACAATCCCACATACAAACAATCCCACATACAAACAATCCCACATACAAACAATCCCACATACAAACAGTCCCACATACAAACAGTCCCACATACAAACAATCCCACATACAAACAATCCCATATACAAACAATCCCATATACAAACAATCCCACATACAAACAGTCCCACATACAAACAATCCCATATACAAACAATCCCACATACAAACAATCCCACATACAAACAGTCCCACATACAAACAGTCCCACATACAAACAATCCCACATACAAACAATCCCATATACAAACAATCCCACATACAAACAATCCCACATACAAACAATCCCACATACAAACAATCCCACATACAAACAGTCCCACATACAAACAGTTCCACATACAAACAATCCCATATACAAACAATCCCATATACAAACAATCCCATATACAAACAATCCCACATACAAACAGTCCCACATACAAACAATCCCACATACAAACAATCCCACATACAAACAATCCCACATACAAACAATCCCACATACAAACAATCCCACATACAAACAATCCCACATACAAACAATCCCACATACAAACAAAATCACATATGAACATTCTTATATACAAACAATCTAATATACAAACAAGCCGTGAAAAAACACCCACACACAATAAACGATACTATTGAATACACTCTTGTGAAGATGCACTAGCGAAACCATCTTCCGGACTCCGAACATCTTAAACACCGCTTTTTCCCATAGTTAAAAATAAGTGGTTTAGGTTTGAGTTGAGAGTGGAGTAGTAGTGGTAGTGAAATGATCATCATGTTTGAAAAATAAAGAAATTAAAAAAACTGGAGGAGAAAAATAGTGGAAGAAATTATTATTATTGTGTGATTGGAGATGTATTGAAAGAATAATGGAGAGAAATGTATGATGATTAAGGAAGGAATGAAGGATGGATGAATGAATGAAGGATGGAGGAATGAATGAAGGATGGAGGAATGAATGAAGAATGGATGAATGAATGTAGGATGAATGAAGGAACGAATGAATGAAGGATGAATGAATGAAGGATGAATGAATGAAGGGTGAACGAATGAATGAAGGATGGAGGATGTGGTGGAACAAAAGCTCAATGAACTTACAATGTTTCACTGAAAAGAGTAAAAATAAATTGCAGTCCGATGCGAATGTAACGTGATACGGAACGTCGGAACTTGTCACAAGTAACACGGACACCCAGTTAAATACTTCGAATCGCATTCATTATTTTTTTCATCGCTTATAACATTTTTAATTAGAATCAGCTGAAAGTGTTTCATAAACACGTGAACACCCGTCTATTTATAGCTCCTGATTGTTCCTTTTTCAGCATCCGAAAGCCTAACAATGCAGCGTAAACAACCATTTGTAATCCCCCATAAAGATCCTATGAGTATGAAACTTGTGATGGTATAAAATTTTTAAAAAATAAAGGATTAACTTTAGTTATTTAGTTTGAAATTGTTTAAATTAGTTTAAATAAATAATTATTATATTGTTATTTCACATATGTTTGATCATCTTAATGCATGTATAGACCCAGGTAACGAAAAATACCTGTAATCTAATAGGGTTGTGTGCATGAAGAGAATAATTTTTAAATTATAAAATCACCAATCATTTGTAGTTATTGAAGAATCAAGTAAAAAGGTAAAAATTATATTTTTCTAAAATATCATGGTTTAGATTTAGTCATCAAATTTTTCATTCGTCTAAACTTTCTCATGCTCATAGCTCATCTACAAACATCCTTCCCGCTCTGCGAGTCTTCTTCACTTTTCCCCTTCAAAAATTTTTGTTCTAACTGAGATTTTCTCAGTATTTTGACTATCAAATATCTCACAGTGACACTAATTAAAGCTTTGGAGCTTTTTTTTATTTTTTTTTTTCATTTAACACTTTCCTTCACACCATTATTTCAGTTGCTAACTTAAAGGTTTCTAACTTTTTCCAGCATCTCAGTCAATTTTACTAATTGTGACGCCAATGTCCTGACTTCATAGCTCATAGATCGCCCTGCATGATGATCGAACACCTTGCAACGTTTCGCAAACAGTACGTTGATTAGATTGGATTAGGTTGCTTTGAATCAAATCAAGAAAAATTAGATCGCTCGGATAAAAATAGATTACATCAGATAAAGTTACATTGAGACGTTAGATTAACAATGAAGCGAAATTTTTTATTTACTAAAAATAAAATTTTTCCATCTTCTTTGTCAAACTTTTTGAGGCACTTTTGAACGTTTGAAAATGTTTCTTGCCGAGTTAATTAAAAACTGTTTTTCGAAAAAGATGAAATAAGATTTTCATTTGAAAACTGAAAACATCTGAAGATTGATTATTCAATTGAAAACATTAAAAAAACTAAAAAAATTAAAAAAATTTAAAAAATTCTAAAATCTGGTCACAACTAAAAGTCCGTAAAAACGTTGATTTTGTTGTCCAATTTGTTTTACGTGAGAATAAAAAATAGTTTTCTTTTTCATATTACTTTAAAAAAAACACGCAAAATAGAAAATAGTCATAAACATATTGTTTTAGGACTTTGTAGTTTATTTGTATTGTATATTATTGTATAAGTAATAACAAATTAATGCATGACTTTTGTTATTAACAATCAGTGTCAATATAATATTTCAATGTGATGAAACTGATACAATAAACTATAATAAAATATCATAAAATTTTAGATAGTATCATAATCATAAGATAATAATGAAAAATTAAACTCAATTTACAGAAAAACAATATTTTATGGATAAATTGGAATAATACTATATTTTATCGGTAAAAGAAGATATGCACATAACTCGAATAATATCGGCTAAATACCAATAGAGATGAATTATAAAGCAGCCAAAAGACACCACAACTTCATATCACACGACCGTGATAGGAAAGCAACCGAACACAACCAAAAAAACTATTATGTCAAACAGTTGTGACAGCACAAAAACAAAACAAACATAAAAAAACAAAAAAACACACGTTTTGTATCACAGTTGTGACAAAAGCGATTAAAACAATACAAAATATACAACCAAAACCCACTACATACGGTTTTATAACACAATTATAACCAAACAGAAAAACAACCAACCAGTGAACAACCACGAAAAGTGATTATATCACCGAGTCTCGGTTGTTTCGTTTCTGCTTCAAGAATCTGTAGTTGCTTTCCAGCTCGTTGAACTTAAAGACAGTTTCGTTGTCAACTTCTTGCACCTTCTTTTTTCGAACCTTCGGCTGAGGAGGTCTCACAGGCTTGGGAGCTTTGCTGTTGTTTGTGTCTGCGGCTGGCGGACGAGGTTGGAAATTTTAAAAATTATTTGGCTTAGAAATTTGGATCAGTTTGGTTTTAGAAAAAAAAGTTAATTTTGCTTTTAAAATCCAAATTTAATCAGATTTTAAAACTTGAATGAGATAAAAACTTGAAAATGAGATATATAATTTTTTTTTAAATCAGGTTGAATCAATTGAATCAATGGTTGATCAATTTAAATCGTTCTTAATTTGTCGAATTTCTCAAAATTCACTATAGTATACACGTACATAGTAGGTCGTTTTGTATTGTGAAAATAGAAATTGTCTTTAAAATATTAATTGTCTTTAAAATATTAATTGTCTTTAAGATTGTAGACTAAGTTGAATGAGGAAAAACCTTGGAAGACGGACGGAGGAAAACCGCTAGGAGGCGTTTTTCTGTTGGCAAACAGTATTTCGTTTTGGTTCTTTGGATGATTGTTTGATCTTTGGTGGCTGTTGAAAACACTCTCATTGTGGTTGGTGTAGTCCGAAGAAAGTTCTTGTTGGTTGGAGTACTCGAAGGAAGGAGGAGGTCGTTTGATAGGCAGGCCAGGAGCAGCTCTATTAGGGGTGGGAGCGGTCCTGTTCGGCTTGGGAGCGGTCCGGTTGGGCTTGGTGGAAGGGTTCATGCGGTGGTACTTTGAGCCTCCTCTGTGCACAGCTGACTCCTCCAGCATGGCAGGAGGTCTGATGGTGGACCTCCTAGCAGGCATGGTGGTAGCGGCTGTGTTCACGTTGCCTTTCAAACTCCTGTCGCATGGACGTGTATTTGATGAGGGAATCATTTCAAGTAGTTTGAATATTCGTTTATTTAATTGTTAGTTACTTGAAATTGAGAAGTTATTAATTAAAAAACAAAATAGTTTCAAACTTGAAGAACTTGATGGCGTGTTGCTGATGTCTGTAGTCGTAGATGAAGAGGGCAGCGATGAGGAAGAGGAGGAGGAAGAAGATAATCAAACCTACTATCAGACCCGTCTGAGCTGTAACAAATGAATATTGCTATTCAAGAAAAGGAGCATTAAAAAAAGTATCGTCAATTCGAAAGATTTCAGCTTTTATCTGGATTTTCGTCGATAAATTTTATGAAAGTATCTTTATTGGTTAAACTCTTAGTTGCATAAGGAAGAAAACAAAGAATTGAAACATAACGTGTTTTGGTATTTTTGAAAATTTCAAAAAAAACTGATAAATTTTTATTATTTTCTCTAAAAGTTGTTTCACCTTCGGAGACGTTGAGCTCACAACGAGAACCGCTGAAGCCCTGATCACATTGGCATTTTGAGTCGCTGTCACACCTCTGTTGCAAAACAAAATTAGGTCAAACAAAAGTGTATATTTTTTGAAAAATTTACTTTTTTTTTTTAACAAAACATTTTTTCTTTAAAACAAAACTTTTCTTTAAAACAAAACTTAAAAAAAACAAAACTCAATAGTTTTTTTTTCATGTGAAAACAATGAATGCAAAAAAAAAAAAAAAACGCTAATTTCAACTCACGCCGTTGTAACAGAAACATGACGTCTCTTCCTTCTTCACGCATTCCATGTTAACGCAAACCTGCAGGCGTGGAAGAGAAATTAGGGTCAACCGCTTCGTAGAAAACTTTTCGACACACGTGAGGTTTAGTTTCATTGAGACTTCTTTAAAGTTTCAAACTTGGAAACATTGGATTAGATCAGATTAATTAAACATTTTTTTAAATCGAAAATTTTTTTAAAAAATTTTTAAAGAAAAAAAACTTTAAAAAACTGAAGATTTGAAACTAAAAATTTAAAAAATTATAAAAGTACTTTGAAAAAATCTTAAAAAAATCCGATCAATTCACCATGTTTTTTCCACAGAGGGAGCCATCAGGAACCATGCCAGGGTCTTTAACTTGTCTTCCGTAGTCGAAGTTGGCATTGACGCAGCGGGAGGAAGGAAGTCTGTTCGAGGACCCTGATAGGAACTTGTGGTGTTTCGTCGATAACTCAGAAACGCTATTGCACTGCAAAGACCCACAAAACCGGTTTCTTGAAGAACAAGTGATGTGCTTGTAATAAAAAAAATCTTATTCTCCTAAAACAAATCTTTCAGAAATTCTTTTCTCAATCACATTTCCAATATTCACTTCCACGGCCAACTAAGTCAGTTATTGCTAGTAATTCAATCTTTAATTTTCATCTTCTTCTTCCATGTATTAAGCTAGGCTCTCACAGAGCGTAAATAGTTAAATCAATTCAAAGTGTTACAACATCCATACTCCAAAAGAGGTATGAACACCATCCAAGCGCAATATAAAAGATAAGATTAGATAGGAATACCGTCCAAGACACTAACAAGGACATGCAGGGGTAGTATTTGTTTTTTGAGGGGTTGTATCCGCAGTGACCACTACGTGAGCCTCCATTGAAGTTGTAACAGTCCTTCGAGCCATCCTCGGCCTCACGGCCGTATAAGAGCTTGCACTGAGCTTCTCTGCTGCCACACCTGCCTCCGAAACAAGAGCCCTCTTTTTGTTCCGTCATAAGACAAAAGAATTTTTATCTTGTCTAATTTTGTTTCAATATAAACTCAATTATTTGGTTTTTAGTGGAGTAATTTATTTGATTTTAATTTTATCCATAAAAAAATTATAGCTGTTAGTTCGCACCTCGTATGCACTACAGACAGTGCCGTCTTGAACGAAAACATCCTTCGGACAAAAAGAACTTTTTCCGTCGCACTTTTCCACCAAGTCACATGACCCTGCTGCTTCCGGTCGGCACACGTAGCCGGAACCGCGGATGGAGCAAGAGGACACGTCACAACAGCCTCCTTGGGCGCAAGTACCTTTCAAGCGACACGTGTTTTCGTTGCAACATTTGCGATTGCACATCTGAAGTGGTGGTGGTTGCATAAAGTTGAACTGAAATACAATAAAAAAAACTGGAGATACTTGAAATACAATCACTTTTGAATAAAAATAAATTTTTGTTTTTATTTTTCTATTCAAATCCAAAAATATTATTCCTCAACTCCACTCACGTGAGGGGGCAACCTCCCACAGTCACACTCCTCCCCAGTCTCGACGATTCCATTCCCACACACGGCCAGGTAGTGGTTGAAGCTATGGGGAGTGTTGTGCAGACACAGATCGGCTCCCTTGTTCAATGATGCCACCAGCTGCTCTTTGGAACAGGACGAAAATAATTTTGCCCCTTTGTTGGTTCTGCGAGGAAATGGCTGTACTTCAAATGCCTTCACTTCCACTTGTGGCAATGAGGACGTAGTGAACACGAATCAACTTGGAATGGTTTTTCATGTTCAACTTATAAAGACCTTTAAATCACTCGTCATTTCATTCAAGAAACTCAAATCAATATTCTTGATGAGCATCACTTTGATCAACAGCACCAAATGTTGACGAATATAGAGGTTCATGATAATTTCAAATTGCTTGAAATAAATTTGAAAAAGATTCGATGGTTTAAATTTAAATAAACAAAATAAAAAGAAAAATAATGACGAAGTACTAAAATGTATTTTCTCAATTAAAAATAATAAATAAATCTTGATTACTAATCTTTATAAGGTAATATTGACATTATTTAAAAAAACAATATAAAAGCATGAGTAATCCGTAATGAAATAACAGGAAACTCAATAAATCTCTTTTCAGATTATTATTATTTATTATTATTTATTATTATTTATTATTATTTATTATTATTTATTATTATTTATTATTATTTATTATTATTTATTATTATTTATTATTATTTATTATTATTTATTATTATTTATTATTATTTATTATTATTTATTATTATTTATTATTATTTATTATTATTTATTAATATTTATTATTATTTATTAATATTTATTATTATTTATTACTACTACTACTAACGATAATAATAAATAAAATAATATTATTTTTATTTTCAGGGAAAACCCACGGTATTAAGGGGTCCATGATGCACTTGTAGTCTTCACAGAAGCACCCCCTGGAGTCGAGGGAGATGTTCAAGATGCGGCCTATGAAGTGAGCCAGCACCGAGCCTGTCACTTCTGATCGGTCGTCTAACACCTGGTGCGGCGTGGATGGGTTGGATGTTTTATCACACGTCTGCATCTGAAGCTTCATCGAGTTTTAACTATTTCAACTCAAACATTTCAGAAATATAAAACCTACTTGTTGAAAAAACAATACATTCGAAGAAAATTTATCTAAATAAAATCTCATCAAATAACTTCCATTGAAATTATTTTTAATTTATTATTTATGATTTATTTGGTTCCCAAAGCTTAGAAGGACGGATACCCTGACGACACCGGCTGGCTGCGTACGGGAACACATGCTGTTCGCCTGGGCGCTGCCGTACTGGTACTGTCCAAAGCTGTTGCGCCTGCGTAGAAGCACCTTAGAATGAACTTTTAAAATTACTCACAAAATTAAATATTGGAATAATTATGAAATGAGGCTTGAAGTCGTTATGAAGTCACTTTTTGAAATAACTCACGAATCATCCTTAAACAATATTGTACAGAATTAAGCTGAGTCAAGTAAAGTCAAAAAGCATATAATTATATCAAACCGTTAATTAATTAATCAAATACAATTAATTAATCAAGCTATTAACTAGAGGAGTCTCACGTCAGCAGAATTGCCACGTCGTTGTCAACGTTAATTTTTGAGGCGCTGTAGGCTCTCCAATTGTTCAAGGCGGTTCTGCTGTTGTTGCTGACCACGATGCGATCTCGATCCGTCCACACCTCCACCCCCACAAGCACTACCATCAGCCCCAGTGGCTGGAACAACTTGAAGCATAAGAACGGGGTTTAAGCATTTTGTGGTGTTTATCTAACTTCATTTGATTAATTCTCGTATGAGAAACAACATTTTCAAAGTGTTGTTGGTAAAGAAATCTGTTCGAACGACATGGAAAGGTTTTTTCAATTCATTCGATGCTTCAAGTGCATAAACTCCATTGGAACTCTGGAAGAAGCACTGGAAGCTCACCACGTTGGCGAAGTTGGCGATTTCCCGGCTGCTTCTCACCACGGCTGCAGTGCTTGGAGCCCCGTACTGTTCAAACTGGAAAAGAAAATCATTGTAGATAAAACCTTTTAATCAAAAAAATGATTTCCAATGGTTTTGCTTCACGGAAATGTTCACACAGGGTACCGGTGTTAATAAAGTTTCAATGGCTTTCAATGCCCAATATAATTTTGGATACTTTTAATGCAAAATAATGGCTCGAATTGAAAGATTGTTTGAATAGCCTGCATAAGCAACAGGCGCTTGCGAGCAACACCAACCCTGGAAAGGTCGTTCACCAGGTACAACTCCACCACCAACATTCCTTGCAACGAGCCCTCCGACACCTGTCTTCTGTGCTGTTGCTGGTTTTTGGAAGAGGTGTTTTGATAGCTATACAGCATTTTTAAAATCATTTTCAATGTTTATAACTATTTGAGAACTTAAAAACAAAAAAAATGCAATAGCTTTTCAAAAGAAAATTAACAAAAATGAAGTAAGAAAACTGGTGCTGTTTGTTTTCAATTTTTTTGAAATGCTTTTGTTTCCGATAGTTGCTGCACAACTCCCACAACAACACCCTCATAAGAATCTATTTAATCCCACACTGGGAATTAGTCTCAGTGGAGAATTTCCCATAGCGGAGTTTTTTCTTGTGAAGTTTTTTGCTGTGAACATTTTTCATAGTGAAACATTCTTATGGTGAATTTTTATCATATTTATTTTTTTTCAAGGTAAGTTTTTTTCTCAGCGGAAAATTATTCAATAAATATATTTTCTTTATGAAGATAATTTTTTATAAATATTTTTTTATAACTATCTTTTTTTAGTGAAATCTAATTTTCAATTAAACTTTGTTCATAAGAAAAATTCGTAGTGTGAAACTCTTTCCAGTGGTAATTTTTTTATAGTGAAAATAACAAAAGTATTTTCAAACAAAATTCAAAACAAAAGTATAAATGTTCCAGAAACAATACATAAATACTATTACTAACTACCCCATACTATTATTAACTACCCCATACTATTATTAACTTCCCCATACTATTATTAACTTCCCCATACTATTATTAACTATCCCATACTATTATTAACTACCCCATACTATTATTAACTACCCCATACTATTATTAACTACCTCATACTATTATTAACTACCCCATACTATTATTAACTACCTCATACTATTATTAACTACCCCATACTATTATTAACTTCCCCATACTATTATTAACTACCCCATACTATTACTAACTACCTCATACTATTATTAACTACCCCATACTATTATTAACTACCTCATATTATTATTAACTTCCCCATACTATTATTAACTTCCCCATACTATTATTAACTTCCCCATACTATTATTAACTTCCCCATACTATTATTAACTTCCCCATACTATTATTAACTTCCCCATACTATTATTAACTTCCCCATACTATTATTAACTTCCCCATACTATTATTAACTACCCCATACTATGATTAACTACCCCATACTATTATTAACTACCCCATACTATTATTAACTTCCCCATACTATTATTAACTACCCCATACTATTATTAACTTCCCCATACTATTATTAACTACCCCATACTATTACTAACTTCCCCATACTATTATTAACTTCCCCATACTATTATTAACTACCCCATACTATTATTAACTTCCCCATACTATTATTAACTTCCCCATACTATTATTAACTACCCCATACTATTATCATCATTTACAAACACCAGGGCACCTTTGAATTGTCAGTCATGTGAGACACCAGCTTTCCCTCCTCAGAAACCCATGTTTGCGTCTCGAGTTCCTCTGCCCCTCCATCACCTCCATCTGTGGATGAAAATACTCAAATATCAGTTTTGAGTTTGATATATTTGATATATTCAGTTTATAAGTGTGAATATAATGGTTTTGTGGGCATTTTAATTATGTTTTGTAATTTCAAAACATCCATCATCTCCAGCAAGTCTTCCTTTGAATGACCACCTGCCTATGAAATGTGTATCATTGGAGTGATTGAGGGAGTGAGTGAATTCAACTTAGGAGCTTTCCCCAGCTCGAAAATATGCTTCAATTTTTCAGCTCAAAAATCAACCAAAACAAATAATTGTATCTTTGAAATATGAAGGAGGAATTTGATGGAAAATAATCAGCTTAAACTTTTAAAATGCATCTTTAATAATTCACTAAATGTAAAATTGAAATTAATCAAAATTAATTTTTGATGCGTGATTCATTTTTTCTGAATGGATCTAATGAGGGATTGATGGTGAATAAGTACTTCAAAACAAGATGTCAGTTAGAATTTTCTAGAAAATAGTCGGAATATTCTCTCTCTCAAACAAAATCATCATTAAAAATGATTAGATCAACCGAAGTAGATGTTTGAAATTTATTCATTCAATTTAATTAAATACGACCAATTTACTCAGTTGAAAATTAGTCAATTTCACAATCGTTGGAATCATTGTGAATCTGCAACTTCCTACTGAACTTGCTCATTCCCATAACTTAAAAATTGATGATATATTCAATAAAAGTCGGCTTATACAAGGTTACTCACTTGTATCAACCTGTGTGTTGAGAAGAAGAAGCATTAAGACACAGACTAGATGTTTCGTGAGGATTCTTGTTTGTATGGCAAGTGTTGTCTTCGACTTTCTCGTTGGGTCCTCTGTCCTTTCAAAATTTATCTCAACCATCTTCTTCCAGCCACCTCTCCATAAATCTTGCTTTCCAAATGTGATGAGTCTTAGTTATTTTGTAAGATGTAAAATGGCATCATATGTTTTTTCAAAAGTTACGAAGATTTTTTTTCACAAGTAACCTATTTTATGTTTTAAATTGTTTAGTTCCTCAAACGTCTTCAAGTTCAATCGTTCACGTGACTTGAAAACTTCAAATGTGAAACCAAATCATCCGCTCATTACCACACCGTTGTGAGGTCGGGTAAACACACATTAGGCTACGACACGCATGAGTGAACACCCTTTCTCTTTCTCACTTTCTCTCTCTTTTGTTCTCTTTCTCTCTCTTTTGTTCTCTTCTTCTCTCTTTTCGTTTCCTCCTCTCTCTTTTTTTCTCTATCTGTATATCTCTCACTAATAAAATCATTTTTAGTTCACCCCAAAACAACGAGGGTTTTTCACTTCTGAAATACTTGGTTTCCCAGAGAGAAACAACAGTCGTGTGTTGACGGCCCATTGCATTCTGAGATTACCAGTACAATACAGACTACTACTCGAAGGCATCAGAAACATTCACAATCACTTTTTATAACGCTTAATCGGCAAACGAGCATAAATTTTCCGTTTTGTGACTGGCAGTTGCCGAATCTGCCAACCTCACTTTTGTCAAAACAATTGTGGTTTATTTTAAAAAATATTTAAAGATATTTTTAAAATATTTAAATTTTTTTATATAAATATTTGCTAGTGGGATTGTCTGGATAATCAAGAGACAGCTTGTGGTGGAGTAGGAAGTTTCCACTTAGCGAACAATGACAAACTGCTCAAAATTTACTCCATACACGTTTTTCTAATCTAATCTGATCTAATCTAATCTAATCTAATCTAATCTAATCTAATCTAATCTAATCTAATCTAATCTAATCTAATCTAATCTAATCTAATCTAATCTAATCTAATCTAATCTAATCTAATCTAATCTAATCTAATCTAATCTAATCTGATCTAATCTAATCTAATCTAATCTAATATAATCTAATCTAATCTAATCTAATCTAATCTAATCTAATCTAATCTAATCTAATCTAATCTAATCTAATCTAATCTAATCTAATCTAATCTAATCTAATCTAATCTAATCTAATCTAATCTAATCTAATCTTATCTAATCTATTCTAATCTAATCTAATCTAATCTAATCTAATCTAATCTAATCTAATCTAATCTAATCTAATCTAATCTAATCTAATCTAATCTAATCTAATCTAATCTAATCTAATCTAATCTAACCTAAGCTAATCTAAGCTAATCTAATCTAATCTAATCTAATCTAATCTAATCTAATCTAATCTAATCTAATCTAACTTAATCTTATTTATTCCAATATAATCTAATCTAATTTCTTTCAACTCATTGGAACAAAAATATGTTTGTTATATTTTTTAATGTTAATGTTCCCAATTCAAATATTTAAAATGAGTTTGTTTCAAGGTTGAGACTTTTCAATTTTATGATCGTTCATTTTTGTCGAGAAAGACTCATTCAACTCCTGGTCCTCGATGAAAAAAGCGCAAAAAAGTAATAAAAAGAAAAAAATGAGATAAAAGGAAACCAAAGCAGAGTAAATGAAATTTTAAAAATGAGCTGTTTTCATTATTATTGAAAGTTAATCTATGAGAAACATTTCAGATGCTTCTGGTCAACCCACTGAATCATCTTTGGAACTTAGCAGTGCTTCAACCGCAATGTTAACAACGTAACCACATGCACATCACCATTTAGATAAAATTTTCAATTATTTTATTTTTTCAGAACAAAACTTGCCGAACTGAAGCGCATTATTTTTCACTTTGACTTCTCAAATCATTAATTTTTTTAATTTTAATTTTTTATTTTTTATTTCGATTGTTCGCAATGTTCTGTAACATTTCCATCGTTTGAAAACAACTGATTAGATAGAAAATATTTAAAAAATAATCAAAACTAGGGTCTTCAACACGTGGAAATTGAGCATGCGATTTTATTTAACTCAAAAGTTGTCAACGCAAATGCCAACTTGATATAAGGTACGATAATTCATATCATGGTAAGTCTGTAATAAGAAAAAATGAGATTCTGTCACAAAAATACAAAAATATATAAAAATAATAAATATTAAAAGAATGTCAAGAAAGAATAATTTATAAGTAATATTTTTAGTATTTTTGTTTATTAACCCACTTATTATTGGTTATTATTGTTTATTCACGAGTATAAAAGGCATTAGAAAACCAAGGATAAAATTCTTGTCATAGATTCTACTGTGGCAGTTTGAAAGTTGAAAAGAACAATTTCTCCAACGAGATTCTATTATGATACATGCGTCCTGACCAATCTGAGCTCTTGAGTGGCAAAAATGAACAAATAACCTCACCACAAAAGGTAGATTTTTGATTGTCGAGTAAAATTAAAATCACAGAGTAACATTGAAACTATGACAGCAAGAATAGCATATGGAATATCCACGTTAAAATGAAGATATTATAAGCTGCTATATTTATCATATTTAGCTTTAAAAACAAATAAATACGATTTTAAAATAAATAAATACGATTTAAAAACAAATAAATACGATTTAAAAATAAATAAAAACATTTTAAAAATAAATATATGAATTATAAAAATAATTGAATAAGTTTTATATGTAATAAAATAGATTATAAATCTGAGCGAATACACATTAAAATCAAAACGGGTAAATCACAGAAAGGAATGAACACAGCAATTGTTTTGAAAGAGATAAATAATATACACAAAAACAACAAACAAAGAAATCTCTTTATAATACAAATGAATTCAACAAATGCAGTAGTCGGTGCATTCGGTAAGAATTGTGGATTTTTCAAAAGATGTTGAATCTTCCAAAGGCGGTGAATTGTGCAGAGATGTGACGATGCCGATTAGGCGTTGGACTGTTGCTTCGCCAGTTGTCTTTTGATTCTGTCAAACACGGGGTTGTTGTTGAGTTCAAACAGGTTCACCCTGGTGTTGTCGCCATTGGGCGATGCTGGAGAGCGTGTTGGAGAGATGGGTTGGATGGCAGGACCGAAGGCGGTAGGTTTGGAAGCTGCTGGGAGGTTTCTGGGAGCAACCACAGGCTTCAGAGAAGCGTCAGGCACTGGTGGTTTAGATAAGTTAGCTGGCATTAAACTTTGCCTCGATCCTTGTAGTAGCAGCATGCGTCTGGGCTGATAGAAGGGCGTTTCATCAAGCTGCGGAGGAAAGGAGCTAGGAGGGGTGGTAACGTTTGCGTTAATAATCTCAAGCTTTCTGCTGGGAGACTGGTTGTAGGAGTAGATCTCGCTGTCTTCCACTACTTCTGACTGGTTGGCGTACTCAATTCCTTGGCTTAAAGCCATCACCTGTGGGGTATGCATTCAAACGGTGAGTTGTGTGTGAGAATAACTTAATCATAAAATAATTTTTTAATTATAAATAATTTTTTTAAATTCTGAGTTGAGAATCAGTTCAAAAATAGTTTTGCGATGAGGTACAGATGATGACAGAATTGTAACGAAGGTTTTTTTTGTCGCATGCGCAAAACAATATTTCTTTCTCGTCTGCTTACTCTTATGCCACCCAAAGTTAACTTTCTTCGGTTTCAATAAATTGCTTAGCCTGGAATCGAATGCAAATTTAGTTCAAAGTCCTTTTAATAACAAATTGTATATATATATATATATATATATATATATATATATATATATATATATATATATATATATATATATATATATATATATATATATATATATATATATATATATATATATATATATATATATATATATATATATATATATATATATATATATATATATATATATATATATATATATATATATATATATATATATATATATATATATATATATATATATATATATATATATATATATATATATATATATATATATATATATATATATATATATATATATATATATATATATATATATATATATATATATATATATATATATATATATATATATATATAATTTGAAAAAAATAGTAAAAAATAGACAGGTGACTAACATCAGCAGGTTTGGCGTTATAAATCTCAGTGTATTCCCTGTCATCATAGGCCATGTTGTTCGCCTGGAAGGTTTTTGCCGTTTGCGGTTTAATCGTCTCCTTTCTGTTTGCTACTACATTCTTGTTTCGTCTGTTAATGATGGAAATAAATAAACAATGATTGATACGGAGAATTATATAACAGAGAGAATTATAGAATTTTGTATCGTTAAAAATATTGAAGTTGAAAAGAGAAGGGGGCTTCATTCGTTTGTTGGAACGATCATGGCAACGTTTTAAGCATTCGTATAACGTCTTGAAGAATGCTGAAAATGTGTTTTGAGTGGTTTTCAAACTCACTTGAAAAGAGAGACTAAGCGCCTTTTGTGCGTGCAGTCGTAAGCGAACACAGCGAGAAGGATGAGGAAGAAGAAGGCAATGCCAATAACGATCAAGAAGGCCGTTTTGATGGGTGTTTCTGAAATAGTGAATGAAACTTTGAAGTTTTGAAGTGTCTGCGACTATTTCTTGCTTCCATGCTTTGAGCCGGCTCTAAAAAAGCGCAATTAATGGTTTGAGGCGTTATTTATTTAGAAATAAATAGTTTTTTGATGGTTTGAGACTATGGGATTACTTGTAAGGCCGTTGTTCGTGTTGTTCAAGAAATTGAAAGTTGTTTTTGGTGGAGAAACTGAAGTTGGTGTGAATGGAAGCGATGAACCAGGCTGTGGAGTTGGTGGTGGTGGAGGTGGTGGAGGTGGTGGAGGTGGTGGAGGTGGTGGAGGTGGTGGAGGTGGTGGAGGTGGTGGAGGTGGTGGAGGTGGAGGTGGTGGTGGAGGTGGTGGTGGAGGTGGTGGTGGAGGTGGTGGTGGAGGTGGTGGAGGTGGTGGAGGCGGTGGAGGTGGTGGAGGTGGTGGAGGTGGTGGAGGTGGTGGAGGTGGAGGTGGTGGTGGAGGTGGTGGGGGTGGTGAAGGTGGAGCTGGTGGTGGAGGTGGTGGAGGTGGTGGAGGTGGTGGAAACGTAGGTGGAGGTGGAGGTGGAGGTGGTGGAGGTGGTGGTGGTGGAAAAGTAGGTGGAGGTGGTGTTGGAGGTGGTGGTGGAGGTGGTGGAGGTGGAGGTGGTGGTGGAGGCGGTGGAGGTGGTGGAGGTGGAGGTGGTGGTGGAGGCGGTGGAGGTGGTGGAGGTGGTGGAGGTGGTGGAGGTGGTGGAGGTGGTGGAGGTGGTGGAGGTGGTAGAGGTGGTGGAGGTGGTGGAGGTGGTGGAGGTGGTGGAGGTGGTGGTGGAGGTGGCGGAGGGGATGGTTGAAATCCACCACGTACGTCACACGAGGCTCCACTATAGCCGGGATCGCAATGACAAACTCCGTCATTTCCACATTTCTAGAAGGGTTCACGGTTATTCGTCATCAAACTCACCTTATTCAATCCGATTAAAAATTTTCTAAGATATGATAACTTTAATTAAGTTTAAATTAAATTAAATTTAATTTAATTTAATCATTTAAATTTTTATTGTTACTCTCCAACGTACCCCTTTAACGCAGGGGGGACAAGGGTTTGTGTTGAAGACGAAGTCTTTCGGGATGCACTTCCTGTTCCAACACAGCTGGCGAATTAAAAACATTGAGTCAACTTTTTTTTAATCTAATCTAATCTTATTAACTCATTTTTCTAGCGCTGTCTTCACACTGTTAAAGAACGCTTTTTTGGACTCTAAATGCCAGAATTTTAATCTAAATGAGACTTTGTTTTATGGTGTGAAATAAAATTTCCATATTGTAAACAAGCCTTATTTAAAAAAACAAAAAAATATTTTCCTAAAGAGGTTGAAAAGTTGAACCTTATTCGGGCCGCAAGGGGATCCATTGGGAGAAATGGCCGGATCGGAGGTGTCTGTTCCGACGTCGAAGACCGCACTGACGCAAGGACTCAGGTTGAAACGCTTGGTAGAAATAAGAAAATAATTGAAGTTTTTCACTAGTCCTTCGGGCTTTTTCACGTCACACTGCAGCACGCCACACATTCGGTGTCTGGAATTAAACAGCGTTTAATACAATACAATACAATACAAAAACGAATATTATTATAGTGGCATTAACCCCGCAGAGTTTCGAGGCCACGTTTAATTACTTTGAAAAGATTGCCGATCCTATAAGAAATCGAAAGTCATGAGAAGAATGATGTCTACTTCAAAAATATGAATTAATCAAAATGAACATTCAAAAAATAACTTTAAAACAACTGAAAATTCATTTTTAAATTATAAATATAATTTATTCTTTTCAAATCCACTCACTCAGCTTCGCAGGAGGTGTATTCTGAGGAGACCCCTACGTTATAAACTATTTTCTTTTCACAGTAGCCCACAGAACTGCCATATTCATTGAATTTGTAACACCCCTCAATGCCATCTCTAGCGTTTTCTTTGTACAGTGAGTTACATTGGCGATCTCTGTTCTGACACTCTCCATCGAAACAGTAACCAGGCGCCTGAAAACAAAGTCAACATAACTCCACATCGGCATATGTAACCTTTATTTGTAACCTGATAGAACCATGTATGAGGCTTTTGAAAAGTATGAAAGCAGCGCCATAAAGAGCTTCAGTTTGTTGAAGTTAAACAACTTCTTTTGGACACAGAGAAGTATTTTTTGTCCTTGAAACTTTCTTTCAATGAACAAGTTGAAAGATATTATATTGATATTTGAAGGCCTCACGTTGGCGACTGTGCAGTCGTGTCCTTGATGAAGGGTGATGTCGGCTGAACAGGAGGAACTCAAGCCGTCGCACACCTCGGCGATGTCGCAAGAGGAACGCTGGGACCTACAGACCATGTCCCGTGGTTTGAGGGTGCACGTGGGTACGTCGCAACACTGGCCTTGACTACACTTTGCCCAAGATTGCAATTTGCACCCCACACAACAAGCCGGATTGCACAACTGTAAGATGGAATAAAATAGTATTAAATAAGTTAATTAAAAACAATAATAAATCAATTCATTAAAAATATTAATGTATTAAAAACAATAAAAAAGATTATTTATTGAAAAAGAATAGTGAATATTTTTATAGAAAAATCTTATAAATTCATAAGAGCCCACATGGCGAGGCAATCTTCCACAGTCACATTCTTCTCCATCCTCGAGGATTCCATTGTCACACACGGCCAGGTAGCGGTCGAGTGTGTGTGGAGTGTTGTGCAGACACAAGTCAAAGCCCGTCGTTTCTATTGATTCGAGCTGCCGCTTGGAACAGGACGAGAAATGAACCCCGGCTTGGGAGGTTCTGCCGTGAGGTTGTCGGGTTGTTGAAGACTTGCTATTTGAAGGTGTTCTTTCGAAATTTCTGCTATCACTTTGTCAGTTATCAATGAATGAATGTTCAATTTGTTGTAATGCACAGTTTGCAAACTAGGTTGCCTCAGAGGCGCTAAAATTATATTTCAAATATTTAATCTGATTACTATTTATTTTCATTGTTAATTGTATTTTATAATTTTTCTAACGATTATTTTTTATAATTCAATCTCATTAAATCAATCATAAATATCACAACTTCGTGTATGCCTTCATAACTCATGCGCTCTTGAGTGCTTTTGAACAATGGGAAATCAGCGCTATATAAATGATTTGAGTAGATTAGATTAGACTCTCACGATGCGCTAGAGGCCATGATGCAACCGACTCTCTGTGACTCGCACTCACAATCGCTCTCATCGTGACGCAAGCCGAAGTTGTGGCCGATCTCATGAGCCAGAATAGCGCCTGTCACATCGCTCCTGTCCTTTATTGACTGAAAATTTTGTTTTCTATGAAGTTAATTCAAATGATTTTCTACAATTATTTTTTTAATTTGTGTTAATGTTTCGTTGCAGGTTAATGTTGCAGGTTAATGTTGCATGTTGTTGTTGCATGTTGTTGTTGCATTTTGTTGTCGCATGTTTTTGTTGCGTGTTGTTGTTGCATGTTGTTGTTGCATGTTGTTGTTGCATGTTATTGTTGCATGTTGTTGTTGCATGTTGTTGTTGCATTTTGTTTTTGCATGTTGTTGTTGCATGTTGTTGTTGCGTGTTGATCAAACAAACCCTGAGCAGGCCTCCAGAGCCTCGTGAAGAACACATGCTTCCCACTTGCGCCAGTCCCAGCACTCCACCATTGAACATTATTCCGCTGTGACAGGTAGGGTGTTGTGTAAGTTATGTTGCCGTGTAGCATAATGGTTAACGTGTTCCGCTGTGAAGGTCAGATTTGAGTTTCAAAATCGGCAACTCAAGAGACGCCGTGCTAGAGTGGCTTAGTCACCTAGTAGCCGAGTAAAATAAAAGCGTTCCTCATAGAGCGTCTCTCAACAAAATGCTATAACACGCTAATCTTATCTAATCTAATTAAATCAAATCATTTTTATGGCGCTGATTCTATACAATTGAAGACGCTTTACAAATGATTTGATTGAATCAAATTGATTATACATCGCGTGACTGCACTTGATTCGCTAGAAAAAAAATAAAAGACAAACCTCATGAAGTAGCCGTTGTCGTTGTACGTGGTGATCTTCATCAACCGGTAGCTGTAGAAGCCGTCAAGGGTAGCACCAGAGTCAGAAACCACAGAAATCTGATCTCTTTCTGTCCACACCTCCATCCCCACCAGTAAAACGTGGATCCCTACCGTTTGGTACAACTGACGGGTTTGTTTTAACATTCGTTCAGAACAAAGTTCGTTTAAAGTTTCTTTTTTTATAGTTTTTTTTTCATTTAAGATTCAGAGTTTTATTTCTATTTAATATTTCATTCTAATTCAAACTTTTCATTTCCATTCTAAAATTTCAATTCTTATCGGAATGAAACTTTAGTTCCAATTCAAAAAAATATTCAAAAAAAAAACGAAAAAAAAAAAAGGGTTTAAGTTTGCCGAGAAAACTCATGACTCACCAGGTTGGCGTTGTTGACAGTCGATTTGACGAAGTTTGTGATTTTGTTTATGTCTTTCGAGTACTGCTCGAACTGTAGTGGGTTAGGAGTGAGGTAAGAAAACGTAGTGGGGTTAGGAGTGAAGTGAGAAACCATGATAGAATAAGGAGTATATGCAAGCAGTTGGGGGTTGAGAATTTAATGTTTTTTAATTTTATTTATAGAAAGAATAACTACAAAAACTGATAAAAAAAAATTTAAAAAAAACATTTTTTGAGCTTTTTTAGAAAGTTTATTTCAAAAATATATTCAATAATTGTTCTGATAAAACGTTCCATTGATAATCAATATTTTTTAAAAAATTTAATAATTATTTTCAATTATGAAAATGTGGGAGACAGGATAAATCAGCTATGAATCTCACCATAGCTTTATCAGCCACAATGTACAACTCCACAGTAAGCTTGTTGTCGAAGAAGTTTGCTTGTACGCTCCGTCTGAGCTGCAGGTTGTGGATGGAACATTTGGTGGAGTTGATAGTTAATAACTTAGTGGTTAAATAAGCTATTCTGAATGAGAACTATTAGTTTTTGACAGTATGTAATCAGCGCCATACAAATATTTTGATCTGACTGATAAGACAGGTTTGAATGAAAAGGTTACTTTAGTTTTAAAAGAAATTCAAACGTTTTTCTGGCAACTAGCGCTAGAAAAATGATTCAATTCGATAGAAAGTTGGATGAAAGTAAGGTGTATACCCTCTTTTTAGTGCTGTTGACATTATTCCAGATTTTTTTTTCCAAGTTTGAAATATCTGTCATGAAATTGGTGTAAGGTCAGTAAGTTGTAAAACGTCGAGGTAAGCAACTGAGGCGATACTAACTTAAAAATTCAAGCAATTCATCCATCCTGAATCCACTGAGTCACATATACATACATACAATATTTAGGTTGTTTATATGTTATAATACAAGGCTGGTAAACAATAATCCCAAATAAAATTGCGCAAAATGAATTATTTTGAATTGAAATGTGCCTCACTTCGGTACCAGGTGGCCAGTCTGTTGTTGCTTTCAATGGTGATGTCATACCCTCCTTCCGAATCGTCACTGATGTGCCAGGTCTTCTCATTCAACCTCACGTAGCCACTAAGAAGGGTTGTTGCCGTTTTGAACGCCAATAATTCATTTCTAAATTATTTTTAATTTCAAGTTTTTTTATTATTCAAGTATTCTTTGCTTTGGATTTTAAAGGTGAACTCCAATTTCGATAACTTAGTCATCAAGTTTCATCAGTCCACTACTAATGATCTCATGGAATGTTGGTATTTTTACTTTTCTTCAGCGCAAAACCTACGTGCATAGATTTGATATACATTTGTTCGTACGTGTTTTTAGTAGATTAGATTAGATTATATCAGATTAGATTAGATTAGATCAGATTGGATTAGATTAGATTAGATTAGATCAGATTGGATTAGATTAGATTAGATTATATAAAATCAGAGTAGATTATATGGGAGTAGATTACATTATATGGGATTAGATTAGATTATATGAGATTAGATTAAATTATATGGGATTAGATTAGATTATATGAGATTAGATTATATTATATGAGATTAGATTAGATTATATGAGATTAGATTAGATTATATGGGTTTAGATTAGATTATATGAGATTAGATTAGATTATATGAGATTAGATTAGATTATATGAGATTAGATTAGATTATATGAGATTAGATTAGATTATATAAGATTAGATTAGATTATATGAGATTAGATTAGATTATATGGGTTTAGATTAGATTATATGAGATTAGATTAGATTATATGAGATTAGATTAGATTATATGGGATTAGATTAGATTATATGAGATTAGATTAGATTATATGAGATTAGATTAGATTATATGAGATTACATTAGATTATATGGGATTAGATTGGATGACATCAAATTAAATCAAATTAAACTAAAAAAACTACTGAGTCCAACCTCAGGTTGGATGAACTTTGAAGCAAGGTGCTTGAAAGCAAGTCACAGGAATGTGAATATTTAAAAAAATTAATATTAAAGAAATTAAAATCAGCAAAAGCCGACTTGAGACGGGGACAGGAGGTGAAGGCGGCAGACGAGTCACTCACGCCCTTCACTGCACCCACGTAGTAACAGAACTCCTCGCTCTGTGCAGCAGTGCATTTGAGGATGAATGCATGGAATGTTGATGCATTATAGGATGAATGATGCATGGAAGAATGATGCATAGAATGGTAAGGCATGGAATGGTGATGCATGGAAGGTTAGTGCATTGATTTAATGCATGGAATTCATGAATGAGATTGATGAATGGGATTGATAATGGATTGGAGATTATTGGATGAGTCAGAGGTGGATGCATGGGAAGGGAATTGTCAACAATATGAACCTCAATGTCAACTAGTCAGTTACACTTTCAACTTCTTGTAGCGTTCAACGTGTTGCATTTTATAGCACTTACTAAAAAGTTTGAAACGTTCCAAAGGTTCATCAACAGGTCCACTTATCTACCTACCTATCTACCTATCTACCTACCTACCTACCCACCCACCTACCTGCCTACCTACCTACCCACCCACCTACCTACCTACCTACCTACCTACCTACCTACCTACCTACCTACCTACCTACCCACCCACCTACCTGCCTACCTACCTACCTACTTACCTTCCTCCTTGCCTACTTGCCTGCCTATTTAGTCATATCAGAATGATGCTTACTCACAAAAACGTCAAACTGTGAAGGAATTTCTTCCAAATTATTTACAGCTTTTATTACTCAAGAGTTCGGAGTGAATGTAGAATAATGAATGTTTCAGCTGATCTGTCATTTCCATAAAGGTTTTGAGTGATTCACTCTTGTACTTAATCTATTTTATTAAACGAACGTCAAACACATTGTTCCACAGCAGGTTGCAAACCCCTTTTAACTCATTCACAGCTATTACCTTGGAGATGTTTCGTTCATTACGAGTTTTTCTAACTTCTCAGTTTTCCCAACACCCAACATCTTATCACTCCCAGTTTGTTGTTGTTGTCTCCTGGTTGTTGTTGTTGTTGTCTCTTGGTTGATGTTGTTGTTGTTGTCTCTTGGTTGATGTTGTTGTTGTTGTCTCCTGGTTGATGTTGTTGTTGTTGTCTCTTGGTTGATGTTGTTGTTGTTGTCTCTTGGTTGATGTTGTTGTTGTTGTCTCTTGGTTGATGTTGTTGTTGTTGTCTCTTGGTTGATGTTGTTGTTGTTGTTGTTGTGGTTTTCTCTTGGTTGATGTTGTTGCTAATGTTGTAACTGATGTTCTGAATAATATCGTCATTGTTGTTGTTAATTTTGTTGTTTCTAGCTGTTGTTTTGATGTTGTGGTTAATTTTGTTGTTGTCGCTGTTTGTTTAACGTTTCGGTTAATGCTCACGGTGTAGTTTCTGAAATTCCAGCTGTGATTGTGATTTTTCTTTTCTCAAAATACAAAAAAATCTCAGACCAGCATAGCGACTGCCACACCCTCAATGAGCTGTGGAACAAACCCTTGTAAACAATTTTGATCTCGGACTTGTTCAAAAATCCAGTCGACAAATCAAAAACCAATAAATTTACCAGACAGGCAACTCGTGAGCGACGTATCAACTCGATCTTTTGTGATGTCACAGTCAAATTTACATTCGCCCCAGTGTGGATAAGAAAGTGTTTATAAAGAAACCTCGAAAAGGTTGGGAAACCCCGAGCTGGTCACGATAGTGGCTAAGTGCCTGAGTGGGGACAAAGAACTTCGTCTTGAAAAAAGGACAAGGCCAGGAAGGTGTAGAAGAGTCGTGATGTGTGCGTGAGTGTTTTGAGAACAATGACTGAAGTCATGCATGGCATTGAATGCTATAGTCTAATTGCCTCGCTTTTCTGGGTGGCTCAAAGTGGAATAAGAATGATAAAAATAATACTTTAATGAAATATATCAATGATACAAAAATAATACAAATTAAAAAATTGAAAAGTGAGTTCAATGTTTAAAAATATTACAGTTACTAAAAAAACATGAATGTTTTGAAAAAATACTAATGAAAAAAAATAATAAAGAATAATAATAATAATAATAATAAAAGAACTAAGAAACCAAACTATTATTGCATCTTCATCATTTGAATCAATTAAACAACAGTTTCAACTAACCTGGTTGTTGTTTCTGTAATAGCTCCCAGTACTTGTGATCACCTTCTCACGGTAAGAGGCGGCCATCAACATTCTGTAAGTTGGAAACGCGATGATTTTATTCACTTTTCAAACGATTGCTTTGAACGTGGATATTCACTTTATTCATTGGTACTGTTGCCATTCACTGTAATAAACTTGGTATTTTACTGTAATAAGCTTGGTACTTTACTGTAATAAGCTTGGTACTTTACTGTAATAAACTTGGTACTTTACTGTAATAAACTTGGTACTTTACTGTAATAAACTTGGTACTTTACTGTAATAAACTTGGTACTTTACTGTAATAAACTTGGTACTTTACTGTAATAAACTTGATACATTACGGTAATAAACTTGGTACTTTAAGGTAATAAACTTGGTACTTTACTGTAATAAGCTTGGTACTTTACGGTAATAAACTTGGTACTTTACTGTAATAAACTTGGTACTTTACTGTAATAAACTTGGTACTTTACTGTAATAAACTTGGTACTTTACTGTAATAAACTTGGTACTTTACTGTAATAAGCTTGGTACTTTACTGTAATAAGCTTGGTACTTTACGGTAATAAACTTGGTACTTTACTGTAATAAACTTGGTACTTTACTGTAATAAGCTTGGTACTTTACGGTAATAAACTTGGTACTTTACGGTAGTAAACTTGGTACTTTACGGTAGTAAACTTGGTATTTTACTGTAAAAAAAAATGTTATTTTAATATGTCTAAAAACAGAAGGGATAAAATAATTTTCAAGTGAATGAAAAACAATGCAAGGTGAGCGATTCTGGACAATGGATCACAAAACATGAAATAAAGCATGAAAAATGCCAAGAGAAAAATAAAAAAGTGAGAAGTACTCTAAAAATAAACAAAAGAGAAGTGAAAAACCAGCGGTTTGTGATTTTGAAGAGAATGTTTTTCGAACTTTGAAAGGTTTTAATGTTCAATCTAATCTAATCTAATCTAATCTAATCTAATCTAATCTAATCTAATCTAATCTAATCTAATCTAATCTAATCTAATCTAATCTAATCTAATCTAATCTAATCTAATCTAATCTAATCTAATCTAATCTAATCTAATCTAATCTAATCTAATCTAATCTAATCTAATCTAATCTAATCTAATCTAATCTAATCTAATCTAATCTAATCTAATCTAATCTAATCTAATCTAATCTAATCTAATCTAATCTAATCTAATCTAATCTAATCTAATCTAATCTAATCTAATCTAATCTAATCTAATCTAATCTAATCTAATCTAATCTAATCTAATCTAATCTAATCTAATCTAATCTAATCTAATCTAATCTAATCTAATCTAATCTAATCTAATCTAATCTAATCTAATCTAATCTAATCTAATCTAATCTAATCTAATCTAATCTAATCTAATCTAATCTAATCTAATCTAATCTAATCTAATCTAATCTAATCTAATCTAATCTAATCTAATCTAATCTAATCTAATCTAATCTAATCTAATCTAATCTAATCTAATTTAATCTAATCTAATCTAATCTAATCTAATCTAATCTAATCTAATCTAATCTAATCTAATCTAATCTAATCTAATCTAATCTAATCTAATCTAATCTAATCTAATCTAATCTAATCTAATCTAATCTAATCTAATCTAATCTAATCTAATCTAATCTAATCTAATCTAATCTAATCTAATCTAATCTAATCTAATCATTTGTATAGCGCCGTCACACTGTTCAAAAGTTTTCACAGATTTCAACCTCATTTATATTAAAAGTTTGACAATTTTCACTTCATATTTGTTTCATTCATCTTAAAACTCATTCACACCTCGATATATTTCTTCACCTCACCCTACTTCTACTGAATACATTGTGAAGTAAGACTGACATCACGATGATTCAACTTAAAGAAACAACATGAGTAAAAAAATCGATTTTCAAGTGTTGAGTGAAACAATACAAATATTATGACCCCGTTAAAAGAATTATAGCTTATGAAAATAAAAATTAAATACAATACAATACAAACACGAATATTATTATAGTGGCATTAACCCCGTAGAGTTTCGAGGCCACAATCATGAGAGCGTATACTTTCACCCATGGGATTCACTCTCATACTCTTTCAATGGAAAATTTCATAGGCTTAATAATAAAGGTCGTGCCTGTTTACAAAAAGACATTATCACTTGAGGCGCTCTAATTTACAATGAAGCAACCTTTACTGATTCACCAAACGTTGTCTGGAATACTGGTCCTCAACAATGAGGGGTATTATGTTTCATACCTCAAAAGACACCTCCCTTCTTCTTAGGGAGTGGTAGGTCGTTTGGTGGTTTCATTAGACTCGTAGGACCAAAATTATTAAAAATAATAATTTTTCCAATTTTTCATGTTTTTTCGTTTTAAATTAAACTTTTCGTAAACATTCTGTTGTGAATTTTCTAAGCTTTTGCTCACGAAGCTTTTGTTCATTCTTCAACCATAAGGTGTTGGAATCGTTATTTTCCGTGTATAATAAAAATGCACATTCTGTAATAATGCATCCATCTGTACTAATCAATGAAGAGAAAGCGAAGCTTAGGTTTTTCATTGTCGCTTTCTACATCAACTTTCTATGTTGAAGCGACTTTTTAGCAAAATAATATTTTTTCAAAATTGAAACTTTTTTTTACTAGCTTTATGCATTCTTTTTATTTTTATTTTGAGATTGCTCACTGCCACGTGATGAAATACTTTCGGAAATGTTAAACTTATAGACCTATAAAGGGTTTCTTCTGATCATTATTATGAGTTATCATAATTATTCTATTCTCATTATCATATGAGATTGTATTGGATTGTGAAAAAAACAGAATAATGGTACTAAAATTTGAAAAATAATGCAAAAAAAAATATTTTTATAATCATATTGAAAAAATATTTGAAGTAATAATAAAAAATTATAATAAATCTTATTTTTAAAAGCGTCAAAGCAAGCAGCTGAGGCACCCAATGCTTTATGTTGAAAACTCTCAGTTGAATATTTTCCACTTGAAAATTAAAAATTGTTTATGTTTATTTTTGGTTCAACTAACGGAGATAGAATAGTCAAGTACGAATAATTTTTAAGTACTTTCAAGAATGTTTGAAATTATTGTTTTTATGGAGTTTTACTTTAGAAAATTATTCATTGAAAACACAAAAAACAACAAACAACAACAAAAAACAACAACAAAAAAACAACAAAAAACAACAACAAAAAACAAAAAATAATAATAATAAACAACAAAAACAAAACAAAAAAATAATAAACAACAAAAACAAAAACAACAAAAAACAACAACAAACTTGTTAAGCTGTAGGTCTATTGCGAAGGAGGTGTTGTGGTGGGAAATTTCTAAGGTCAGACTAGGAGCGTGTAGTCTCTGTGGGGGTGAAGGGTGGGGTTGGAGGTGGTTAGAAACACATTTCAATGGAAAATTCCTCAAGCTCCCTTTTTTTTTTTAATGTTTGTTAAACCTTCCTAGTGGGTTTTTTTTAATATTTTCGGCGTTAATTTTTTTTAATTTTCCAACATGATAACCATATTTTCGATTTTTTTTATTTTTATTTTTCAAAATTTCCATACTCTGAACTATTGCCTACTTTAATTTAATTATTTTCACATTACTTTCCACCTCTCAAACTTTCGAGAGGCTGGAAAAGAGACCTGCTGTTGGGTGGAGTTTACTGCGACGTTGTTGATGAGGATTCTTACTCTGCCGCACCGGCACTCCAACGATGACATCGCAAGCAGCAAGAAACTTAAAAGCAACATCGCTAGATGGCGCTTCCTTCTAGAAAAATTATTTTAATTAAAAAATTAATTTAAATGCCAAAAAAATTTTTTTTTGCGTTTACAGTGTTTTTCATTAACTTAGTCACTCAACGAGGTGTTTCAGAAATATTTTTAAATTAAATTTACCCATTAAAAAGCTATTTTAAAAAGACTTCAAAGTTTGAGTTTTTGTTCATTTTATAATGTACTATTCAAATACAAAGTTTATTCTTAAAAACTAACTTATCGGTTTGTTTACCGAATAAAGACCAATTTATAGAAGATTGCAGTGTGACCTGAACAATAAGACGACAGCTAACAAAGAAGTTTGTTCATTGAAACTCCTTTTGAGTCGCACAACAATCAGTCATCCAGACACTTCCTCCAACCTTGTAGCTATTACATCCACCACGCAATCTTCAAACTTGCCTTTGGAAATTCCGGAGCTGTCCTGGAAACTGTGTTCAGCCATCTCAACTCTAATGATTTGATTTTTAGTGACTTACGGTTATTTTTTCATTTATTTTTTCTAAATTTTTCTTTAATTTTGTTTTCATTTCGATTCAATTTTTTCCTATTTCGATTGAATTCCGCTTTAATTTTGTTATATTTTAATTAATTCTGATTAATTTTTAGTTTTTATTTTTAGTTTTTCATTTCAATCCAACTTCCATTTCATTTTTATTCCATTTTAGTGAAACAACATTATATTCCAAAAAAATATTTTTATTCAGAAAAATCAAACATTAAAACTAGGAAAGTTGTAAAAAAAACAAACATTATACTAGGAAAGTTGTAAAAAAAAAAACCTTAGAAAGTATGTGTTAAACTTTATTTTGATGTTTTCACAAATTCAAATTTCTGTTTTACAGAAATGCCGTTAATTTTTATATTCTTAAAAATAAGTAATTATTTTCAGTTTCGAATATTTTATTCAATATTTTAAAAACATTTAAATCTATTTATTTTTTATAATTAAAAGTGACCGTTTATTTTCTCGCAGGTTGTTCGGGCCTTCATTCCTTCACCACCGCTTCATCTATTTTGTCATTCATTCTTTTATTTATTCCTTCACTCATTCACCCCTCCATTCATTCTTCCATTCATTCAGACTTTTAATGTCTTTTCCGCATCCAATGATTCTTTTCGGATCTTTTTCTCAAATTTAATCAAAAATGTCGCATGTTCCCAATCATGCTGTTAACATTACCTGCTCACTCACACCCGTCGTGAAGAATTCCCAATACTCATTCATTCATTCCCATTCTGAACAACTTGCGATCAATTATTCGCTTGTATTGATGACGATTGAACCTCGAATCATTCATCAGCCACGTGGCTGTATTGCTCTTGCGCTTCCTTCCAATGTTCCCTTCTCACGACAACTGCAACGCTCCTTTCTATGTTCACGGGAGACTTCCATGTTTATTTTAATTTATATTTCCTGATTTATTTATTTTTTATTGTTTATTCAATATATCAATCTAAACTATACATTTTAGTTACTCCTCGGTGAAAGATATGACAACAAGTGCGAGGGGAATTCCCAATGAACGACAAGGAAGCGAAGGACTCAACCTACGACACCTTAATCAATTCCGAATTGTTTATTGATCAATTTTGAATCAATAATTAAGTTATCAATTTATTTATGTTTTAATTGAGTACTCATTTTAATAACTTCATGAAGCAAAGAACTAAGTAAACAAAGAAGGGATAATACCTTCATAACTCCCTTGTATTCTCATTAATACGCTGGACTTGGAGGCCGGTATTGTTTTATGCCGCTTTGATTTGTGATTGTTTCATTGGGATTGTCCTTCGTCCCAGCTTGAAGGTGTAATAAGTCGCTTTCTGAAATAGATAAAATCTACGAACGTTTACGCCTGTTGCATGCTGCTTTAGCGAGTGCCGCTGTAAAACGTGAGGCTCGGAGTTCGAATCCTCTCCAAGCTCCGCTTCGATTTGTAAAGTGTGGCAACCCAAGTAAAAAATAGACTTAGCCATCTGGAAGCCCAAAAGCAAGTTATCCAGTTTCAAGGAAACGCTTTTGAACCATGGTTAAAAGGTGTTTTGGAAAGCAGGAGAGTGGTGAGTGGCTCAAAAAAGTCGCTATTGAAGCCGCCATTGAAGCCGCCATTGAAGCCGCCATTGAAATCGCCATTGAAGCCGCCATTGAAGTCGTCATTGAAGCAGTCTCATAGGCAAGTGTCGTGTCGTGGCTGGCGTGCATTAGGAACACAGAGTGAATAGGAAGGCCATAAAACGTGCGCAACGCTTGTTCAAAAAAGCCTGAGTCATCTACGTGCCTGTGAAAGTGGTTTGATGAAGTCGTGTAAGGAATCCACCTGTTTAACCAATCAGGTAACCAATTAAGGAACCAATTGGTGATTCAATTAGTTTATCACTTAACGAATTCAATTAATGAACCAATTATGAAGCTCAATTGATGAACAAAATAACAAACCAAATTACCAAACCCAATTACAAATCTAATTATTTTTGTTGGCCTTATTAATTTTCACCTCTTGTTTCTAGCACCCCTATGATTATTGTGACATCTCACTCCAAAGAGCTTCTAGGCCACTCAAGAACGGCGTCTGTTTTCTACTCAAGTTAATTCTCAAGCCTGATCTTAACAGGGACTCACTATCCGAACTTTAAGCCACAGCTATGGCCTTGTTGTATATGAGAAAGTTAATGAAACAAGAAAAAGAATAAAAAATTAAGTTAAAAAAAAAGTTAAAAAATATTAATTATGAGTTGAAAAATAGCAATAATAGGTTAGAAAATAGTATTAATAGGTTTATAAATAGTAACAATAGGTTTATAAATAGTAATAATAGGTTTATAAATAGTAATAATAGGTTTATAAATAGTAATAATAGGTTTATAAATAGTAATAATAGGTTTATAAATAGTAATAATAGCTTTATAAATAGTAATAATAGCTTTATAAATAGTAATAATAGGTTTATAAATAGTAATAATAGGTTTATAAATAGTAACAATAAGTTTTTTTAAATAATAAGTTTAAAAAGAAAAATAAGAGAATACAGAAAATAACCCTTTTCTTTAGTAACCGGCTGTTTTGAATATTAAAAAAAAGCTTTACTACACGTTAGTAAGTAAGATTGAGTACGGTCATGTCATTCAACTCGAAGAGGAGAGTTATTCACTCAACATCGAAGTTGAAAATATGAATATAAAAATTTAACAATACTTAAAATTTTGAAAAAATGTTATTAAAATTAAAATTTCTTTGTAGGTTTTGATAATAAAATGTGTAATTAAACTTCAATAGAGCTATTCAAAGATTTTTTAAACAAAAATGTTATTATGTGTTTGTATTCACAACAAAGAACGCTGCTAAGTTAACTTTACCAAAAATTCAAACAATTTGCTGAACACTTTGATATGCACATCTCTTGGGAGACATTTGAGAGAAAGAGAAGGCTCGTTATGTAATCAATGGGTCATGCATTACAACACAATGACTAATCTGTCTTAAGGCGTCGTAACACGAAAGCTGAAATACCTCTCTAATCTAGTCGGTTATGACTTAATCGAATCTTGTTTTTATCTAATATTAAATAAACAGTCTCGGTTCGAATAATCTTACCTAACGCTCTCATTCGTGCCAGTTTGAAGATTTATGTTGAGCTGGAAAAACAAATTAAAATCAACTAATTGAGAATATCAAATTGTGGATTAAAGCATCGGTTGAGTAAAGTCAAAATAGACTAATTGGGAAGTAACCTGAACAAGCAAAAGTGAACAAGGTGGAAAAAGTCTAGAAATTACTAAAGTTAAAAGAACAAAAATACCGGTTTAGTGCGTGTAACACTTTGACGTAATCTTTTTGTTATTAGCGGCTTCTTACCACTGTGCTAGTTCACAGAGCAACCGTCGTGATTTGAATAAAAATTTCACTTTTTTTAGTTGTTTTTTATTTTTTATTTATTTATTGTTATTATTATTAGTATTATTTTAACATTCATTAATTTTTAAATAGTTTTTTCTATACTACTGAACTTTTACTTAATTTTAGCTTTACATAATGAAAACTACTCATACGCTGAAAATGTTTATAAAAATAATTAGATTGAAGCAATGATTCATGCAACTCTTTGAAACTGTAGAGAGGTGTGTGTGGAAGGGGGAGAAAGCTTTTGAGGAATCTAATCAGCACTAAAAACTGTCGACAAGAACCTTTCAACTTTTCTATTGAAAAAAAAATCAAAATTAAATGACAAAAATAACAATGAAGAAAATTAAAAAGACAAAGAAATGACAAGAAAATGACCCAAAAAAGACAAAGAAATGATCAAAAAAAGACAAAGAAATGATCAAAAAAAGACAAAGAAACGACAAGGAAAAACCAAATGAGCCTTATTATGATCATTTAAGTGAAACTGGGGACCTCTTCGCAATAACATAAAAGGTCTTGGATGGCTCATTTGGTACTTGCTTTGAATGGAGCCTTGAAAAGAAAACGTGAAAGTTGAAATGAATGAATCAATGAGCAATTATACGGTACAGAACATTTGGTACATTTACCATGAAAAATCATATTGACTTCCTTAATGCATTAATAATATCCTGGGTGACGTCATGGACACTAATATTTTTGGAACAATTATATGGTTTATTTATTGTTATCATAACTAAATCATAAATATTATTATTTATTTTAAATTATTATTGATATTTATTTTTTCTTCGCGTAAGTCAATTTCTGAGAATCCGTTGTTGGTACGAATTGCATTAGTACG
This sequence comes from Branchellion lobata, assembly GCA_947562095.1. Taxonomy (NCBI): domain Eukaryota; kingdom Metazoa; phylum Annelida; class Clitellata; order Hirudinida; family Piscicolidae; genus Branchellion; species Branchellion lobata. The sequence continues at coordinate 9,355,448 of OX387250.1, read as the reverse complement.
AAGTAGGAGAATGAACTTGGTGTAATGGTTGATTTGACAAGATTTAAAAAATATTTTAATACAAAATACTACAGTTTAAACCTTTATTAACCAACCTAACTGCACATTTAAAAAATATAACGGAAGTGAAGACAAAATTCCAAGGGTAATGAATTTCGATTGGTTGAACTCTTGGGGTCTTTGATTTAATTGGAGTAAATTGAATTGAATTAGTTGAATCGGATAAGGTTAATCAAATTGAACAAGATCAGATCCAAGCTTTAATAAGATTAGATTAGTCAAATTGGATTAAATAAGATTAGATCCACGATCAAATCATCTTGGAGTCTTGGGCTTTTCACGTTTTAATAAAGTTTTCTTAATAGTTTCCATTGGATCGAATCCTGTCAGATGCTGAAAGGGTTTCATTTTGTTTTTTGGAAGCCGTTGTCTCAATATCTTCAAGGATTTCAATGATTCATTATTTTGTGTGGAATTATTGGCGGCAGATTCTTTCATGGAATTTATTGGCACAGCCTGATAACATCAAAGGGCTTTGTTAATTGGCCTGTACAGCGCCATTTCAAATGGTCTAGCGCCTCGGTTGATGATCAATGTCACATAAGAACACAAAATAGTTACCTTTTTTAAGTTTTGCTCGATAGGAGTGATGACTCCAGTCGCCAGGGGTCGCTTAAGAGCATCTTCACGTTTGACTGGTGAGTTCAAGTTTGAAAGCACCAAAGGCCTTGGTGTGCTGTGTCGCTTCAAACAGCCCCGCTTCATTGAGCTCTTGGAACCTGGAGTGCTTGACTTGCAACGTGTTTCGATGCTTGTGAATCTATAATTAAATATACTAAAATATAATTATTTAACGTGCTAATATTTTGCAGAAAAATTTTAAATTGGTGGATAAAGGAAGTTCAAATCGTGATTGTTTATTGTATTGTTTTAAGTTTCATAAATACAATACAATACAATACAATTATCATTATAGTGGCATTAACCCTGTAGAATTTTGAGGTCACATCAAAAACATTCCGAAATGCTTCATCCATTTAATTTTGTATAAAATTCCATGGAAGGCAAGCTAATGCAATGGAAAAACGGGAAAGAGATCAGTTTTGAAGTAAAACATATTGATTTTGTCAATACCTTTGGTTGAATATTTCTCAAAAAAATTTAAAATTTTTTTAAATGTTATTTTAGTTTCAAGTCAATACTCGATAAAATATTTCATCGTGTTTTTGTCAAGCTGTAACTTTTTCGCGTCTGTCCAGAACTGTTTTATTAATGTTTATAAAATCCAAGAATCCGTTTCAGTTTCATTAATTTGCATTTTTTTGCTTGTTAATTATTGTAACTTATTCAAAAATCGAATCAAACTCATGAAAAATAATAAATTTTAATTAAAATGTTTCAATTGCAAGCACAAAGGTTTCTTATGAGGAAAATGAAGTAAGAGTTTGAGAATAATTTTGGAAACCACCCCCCATGGTTGATGGGTGTTTCTCTATGTGATCTCATGTGCCATTAACATTTCACAATGAAACACAGTGCAATACATTTGAATACAGATAAATATGAGTCTACCTATTTGTTTTATTCTATTTTTATTTTCATACTCTACGTATACTAAGGTTGAACGGTTTCGAAACTCTATGGGGTTAATGCCGCTATAATATTCATCGTATTTGTACTGTTTTGTATTGTATATAATACAATACAAAAAATATACTGCAATAAAACAAAAGACAGTTGAATAAAATCCAAAAATACATTACTAAAAACATGGCAGGAAAATTACGATTGGATACAAAGCAATAAAAACAACAACAATACAATCTACATAATTAGTATTATAAGTACATTAACTGCAAGAGCTTCAAAGCCACAAGTCAAATAACGTAGCAACCTTTTTGATTTTTTAATATGAAATCAATGAACAAGATGAATGGAAAATAAAAAAAATGAAAGTTACCCAAAACAACAGTTGAACAGAACATTTTGCACAATTGAGTTTCGAGCATTGGGCAAAAGGGTACTGAAAATTGAACATAGTAACCCCACTTATCTGATATAACAGAAAAATATAACAGAAAACCATAATATGAATAAAAAAGATTACAAAGAACCATATTGTAAATACAACAAAGAATCATAATTTAAATACAACAAAGAATCATAATTCAAATAAAACAAAGAATTATAATATAAATACAACAAAGAAACATAATATAAATACAACAAAAGGAATTTTGGTATGAAAATGAGAAATGAAACAGTTTCCACCTGATGGAGGTCAGATTGAGAATAATCATGATTAAAATCCATTTTATTTCATGTCGATGAATATATTACAGTGTTTTTGTATTTTTCCGTTTCTGAAATAACAAAAAATTATTTGAAACTTCACCAATTAATGCTTTTGAAAAAAAATATGAAAAATTAATAATAAAAATATTAGATAAAATTAATAAAAGAAAGAAATAATAAAGACTTGGTGTGCTCTGAAAATACTTCAGATCTAATTGTCCAGCCAAAGTCTAAATATCAAAAGTTTTGCCATAAGTATATAAACTTCGAGTCAAGGAAGCTAATGGAGTGAGCAAACAGAGTGTTGATACAAAGCAAAAGCTTATTTTTCAACAAATTAATTGTTTAGTTACGAAAAAAAATATTTAAACGAACACTAGTTTGTCTATGCTCTGTTTGGTGTTCTTTATGTATGGTCTATTATTGTTAACGTTTGGGAGTTTGTTTGATGAAATTTGTAAAGATACCAACTCTTACCAAACACGGACTAACTCACAAAGCTAGTTACGGAAAAATCAATGGCTGAAGTTGATTTTAGTGATCTTTTTTGTTTAAGTTTTTTGCTATAAAAACTTGAACACCACTGAGTAAATGGAAAAGATTTTGCAAGTTACTTGCTCATGTGATATTATTGAAAGTTCAAACCAAGTTGTTTTGGAGTTTTTTTTTTGAGAAGATTATTGGCTGGCGTACAACCTTTATTTGGTAAATGTACAAACTATCAATTCTACACCTTTTGATGATGAGTGAAGGTGATTGAATCTCTTGGATCCTCTTATTGTTTTCAACTTTTCATTCTATGTCCTTCAACTTGCATTCAAAAGTTCCTCAAGGAAATTTTTTGACTATATCAAAATTTTCAAATTTATTCAAAGAAAGGTTAAACTTTCCAATCTTCATTTAAAACGAACAGTTTTGTCTTGAAATTTCTTAATATTTCAACTAAAAGAAATACAACGCCATATAATCTTTCAGTTTTTTTCCAGACAGTAAAAAAGATACATCTTTGAATCGTATGCAAATGATATCAGTTTATTATTCAGATTATGTAAATACTTCTCAAATGAGCAGTATTATACTTATAGATACATCAGAATAAATTGAAATAAAGATTTTCTTTGGAATAAATTTCAAAGATATAATTCTTTGTTAAAAAATCATTTTTATCTTTTTCGACCTGTCATTATTCCTTGGGTCTGTCAAATTTTCTACTTAACTGTCACCATGTTTTTTGTTTCAAACTTCTCATAATTCCATCCATATCCCAATCTCAATTGTCATTGGCAGTCTTAAAAGACTGTCACCAAAAAACACCAATGTAGAAAAAGCTCTTTTCGACCACTCTAACGCAGTTCTACAGTCATTTTTCCCATTCACTACTCAAGCTGAATTCCTTCTTATCCACAATACAAGGATAAGCGTTATGGTCT
>OX387250.1:9344223-9346723 GCA_947562095.1 Branchellion lobata | reverse complement strand
TACTACTACTACTACTACTACTACTACTACTACTACTACTACTACTACTACAACTACTACTACTTCTTCTACTACTACTACTACTACTACTACTACTACTACTACTACTACTACTACTACTAATACTACTACTACTACTACTACTACTACTACTACTACTTCTACAATAAACTTTGTTATAGATACCCCCTAAACAAAAGAATACAAGGCGGCCTCTTTTTTTCAGGCGCTTTGCTGTCTTTTTCTTTGTCTCACTGTGAAATACTTTTTTTTTTAAATTCATGAAGCTTGGAACTTTCAACAACCGGAAGTAGATAAAAGTAGTCTACATCGACACCATATTGTGTCCATCACACCAAAGACATCATCATCATCATCATCACAATGATGGAGGCACAACAGAACTTCATACCTACTGCCTCAACCACTCTATGGAATACCTTTTTTCTTATACAATAGAATACAATTACAAAGTATATTTTGTTTTTAAAAAAATTCAAAAAAATCATATCTTCCTCGAGAATAACATCACATATACCACAACCATAAAAACTTATATCTACTCAAACAAAAACAACGTTACTTTCCTACAACAAAAAACAACACCACCTCTCATCCACAACAACAAAAACAACACCACCTTTCATCCACAACAAAAACAACACCACCTCTCATCCACAACAACAAAAACAACACCACCTCCTCCACAACAACAAAAACAACACCACCTCTCATCCACAACAACAAAAACAACACAACATCTTCCACAACAACAGCGCAATTCATCCTGATTCGTTTCAATTCCATAAATGACCCTCCAAGAATTTTGCTGTCAGTATATTAAAACTGGCTGTCGTTTCCTATTTAAAATCATTTTCAAAATTAATTTTTTTTTCTTTTATTCATTTATTTTGTTTTATCATTCACTTATTTTATATCATTGTTTGTTTTTATTTTTTATTCAATCCTTATTTTTTGTTAATCTTTCATTATTATTTTATTATTATTATTTTTATTTATTAATCATTTCTATTACTATTTATTTCAATATTATTTTCCTTCCATTGATTACGTGGTCTAGTATTCTTCCTTATTCAGACGAAACTTGTCATTTTTTCGATCCCTCCAACTTACTCCTTGTTTAAAACTAACTTTCGTATATTTACTCGGCGGATTTCGTATTGGTTATTCAGATATCTAAAATCGGTTTTTGTATCTATATTCTTTGTTTTTTGTTTCTTTTACCGGTACTTCAGGTATCTACGTTCTTTGTTTTTTGTCTCTATTATCGGTAATTCAGGTATCTGTATTCTTTGTTTTTTGTTTTTATTATCGTTAATTCAGGCATCTAATGTTTATATGTTTTTTTATTCATGGTTGATAAATTCATTTTTTTGTTCAATCGAGTCAAAAACCTGGAAGATGTTGAATGGTAGTGTTTCAGGGCTTTTGGAAACTAAATTGAAAAGAAGGGAGAAATAATCATGACAATAATAAACTTATTATTATTGTTGTTAATAAAAATAAAAATATAAAAAATATAAATAATAATATTAATTAATAGTATGAGGAATAATAAAAATAATAATAAATAAATAATAATAGTAATAATAACAGGGAAGATAACAACGGTACCAACAGCCTGTTGTGAAAGGTCGCAAGTTATTGGCATAACATAAAGTGAAAAAAACTCAGCCAAAAATAGCGATTAAGTTGTCACAAATAATTCAACTTGTTTTGAAAAACCATCATTAGCAACAATTATAATATTCACGGCAGTCAAACTATTGAAAATATAACTAGTGCAGCAATAATGAACTATTAACAACAATGCAACAAACAACACTTCAACCAGCAACAAAAATTCAACCAACAACAACGATATGAGAATTTACAACGTCTTGCAACATGCCTTCATGCATCTGTCCACATCAGTACCTCGTGAGCGTGTCAGGTTATCAAAATAATCAAGCTTCAGGTTCGGTGTTCGATTCCCGAGTACAGTAATTGCTTTGAAACGAAGAAGGCAATTGTTTTAGTTAATAGAGCTGGCTGATGGAAAAAAAAACAGACACCACGGCTATAGGGAGCGATGAACAGACTCCATGGCAACTGGAAGTAAGGCAACGAATGCCATAGCGACCGAGTGAGCAGACGGAGGGTTGGAGTGAGCATCACGTGTTGGCCATGTGGTTGAGAGGTAGTGAGTCTTCCGAGAAACCAACTGGCTCCCCTCCATTGGCGGTATATGGGTTTTTAGATCGGGTTGGTTTAATTAGATGAGATAGGCTTAGCTAGATTTGGATCAGATTAGTTAGATTAGATCCGAGTATAATAGGTTAAGTTAATTCAGAGAAAAACATGAAAATAGTCGAATGCCTATCATCTCCATAGTATACGCTACCAACACATGCGTTATGCTGTCTTACAGACGTTTGTCGTGCCTAGGGTGCTTGTGGCGGATGAAAAAAGTAGTAAAAAGTGGTCTTGTTTCAGTGTT
>OX387250.1:9316723-9339223 GCA_947562095.1 Branchellion lobata | reverse complement strand
ACTTCGTTAAGTCTTCTTTCGTCTGCCAAGTCTGGTCGCTGTGCCTCTTTTATCTCATCTTTCAATGCCTCTAATTCAAAACTTTTCCAAAAATATTATCTCTAATTTCCATAATTCCAGTTGTGTTGTTGTGGCGTTGTGTTGTTGCGGCGTTGTGTTGTTGTGAAGTTATGTTGTTGTTGGGATGCTGTGTTTTTGTTGTGACGTTGTGTTGCTGTTGTAGCGTTGTTATGTTGTAGAATTTTTTGGATGTCGATGATGTAGTGTATTTGTTGATTTCGCTGTTGTGTCGTTGCTAATAAAACTTGTGGATTTTAGTGCTTTTGTGTTCTTGCTGTTTTTATGTTTTTGTTGCTGTTGTTGTGGTTGTTGTAGCTGTTGTAGTTGTTGCTGTTGCTGTCGTTGTTGCTGTTGTCGTAGTTGTTGCTGTTGTTGTAGTTGTTGCTGTTGCTGTCGTTGTTGCTGTTGCTGTCGTTGTTGCTGTTGTCGTAGTTGTTGCTGTTGTAGTAGTTGTTGCTGTTGTAGTAGTTGTTGCTGTTGTGGTAGTTGTTTCGTTTCCCAGCCACTAGCAGCAGTATCAGTCCGGTGTTGTTTCATTTGTTGGCGCCGTCATGGAGCTTCATGGCGGGACGGCATCAAGTCATAGACGCCAGAGTTCACGTGACAACCAGTCTTTCGGCTGTGATGTGAGATGCGAAAAACTTTAATTATTTTTTTTTTAAAGTTTTTTTTTCTATTTTCTATCTTTTGTCATTAATTTTTAATTTTAATTTTTTACTTGTATCATGTTCTGTACAATCTTTCATAGTATTATTCCTTTTCTTTTCCATGAGCGTGAGACCGCTGATTCATTTTGTTACCATTCATACTTTGAATTCTTCCCAGTTGATACGTATTATTACTATTGTTATCTGTTATTATTGTTATTGTTATCTGTTATTATTATTATTGTTATCTGTTATTATTATTATTTTTATATGTTATTATTATTATTGTTATCTGTTATTATTATTGTTATCTGTTATTATTATTGTTATCTGTTATATTATTGTTATCTGTTATTATTATTGTTATCTGTTATTATCATTGTTATCTGTTATTATCATTGTTATCTGTTATTATTATTGTTCTCAATGTTATCTGTCAACATCGTTGATATCTGTTCATATCTTTGTTATCTATTGATATCTTTGTTATCTGTTGATATCTTTGTTATCTGTTGATATCTTTGTTATCTGTTGATATCTTTGTTATCTGTTGATATCTTTGTTATCTGTTGATATCATTGTTATCTGTTGATATCTTTGTTATCTGTTGATATCTTTGTTATCTGTTGATATCTTTGTTATCTGTTGATATTTTTGTTATCTGTTGATATCTTTGTTATCTGTTGATATCTTTGTTATCTGTTGATATCTTTGTTATCTGTTGATATCTTTGTTATTTCCAATTTTTGGTTGTTTAATTCATGAAAAATTTTCTTTTGCGTCAATGCCTCTCATTCACGCTCATCTGAGGCCTGATGATGTAGAACTCTCATCGAACGATCGTCTCAACTTTGATATTTGCATTTTCACTCATTATATTCAAATCCTGCATGATTATTTTGAATATCAAATCCAAATGATGTTTGTGAAGTCTCAAACGTTTGTAGAAGATATAATATTTCTGTATAAAATTCAGAAACGTTGTTGAATCTATTGCTAATACTACTGCTACTACTACTACTGCTACTACTACTACTGCGACTACTACTACTACTACTACTACTACTACTACTACTACTACTACTACTACTACTACTACTACTACTACTACCACTACTACTACTACTACTACTACTACTACTACTACTACTAATACTACTACTACTTCTACTACCACTAGTAATAATAAAAATAATAATAATATCATTATTTTGTATAAAGCGTGTGTATTAATGTATATATGTATCATTCTCTTTTAATCTCAAGCTGCCAGGCTAATTACAAAGGCCACAACAATGCTTTTAACGAAGACCCGCAGCGGAGTGGTAGATTGCGGCGGAGGACAGCGCAGGAGGCATCACATACGTGCGTGAAGCTTGACTCGAGACCAAAATACAACTCTGAAACATAATAAAATACAAATACAAACTTCATTAAAGCGGCTTCACCCCGGAAAGCTTCGAGATCACATCCAAACATTCAACAATGTTTTGAGCGTTTTGTTTCCAGTTGAAGTCTTTGTGTTTGTTGAGGTGCATTGAATTTCAAAAAATGAATATTCAAAGACATGCGTTCTTCTTATTAAAGTAGCCCTATTCACGGTATTGTGGCTGATTATGTTAATAATATGTGTCTTTGTGAGTTTTGCATTTATAATTAGTTAAAATAATGATTATGTATGCATAAGCTATTATTTTCACAAATTAAAATTCACTATTTCCATAATTTATAATTTTTATAACTGTTAATTTATTTTTTTCATAATTTTTAGTTTATTCTTTTTAGAATTCATAATTAGTTGAGTTGCTGATATATTTGTTATGATGTACGCTCGTGCACACATGCATACGCACACAAGCCTGCATCTATACGACCACTTCCACCACTCACAAATTCAAACATGGTAACAACAGCTTGAGTGATGATCTTTTCAACATGCAAAACAACCTTTAATTCGTTTTCAATTTTTTGCGAACTTTTTTTTATCGTTTTTTGTGCATTTTTTCGTTTTATTCACTTTGTTCTTTTGTTTTTTTTTTCAAATTATTCTATTAATTTTTTTGTGTTTTTTCAATCCTTCAATGTCTTTCATCTTTGCACCAGAGGAACCACTTTGAAGCTTCACTACCCACTTCACTGGAGTCCCTGGAGTCATTGTATGCAACAACGCAGCCCCTCCACACCATATTAACTTCTAATTGTCCCGCCAACCAAGACACCTCCACAGCCCCAATCCCTTTCGCCTCCTATCTTTAATAACGCCACTGTGTGTTTGCGTGTTTGTGTGTTTGCGTGTTTGTGTGTTTGTTTGTGTGTTTGTTCGTGTGTTTGTTCGTGTGTTTGTTTGTGTGGCATACTTTGTTGTAGGTTGTTTGCTGGAGTATTTTTGTGTGGGTTGTTTGTATGGGGTTTTTAATGGTTTTTTTGGTGTGGGTTCTCAGGGAATATGTTGTCTGCGTGTATGTGTGGATTTTTGTTGTAGATGGTTGTTTGTATGTGTTTGTATGTGCTCAGGATAATGACACTTGAGTTGAAAACTCATCTTTTAGGGTTTCGGAGCAAACTCAATAAAGAAAGTAGTTCTGTGAGTGCTTCATTTGACTGAAGTTTCACTCCTGTTTCCCGCCACGCTCACAAAATAACACAATGATCTATTCAGCCTTTTCAGCGTTAATGGTTGCAGACTGCATCCAATGACTTTTTTTATCTCAATCTCTCTTACAATTAGCATTATTCTATCCCTACTTTTTCATTACCCCCCCCCCCCCCTCCTTTATCACCATTATTTCTTCACTTTTTTTCTCTCGCCATTTTCCTATCACCACCCTTTCTTAAAACCAACTCCCTTCTACCACCAAACCTCCAGCGACTCCCCATCTTTCAATTAGGCTTCTCTGAATGGACCGTCATGGCAGTTGCCAAAAATATTGCCAACCTCTTTATTCTTACAAGGTATATGCCTTTCACGAGTGTGAATGCGTCTGCACTGATGGAAAGATGATTAAATCCACTTTTAAATCACCACAAATGCACTTGTGCCTGCACCTCTGTTGACTTACCCTGCACTGCTCTTAAGCGGTGACACCTGCAAGAACTACACCTGATCGATCCTTCAAACCTCTCCACCCACTCGTCCATCCAACCGCTTCAACCCACCCATATTTCTATAACCCATTCTGCTTCAATCGCCTGTTTTGGCGCTTCACAAATTGGATTTGTTCCTATTTATTATTTTTTTTTTATATATTCATTATTCTTATTATTTTTTTATACATATTATTATTAGTAGTAGTAGTATTATTGTTATTTGTTTAATTATTTTTATTTTTATTATTTTTTTAATTAATATTTGTATCATCATTATGGTTATGATTATTATTGCTATTATTACCTTGAATACTCAAACTACTCTATCTTTTTTTATTATTTCAAGTTCTACAACCAATTCATTCACTTCGATCACTGCCCACCCAACCCTCCCACTTCACCTAGTGATCCACTCCACCAACCTAACTCCCTACACACCCACTCCACCCAACCTAACTTCATACACACCCACTCAACCCAACCTTACTTCATACACACCCACTCCACCCAACCTAACTTCATACTAACCATCAGCCCTTCACTCCCTTGTTTCCACTGGACTCACAAAACCTTTTTCATTTTCCAATAAGCCTCTGAGGCTTTTGTGACCACTTGAATATCAAACTTGTGTTTACAAAAAAATTTCTCATCAAAACTGACGTTTGCCATTTTTTACCTAATTCTTTTCTTTAAAAAAATAGTTTTTTTGTCAAAACAACGTTGTGACTTTTGTAATGCTTTTAACTTTGACCTCTCATTCAAGCCTGCATACATACACACACACATACATACATACATACATACATACATACATACATACATACATACATACATACATACATACATACATACATACATACATTCATACATACGTACATACATACATACATCATCATACAGGGTTGAGCAAAATTTTTTATCATACAGCATATCATGTAGCTTGAAACTTAATCACTCATTTCCATAAGAAGAGAGCTAAGAGGAGGAAAGAGGAAGAGGAAGACGAGGAATGGAGTGAATGAGGAAAAAAGAAAAAGAAAAGAGAGAGAGGGATAAATAGAGAGAGAAAGAGAGGGGGGGGGGGGTTGAGAGAGAAGTAAGAAGAGTAGTCATGAGTCATGATGGATGGATATGTTGCGGCTCATTGCGACGGTCATTCAATAAAAGAATAATAATAATAATAACAATGGTAGTGGTAATAATAATAATATTATTATTATTAATATCAATAATAATAATAATACCAATAATAATAATTATTATAATTATAATTATAATTATAATAGTTATTACTATTATTATTATTATAAGATAATAATTTTTAAAAATAATAATAATTATTATTATTACCAATATTATCATTATTAAACAATAAAAATAACACTAGAAATAATTTCAACAACAATAATAATAATAATAATAATAATAATAATAATAATAATAATAATAATAATAATAATAATAATAACAGACTTTAAATGTTTTTGAAACTGTGAACAATGAAGACTGTTGTTATATGAAACTCCTCCTTCATCTGCTTCCTCACCTGCAGCCTTCAGAGGCGCTTTGAAGGTAGGCAGACTTGCCTACGTGATAGCCAACATCCCATGAGTGTGGTTGAGGCGTCGTGTTGTTAGGTTAAATCTGAAGAGGACTTTAAACTATGAAAGTTTAAAAAAACTTTAAGCCCTGCAAACTTTAAAGTATACAAACTTCAAAATATACAAAGTTTAAAAAAACTTTAAGCCCTGCAAACTTTAAAATATACAAACTTCAAAGTATACAAACTTCAAAATATACAAACTTCAAAATATACAAAGTTTAAACTATACAAATTTCAAAATACACAAAGTTTAAACTATACAAACTTTAAACTATAGAAACTCTGAATTATACAAACCGAACTATACAAACTTAACTATAGAAACTCTGAATTATACAAACCGAACTATACAAACTTTCAACTATAGAAACTCTGAATTATACAAACCGAACTATACAAACTCCAAACCAAACAAACTCCAAACCAAACAAACTCCAAACCAAACAAACTCCAAACCATACAAACTCCAAACCATACAAACTCCAAACCATACAAACTCCAAACCATACAAACTCCAAATCATACAAACTCCAAATTATACAAAAGTTAAGTTTTGGAAGGGTCAGGTTAAAGTAGTTAAAAGTTTTTTCACCAGATCAAACCACCAAGTAATAAGGCCGTCACACTTGTGATATGCTTCCTTTTTTATGTTCTAATTGATTAGGTCTGGCGAGGTATCGGCAGAGTATTGGTACCTGGTAAAACATCGGTGATATATCAGTGGTGTATCGGTGATATATTTTTTCTTTTATTAATTGTCATTCTTTCATTCATTTACTCATTCTTTCATTAATAAATTCAATTCTTCGTTAATTCATTTATTCATTCATTAATTTATTCATTCATTTTTTTATTAATTAATTTATTCCTTCCTTCATTCACTCATTCATCCGTACATTAAAGACCTTTCTTGCTGGCGTTTCTTTCTGGGGCCCACAAACAACACACTGCAATGCAGTGAATGGCGTTCGTGCTTTTTTGTGCAATCTTTCTTCCTTCTTCCTCATTTTTTTGTCATTTTTTGTCATTTTTTATTTTTTTCATTTTTTTTTTCAATATTCTTCTTCTTTTTCTTCTTTTTCTTCTTCTTTTTCTTCTTCTTTTTCTCTTTTTTTTTTTTTTTTTCTTCTTTTTCTTCTTCTTTTTCTTCTTCTTCTTCTTCTTCTTCTTCTTCTTCTTCTTTTTCTTCTTCTTTTTCTTCTTCTTCTTCTTCTTCTTCTTCTTCTTCTTCTTCTTCTTCTTCTTCTTCTTCTTCTTCTTCTTCTTCTTCTTCTTCTTCTTCTTCTTCTTCTTCTTCTTCTTCTTCTTCTTTTTCTTCTTCTTTTTCTTCCTTGTTTTGGCTTATTTTAATTTTTCCATTTTTCCTGTGGCAATTCATAATTCTCCCTGCCTACACCTACGCACCACCTTTTCAACGTCACTTTCCTCGCACAAAATTTTGTTTGAGTATTTAAATAATAATAACAAAAATAATAAGAATAATAATAATAATAATAATAATAATAATAATAATAATAATAATAATAATAATAATAATAATAATAATAATAATAATAATAATAAAAATGATAAACTTATTTTTATTATTATTACTATTTTATTTATTTATTGCTATTATTAACATTAATCATAACAATGATAATATTATAATTGTATTAACTTCAGTTTGTGTATAAATACATTTTATTTTCGTTTAATATTTCCAATAAAGATGTACTAATAACGAGGCTGCACTTTATTAAAAGGCTAAAAGAATTATTATGTTTTAAAGCTCACAAAGATGCTTTGAACCACTCATCGGAGCTTCTTGCTTGATAGATGCGCTGCTGTAATAAGATTTCAACGTGCATTACGCTGCAGACCGGACGATTGAATGAGAGAGTCAATGAATGAAAGAGTTGGTGAATGGGAGAGCCGATGAATGGGAGAGCCGGTGAATGGGAGAGCCAGTGAATGGGAGAGTCGGTGAATGGGAGAGCCGATGAGTGGAAACATGAATGGGAAGATGAATGGATGGATTAATGAAAGCATGAATGGAAAGATGAATGGATGGATGAATGAAGGCATGAATGGAAAGATGAATTGATGGATGAATGAAGGCATGAATGAAAAAAAGAACAGAAGGATGAATGCAAAGACGGTAGAAAGAAAGAATCAAAAAGTCGAATGAAAGTTTCAATGAAATAATGCGGGAAAAGGTCGGTGAAAGAATGGATGAATGAGTCAATGAAAGAATGAAGGAAGGAGTGAATGAACGAATAATTCGATAAAGGAGTGAAAAGAAAATCGAATGAAAAGGGACCAAACAGAAGAATGAGTAGTTGAGAAAATGCGTCAGCGCTACTTATTTCAGCAAGAGGACTTTCACTGGAGGCATGAAGTTGCGGAGGCAGTGGTGTTCTCATGAGACGTTCCATTAAGGGCCTCATCGTAGTCATTGGCTTCATTACCTCTTTGCAAAAGATTCTTCGTTCAAGTAACTTTCTCTATTTCTAATTGTAGCCTGGCTGTTTCTTCGAAAGGTGACCTTGCTTCGTGAACAAGTTCCATAAACACCCTCCATTCTTTCATCACTCCCACCCCTCCAACCAACTCCACTTTTTCTTATGAGATTATTCTTCTTATCTTCTGATACTTCATTCTTTTCACTTGTTTCTCATACCACCTTCTACATTCAATTTTCTATACCATCTTTTCCACCATAATCTCCACCATATCCTGCACCACACCCCCCTAAAATTTTTCTATTTCACTCCATGATTATTTGTCCATCCCACCCTTCACCCACACTCCTCTACCCCATCACTTCTGCATTCCCTCGACGACTACCCTTGCAATCGTTATCATTCGGCACATGAATCACTGATGGTCGAATGTTCCACCACTGAGCTATAGGGCCCTGCAGGATGTACCAATAGCTCCGGGAGTCAGTGTCCATACCGCAAAATCCTTCGTCTTGTGCGTCACTTTTCTCAACATCTCCCACCTTCTCCCACCTTCTCCCACCTTTTGATCCTCAAATCCTTTTAAACTTTCTATTGCAATTACAGAATTTTCGAATGTTACTCATATCTTTATAATTACGCGTGTTTTCGGGGCTTTAAACAGCTGTTCAGCGGCTTACAATAGTTAAAATGTAATCAAACTAAAGCTTCCCAGGTTTTCGTTCTACTAAAGCCGTTCTTTGTGCACGTACCACCATCGCTGGGAGTCGAAACCCATTCACCAACAGCCATTTCTTCCTCGAATCTTAACCAGTTTCTGCAGGGAGAACAGGCCTTTTAGGCCCGTTGAGGGAAGTTAACATAAATTCACAGAACCATTTTTTATTCGTACTTTGTGATCAATAAGCACGACTCAATGAATACATCTCAGCTTTGCTCCTCCACTCATGATATTGCTTCAGTATCACTGTAAGCAAACCCTTCAGGATGCATTTGAACCATAACCACCGTTGAGAGCTCATTTTGAATTCTTTTATTAAACACATTTTTTTAAAATTTCACTTAAATTAAAAACTTAAGGGGTTATAATGAAATCAATGTGCTTGAAGAATTCACTGTTTGAATAGTTTGTTCTGGTTTTATTAGCAAAAAAACTTTACTGTGTACGTCTTACCGCTTCAAAACTCTGGGATTGACGCCACTTGAATGTAATTGATTCTGGTATTTAATTGTTTTGTATGGAAGGAGTGAGGAAGACTCAAACAAAAATTTATTTGTTTCAAGGAGCATACAAGAAGCACGCTAAAGTGAGTCTCCGAAGATTAATTGAGAAAAAGTAAGGAAGAAACCACAATTGATATCTAGATCTCATCTTGGCCGTTGCCTCCTTATCAAGCCTTTGAAACATGGAACAGTTGGTGAAGTTCATTTCCAACAGCTTATCAGACATGACCCAGTCTTCCAGCACCGCCACCACCAACATCAACAACAACAACATCAACAACAACTTCAACAATAACATCAACAACAACTTCAACAACAACAACAACAACAATAACAATATTAGCAAGAACATGAAAAACTTGAACAATATCAACAGCAACAATACCATCAACAACGTGAAAGGCACCAAAGACCTAAACAGCTACTACATAAACCACCCCATGGAGGGCGGGTGCATGGTGAAGAGTGGTTTGAGTCCCCCCGAAGAACAAATAAACCTTTCTCTCTACCATCAACATCATCATCCCCATCCTCACCCTCATCCCCATCATCATCCTCATCCTCATCCTCATCCTCATCACCACCCTTACAACCCCTACTACCCACAGCATCAGCAGCAACCTCCTCATCGTTTTCTTCCTCCTCATCCCTACCAGTATCAACCCCACCACATGCACTACATGGGTATCAATCGAATGTCTTCTATACCCACCCCATCCTACAACATGTACAACAACAACAACAACAACAACAACAACAACAATGTAAATAGTAATTTTTATTCAAACAAAATAACACCGCCCAATCTTAACAACGCCATAGGACTGAACACAGAAATCAATAATAACAACATCAACAATAGCCTCGAAAACAACATCACACAGTTCCCACTTAACAATAATAAAAACGTACCCTTTAACTATGGAAACAGCAACACAATTAAAAATAATAACAACATCATCAACAACAATAACAACGTCATCAACAACATTAACAACAACGTCATTAACAACAACATAAATAACAACAACAACAATAGCGGATCTAGCAGCCGAATTAGTGATAATGATAATTGGATGATGACTGATAACCACAATCTCTTTGAACAACATAATCCACTCTTCAATTCCTCCTCCCACAACCAACTAAACACCATCAACGCCAATAAGAATAGCAACAATAATAACAACAATAATAGCAATAATAATAACCACATTATAAATAATAACACAATAAATAATGCTAATAATATCATTGACAATAACATCAACAATAATAACAATCTCATCAACACTAACAACAACATCAACAAAAACAACAATAACATCAAAACTAACGTCAATAATGTAAATTACAATGACGATGACGTCAGTGGGGGGGCTGCATGCAACGAGGGTCTAGGCCTCAGGGCCCTTGGAAGAACCCCCCAACCTACTTCCCTACCTCAAGAAATGATGTTGCAAACAAATGTCTACAACAACCACACTGTGAACAACAACAAAAAGAACACGATGAACAACAACATGGTGAACAGCAACATGATGAACAACAACATGATAAACAACAACATGATAAACAACAACATGGTGAACAACAACATGATGAACAACAACATGATGAACAACAACATGATGAACAACAACATGATAAACAACAACATGGTGAACAACAACACGATGAACAAAAACACGATGAACAGCAACATGATGAAAAACAACACGATGAACAACAACATGATGAACAACAACATGATGAACAGCAACATGATGAACAACAACATGATGAACAACAACATGATGAACAGCAACATGATGAACAACAACACGATGAACAACAAAAACAGCCCAACGAACAAGTTGATGAACCACTCGATAAACAACAACAACAACAACAACACGAACACCAACGATTGCAAGGACAGCGCTCACGGCGTGAATAATGAAGCGGGAGATGGCGACGAAAGTAACAACAACGATGATAATGACGACGACGATGATGATGAAGAGAATGATAATAAAAATGACGTCAATAATAGAAATGATGATGTAGTTGCTGATAATGATAATGGTGGTGGTGATCATAACGATAATGATAAAACTAATGAAAATAATAACAACAACAATATGTACAGTATAAATAGTGCTAACAACAACAACAAAAACAATAATTATACTATGAATAGTAATAACAACAACAATAAAAATAATACTCTGCTCCAGCTAATGCACGAGGAAGTGGATAACAATACAGGTGGAATTAATTGTTCGTGAATGGATAGGAATGTTCTGGTGGTGGTGATGATGATGATGATGATGATGCTGATGATGATGATGATGATGATGATGATGATGATGGTGGTGATGATGATGATGATGATGATGATGATGATGATGATGGTGATGATGATGATGATGATGATGATGATGATGATGGTGGTGATGATGATGATGATGATGATGGTGGTGATGATGATGATGATGATGATGATGATGATGATGATGATGATGATGATGATGATGATGATGATGGTGATGATGATGATGATGATGATGATGATGATGATGATGATGATGATGATGATGATGAGGAGGATGATGATGATGATGATGATGATGATGATGATGATGATGATGATGATGGTGATGATGATGATGATGATGATGATGATGATGATGATGATGATGATGATGATGACGATGATGATGATGACGATGATGGTGATGATGTGGTTGATGATGATAATGATGACGACGACGAGGATGACGATGATGGAGATAAATGCAGCGGTTTTGATGAAGAGAATGCTTGGTGGAGAAACGTGTGGAATGACGTAGTGGAGAGACAATTAAGCCTTTGATTTACACTAGCGAATGTTCATTGTACGCACACAAGTACCTCCGTGCGCCTCGCACCAACCAGCCTCTTTACGTATGCGCTGTCAGCAGCACGTAAATTCCTTCCCTCCCAGCGTCCTAAACCTAACTCGCATCAATCAATCTCTTACATTCATCATTTACGTTACCTCACACACATACATCACACACATCACACGCACCACACGCATCACATACATCACATCACCCTTTTCAGGCGGAAAGGAAACGCACCGCTCACAGGAGCAGCTAGCAACGTCATCTTTCCTTCCCTCTTTCCCCTTTGTTGACACACCCTCCCATTCACCCACCCTAGCCACCCTTCCTTCTCCCTCACCCCCCACCCTGCCTCCTTCCCACTGTACCTCCACTCGCAGTCCTTCCGTGCTCGCCAATGAAATCATCGGCCCTCTCCTGCTGGAGGTGGGTGCATGAATATTCATGAGCATCGTTTGTTCTAATTCATGATTATGATATGGGTTGATATGCACGTCCTCCATTATCGTTTTATCACCTCATTTAATTATATTGTATCTTTTACTTTTATTTCTCTATTTATTTTTTTATTTGTTTATTTCATTTATTTTCATATATTCCATATATTTTAGTTATTTATACAGTTTTTTCAATAATTTTATTCATTTATACATTTCTTTCTATCATATCTCTCATTTCTTTTCATAGTTCTATTAGTTACTATTATTATTATGTTATTTGAAACGATTTATTTGAGTTTCTGAAAAAAAAAAACATTAAAAAAAAATAACTTGATATTGAAAAAGAAACAAAACTCAGCACACACCATGACACACGTCATGACAAACCAAATTCACAAGCAGCCTTTCAGCTTTCCAAACACTCTACACTTTTTCATAATCCTTCACAACCTCTCACAACTCTTCAAAAACCCTTCCAAATCCTTTCCACGCCGCTTATAACCTCCCTCATCTCCACAACCTCACAACCCTTCATAAAATACAACAATACAAATACAAATACTATTATAGTGGCATTCACCCCATAGAGTTTTGAAGCCACTTTATAATCTTTCAAAATTCTTTCCAACCTTCCATATCTTCTTCCAAAATCCTTTCTAACTTCCCCCAATCTCCTCCAAAACCCCTCCAAACAGGCCCTTGATGGATTCTTATTCATGGTTGACCACACCAAGCGCATTCACTTCGTTTCCGAAAACGTGTCTCTCTACCTTAAGTTTTGCAAGGTTTTTTTTTTTTTTTAAATTCAAACATTTAAAAAAATTTTCAAAAACTTTATTAAAAAGTTCAGTAGTTAGAAAAAATTTTTAAACAGTTTTTTTTGTTTTTTAACAGTTTTTTTCTATTTGAAACTTTTTTTTGTTGCTTTTTAAAAAAAATTTTTCCATTCAAACAAAACTCATGTTTTTCACATTCTCATTTTTTGCGAGTAACAAAAGTTTTTCTATTCCCTCAAACTTCCCATTCTGATTTTTCAAGTTTTCTTTTTCACCAGTTTTTTGGGGTTTCCATTTTTTTGTTTGAGGAGCTGGTAGTGAAGAATAAGAGACGTCTACACCCCTGGGAAGCGCATGGAAAGTGTTAACACGCTTAAAGTCTTTAAACTTTCCACCGGTTGAAGGCTGGTACTTTGCAAGTTCAAGTTGCTTGTCGGTTTTTTTTTTTAAACGAAAAAATTCGCCAGAAAAAAGGCTTTTTGTAAACTCTATAATTTTTTTGAAGAGATAAACAAATTTTATTAAGCTAAAGAATTGTTGGTTGAGAGAATCCTAATAAGTTCATCAACGTTGGTTCAATAATTAAAATCTCCAAACTTTGCACTCTGCCGACTTGAATAATCATTACAGTAAACGTGAATCACAAACACATCAGTTGCAGCTGCTGAATTTTATATGCAAATATACCAACCAAAATGTCGAAGAAATTCGAGATAAGATAGTTTATGGAAATCAAAATTGAAGCAAACTTTATCGAAGCTTCTTGAAATGACGTAATTAAAAACCAATTAGCGGTAATTTGTCATTTAATTGAGTAATTAGAGCGATTAATATTCAATTTTATATTATTTATTCATATTTCTTCACTTGAAAAGCTCTCGTAACTCATTCAATGGTTACATGCCAAGTAATTTAAAAGTAGACGCCAATTATTGCCTTAATTGAACGTTAATTATTTCACTAATTGTAGGCTGTTTTTTTAACTTTTTCTCTTTCATTTTTTTTCACTCCTTTTTGTTTTCAATTTTTTCAATTTTTTTTTCATCTTCTTTACTTTCCTTTTTTTTTTCGTAATTTTTTTATCTTATTTTTCACTCACTTTGTTTTTTTTTCACTTTTTTTATACTTTTTCTTATTAATTTTCACCAATTTATCTCAACCTCACTCACTTCCCCACCTACCACTGCCCACCCACCACTGCCCACCCACCACTGCCCACCCACCACTGCCCACCCACCACTGCCCACCCACCACTGCCCACCCACCACTGCCCACCCACCACTACCCACCCACCACTGCCCACCCACCACCGTCTACCCACCACTCTCCACCTTCTACCTACCTACCCACCACCCAATACCACAGAACGACCTAGTGGGAAAGAATGCCTTCAAGCTCTTGCACCCGGAAGACCATGGCCACTTCGACAAGTGCTTTGGTGACCTCTTGGCAGGACAACTGGGTCTCAGCCACACCATCCACTGCAGCATGCTCGTCAAGAGTGCAGGTCAGACGCTCCTTTGGCAACCGTAGCTTAGCAGCCGTTATTTAGCAACCGGAGCTTAGCAGCCATTACTCAGCAACCGGAGCTTAGCAGCCATTACTCAGCAACCGTCGCCTAGCAACCGTAGCTTGGCAGTGTTAATTTAAAAACCGTACTTGGGAACTTCAACTTAGCAATGGTGACAGAAAAACGAATAAAATAAAAATAATATTTCAAGAATATTCTAGTGAAAGCAACATTGAAACAGTACCCTAGCAATAGAAACATGTCAACAGTAACTTTACAACAATAACACGGCAACAATAACTTGAAAGTAACATAACAGCGCCGACTCAACAACAGTGAAACAACAGCGCTAGCATTAAAGCAAAAGAGACATCCTTGGTGTGCGTGGATGCATGGGTGATGGTTGTAGGAAGTTATCTCCAACGACCGAGCAACGTCAGTTGATGGCTGATTTGGGAAGCCTACAAGGTGGTGTTGCATGTGGGCTTTCATTGCCTCCAAGTTTTGTTGGGTAATTATTGCGCAATATAAAGATAATGAAAAACCAAATTGGTGTTTTTTTTAATTTCTAGTTTAATATTTTTATTGATATTGTTATTTTTATAGTAATAATGATTAATATTATTATTTTTAAGAGAATAATTAATAATGTTTTTATTTGTATGATAATTATCATCAATCTCATTATTTTCATAATTATTGTTTTTATTCGTATAGTTTTATTTTTACTTTTTTATTTTTAAATAATTATTTTCACAATATATTTTCAAAGCTAAACACAACATACACCGCAAAGGATATCCACAGTATAAGCTTTTCCAATAGATCACTTCAAATAAATAAAAAAATTAACTTAACTTCAACTTGAGTTTTAACCTCGGCTCTTGTTTTCAGCATCATAACAACTCCTACCATTTCAAAGCTAAATTAGCCACAACCCTAAGCCACACATAAATCATGCTAGGTTACTCTTGAGTTATTATTTAACTTTTTATTATTGTTATTTTGTTTTTATTTTGCTTATATTCGGGCTAAAGGGATTTTTAAAAGTTGAACCAACTTCAACAACGTTTCATAACCTGTCTACTCTTCATTTTAGAAATATGTCTATTTAAAAAATATACGTTATAGTTTTTGATAATTTATTATTGTTTTTATTCACAAAAAATATCCAAATAAATGGTCTTTGGTCCCAAAATAGCTACTTTTCCTAATTTCAACCTTAATTTCTTTTTTTTTTTCCAAATTTCAATTTTGTTTTTCAAATTTCAATTTTTTTTTTATTTCCAATCGTCATTTTTTTCAATTTTCTTTTTTTTCTTCACATTTTTCATTTTTCTTCATCAGAGTAACTTAATATTGCCTCTTCCTCTAGGCCAGCCGGCGTTTGAGAGGATGCAGATCAACCTGACTCACCAGCCATGCCTCCTGGACGCCAAGAACGGTTCGTCTCACTGTCGAATTAAAAACTCATTCTAATTTTTTTAAGTTTTTTTTTAATTTCGAAAAACATTTATTTTAATTTTTAAATTAAAGTTTAAATTTTAAAAAAATTTCAGAAATATTTTTAATTTTTCAAATATTTGCTTGTTTTTTCTACTTAGTTATAAAATTTCAAAACTATCAAACTCTGACCACGTGTCATGAGCTGGAATAATTTTAGTTAAACTGTTACATTATCCCAACTATTGGTAGTCTGAATTCGTCTCGGTTTGGTTCTCTAATCTTCCTTGAAGTTAAGGTTCCTTATAGGTATATTGAAAGGTCCAGCACCATCACTTATGTATGGTTGATATCTCAGGCAACTTTGAAGATTTTTATTCATTTACTACCTCCAGTGTTACCTATGATAAGGCTGTTAATACTATTGTTACTACTACTACTGCTGCTGCTGCTACTACAACAACTACTACTACTACTACTACTACTACTACTACTACTACTACTACTACTACTACTACTGCTACTACTACTACTACTACTACTACTACTACTACTACTACTACTACTACTACTATTTACTACTACTACTACTACTACTACTACTACTACTACTACTACTACTACTACTACTACTACTACTACTACTACTACTACTACTACTACTACTACTACTACTACCACTACTACTACTACTACTACTACTACTACTACTACTACTACTACTACTACTACTACTACTACTACTACTACTACTACTACTACTACTACTACTACTACTACTTACTACTACTACTACTTCTGCTACTACTACTACTACTACTACTACTACTAATACTACTACTACTACTACTACTACTACTACTACTACTACTACTACTACTACTGCTACTACTACTACTACTACTACTACTACTACTACTACTACTATTACTATTACTACTACTATTTTTCTTCAGTTTACCGTCTTATAATTATAGTCCAACATTCTTAATTACAAGCCTTAATTGACTCAGCACCCTTTATGCTTGCATTAATTGCTTTCTTCATCCACTCATGAATTTTGAAAAAAAATTAATTATTTCTTTTTTCAATTGTATGTTTTAATTTCTTATTTCGATTTACTTTTTGCGCTCGTTCCTATCATCATGGCCTCTTCGTCATTATTGGAATTCTCTGAGGCTAATGGCTGCCAAGAAGCAACAATAACCATTGAGATCTTCTCATTGCGACTTCAGCAGCATTTCTCATAATAACTCCTTCGAATTTGTGTAAGCTTCGTACTTTCTGCTTATTAGCCCTTTTCAGCTGCTCCCTATATGTATTGCTGCTTGTGCTTGTGTGTGTGTGTGTGTGTGTGTGTGTGTGTGTGTGTGTGTGTGTGTGTGTGTGTGTGTGTGTGTGTGTGTGTGTGTGTGTGTGTGTGTGTGTGTGTGTGTGTGTGTGTGTGTGTGTGTGTGTGTGTGTGTGTGTGTGTGTGTGTGTGTGTGTGTGTGTGTGTGTGTGTGTGTGTGTGTGTGTGTGTGTGTGTGTGTGTGTGTGTGTGTGTGTGTGTGTGTGTGTGTGTGTGTGTGTGTGTGTGTGTGTGTGTGTGTGTGTGTGTGTGTGTGTGTGTGTGTGTGTGTGTGTGTGTGTGTGTGTGTGTGTGTGTGTGTGTGTGTGTGTGTGTGTGTGTGTGTGTGTGTGTGTGTGTGTGTGTGTGTGTGTGTGTGTGTGTGTGTGTGTGTGTGTGTGTGTGTGTGTGTGTGTGTGTGTGTGTGTGTGTGTGTGTGTGTGTGTGTGTGTGTGTGTGTGTGTGTGTGTGTGTGTGTGTGTGTGTGTGTGTGTGTGTGTGTGTGTGTGTGTGTGTGTGTGTGTGTGTGTGTGTGTGTGTGTGTGTGTGTGTGTGTGTGTGTGTGTGTGTGTGTGTGTGTGTGTGTGTGTGTGTGTGTGTGTGTGTGTGTGTGTGTGTGTGTGTGTGTGTGTGTGTGTGTGTGTGTGTGTGTGTGTGTGTGTGTGTGTGTGTGTGTGTGTGTGTGTGTGTGTGTGTGTGTGTGTGTGTGTGTGTGTGTGTGTGTGTGTGTGTGTGTGTGTGTGTGTGTGTGTGTGTGTGTGTGTGTGTGTGTGTTTGAGCGTGTTCACGTGTATGTATACGTGTTTGTGTGTGCGTGTAAATGCACGTAATATTTCATTCGACAACTTTCGGCAACTTGATATAATTATCAACTTCATAATCTCCAATTCATCATTTCCATTCACCATCTCCAATTCATCTCTCCATTCACAATCTCCAATTCATCTCCCCATTCACCATCTCCAATTCATCTCTCCATTCACCATCTCCAATTCATCTCCCCATTCACCATCTCCAATTCATCTCCCCCAATTCATTAGGGGGCGCTATGGTGGCTTGCGTGGCCAGGAAGGTGGGTCAGATGAGAGGAAGCACCAACTCATCCGCTGAGATCGGTCAGTTCACCACCAAGCAAGACGTCAAGGGATTTATCCTCGACGCTAGGTACCTACGCAGCCGCTTTTGAAAAAAAATTAAATTCATTGCAATATTTTTCTAACAAAATGATAGTATATATTTTTTTTCGTAATCATATTTTTACAAAATTTTTGAAAAGATATCGAAATTTTTAAAAATTGAAATTGAATTTTTACATCTTTTATTCTGTTCGTGTTTTTGTTTTTTTTTTAATTCAAAAAAAATTATAATAATTATTATTATTATAAATTTAATTTTCGAAGCGCCAAGATAAGCTACTGAGGCATCAATCAGCTATTCACCCAATTCACCCACTTTTCGTTCGAAAAGCCA
Source organism: Branchellion lobata (assembly GCA_947562095.1). Classification (NCBI taxonomy): domain Eukaryota; kingdom Metazoa; phylum Annelida; class Clitellata; order Hirudinida; family Piscicolidae; genus Branchellion; species Branchellion lobata. Next base: position 9,320,319 of record OX387250.1, on the reverse strand, counting down.
CTTTCCCTCTCCGTTCTTCACTCTTCTAATACTTTCTCTAGTCCCACCCCTCTCCTTCCACCCTCTCTCCACCCTCCCAACACCCTCTCTTCACCCTCTCCACCCTCTCTCCACCCTCCCAACACCCTCTCAACTATCAAAATCTTTAGCAATTCACGTTTAGACATTTTTTGTTTTAAATCTTCAACACTTTTAAATTTTTTTTTCTTTTTTTCGTCAAAATTTTTATTAATTTTTTCATGATTAAAAAACTATAAATTATTTTTCTATTTTTCACTTTTCGTCTCAATTCTCATTCCTTTGTTTCCATTCTGCTTTTTTGTCTTTTTCAAATGTGTTTCATCATAATTCATATCAATGTTCAAAAGCACGAACAAGTCAACAGCCACATCATTCTTCCCTGTCCAAACATCTCAGAAAACACTCTGACCACCGAGTCTCCACTCCAACTACTGAAACTCCACCATAGCTACGCCGCATTCACCATGACTACTTAATAACTACATTCTGGCCACCAAAACCCCACCATAGCAACGCCCATCCACCAATGTTTCACCATAACTGCACCCATCCACCAAAACTCCACCATAACTGCACCCATCCACCAATGCTCCACCATAACTGCACCCATCCACCAAAACTCCTCCAGATCTCCACTCTACCTGCCATACATTTTTCTGCTGTCGTTAAATGCATGTGTGACTTCCTTACTGATTCACTCCTCTCATGCATTATGGCGTTTCTTCTGCTATACCACTCAGCTATTACTATTACAGTTACACTTATTATCTGCCACGACCACCACAGACACACGCATTTTGTTTCTCCATAGCCACCACAACCCAAGCCATACGACACATCTTTCATAGCTACAACCACCGCATCTTTTACAACTACAATCACCACAGCCATCTCAACCCCTCCAACCACCACAGCCACATCACAACCACCGCAACCACATCACCACCACAACAGCCACATCAACCACCCCACCACTACCACCACGGCCACACAACCACCACCACTACAGCCACACTACAACTACCACCACGGCCACACCACCACCACCACCACCACCACCACCACTACCACTACCACCACAGTGGCTTCAATGTGGACAATTATGAGCTGTCTAAGCTGGTCGGTCAGAACATTCAGAACTTCTGCCACAACAACGACAAACAACAACTCATCAAGCATCACAAGGAGGGTTAGCCTTGTTGTCTCTAAACGTTGTTGTTGTTATTGTTTTTATTTTTATTGTTTTTGTTTATTTTTTCTGTTTTGATTGTTTTTGTTTTTATTTCTGTTAGTTTTTGTTATTGTTTTTTTGTTTTTGTTATTGGTTTTATTGTTTTTAGTTGTTTTTGTCATTTTTACTGTTTTTCGTTGTTTTTTAATAGTATTTGTTCCTTTTTGTTTCGTAATTGTAGCTTTGTTCATAAGTACAGTATTTAAGTACACTTTGTTCATATGTACTCTGTACAGTACTTATTTGTACTTCACTTTATTATACTTCAATACCTTACCAGTACTCATTTCCAGTACTCCTCGTCATTTCCACCGTATTTACTCTACTTTCCCACTTCTTATCACACACCTTCCATAACCATTCACACTGTCTCCACCTTTTTCCTCACTCACACAAAGTTTTTTTTTTTATTCATACGATTTTTAAATTTTCTCAAGTATTTGCACAGCATCTGTACGCTCATTTCTAACGACACATGTGTTTTGACTCTGCAAATATCGCTTGTTATTTACGCCACTACACTGGTCATATTCCTCCTTGCACGTGCTTGCCTTATTGCCTTCAAGAAAGCTTTTATCTGCTTCCTCTTCACTTACTTTCCTCGTCACGTCACATGACACCTTGTCTCAAACACTCACAACACAAGCCATCCAACCTCCGTCTTCTTCTCCATGCAACCCCCAACTCACACACACCGCTCGCAAAACGCCTCGAGTCTCTTCCATTTACAACACTTATTGAGTTTCTAAACGAAAAATATATTCAAATTATTGAATTATTATTATTATTATTTTATTTTATTTTTTTAATTTTAAATTTTGTCTCCTATTATTATTATTAATATTATATTATTATTTTTATTATTATTATTACCATTATTTTTATTTTATTTTATTTTATAATTTTTATGTTTTTTTTTATTAGTATTATTAATGTTATAGTTATTATTTTATTATTTTTTTTAAACTTTTATTTTAAATTATTGAAACTAATATATATATATATATATATATACTGTTTAATTATTATTCCTTTATTATTATTTTTCAATTATCATTTATATCGTTATTATTACTATTGTTATTATTACCGTTATAAATATTTATTTTGATTTTTTCCCCTCATTCATCACTCTCAAGCCCCATGCACAACCAGCCAAAACTGCGAACACACCGGGCACAAACTTGCACGGAGTTGCATAATCCATTGCCACTGGTGTTCCTCCATCCACCTGCAACCTGTCTCGTCGCAATCACAACACCACTACCACCACTACCACCGCTACCACCACGACCACTACCATCACCACAACTACTACCACTACCACTACCACCACGACCACTACCACTACCACCACTACCATCACCACAACTACTACCACTACCACCACCACCACGACCACTACCACTACCACCACTACCATCTTCACAACTACTACCACGGCCACTACTATCACTACCACTACAAACACGTCAACTACCATCACTATTTTTAGTATTACTACTATTTCAACGCCATTCATACCACTACCACCATCACCACCACTACCTTTGTTAACAATTCACCACTACCACTGTCACCACCACGGATACCTTCCATGCATTGTCCACCATTACCAATTTCAGAGAAATTACTGATATTTCACCTATTAATTCACCATCACAATGTTCACTCTTTCACCACTTTTTTCACCATCACCATCACCATTCAACCACCACCACTACCACCACCACCACCACTGTCTCTGTCAGTTCTCATCAGCGGAACCAACACAAGTGGGGTGTACAGGTTCCGAGTGAGTGAGGACAAGTTTGTGTTTGTGCAGACCAAGAGCCAGCTCTTCAAAAACCCTTCCAACCCCAAGCTCAACTTTATCATGTCCACCCACTCTATCGTCAGGTGAGACTATGTCTGTGTGGATGTCTGTATGTCTGTGTGGATATTGGTGTGGATATCCGTTTCTCTGTTTGATGTCTGTGTAGATGTTTGTGTCTCTGAATGGATTTTTTGTACGCATGCATTGGTGCTTTTGTTTGTCTGAATTGATGTCCCTGTGTCTGTCTTCATGTTTTTGTCCATCTACCATGCTAGCTTTCTTTGATGCTTTTGTCTGTCTAGATTGGTGCCTCAGTCTCACCACAATGAAGTCTGTTTTTCGTCTAGTTTTTTGTCTTTTTTTATATTTCTTTTTGTCTTCTCTTTTTATGTTTTTTTTTGTTTTTTCTTTTTATGTTCTCTTTGTCTTCTCTCTTGTTCCTCTTCACTGCCTTTGCTTCTCCTGTTCTCTTCATCTTTCTTGTCTCTTGTGCCTTATTTCTTATCGCTTCAGTTGCTTGCCTTGGTG
>OX387250.1:9296723-9309223 GCA_947562095.1 Branchellion lobata | reverse complement strand
CCAACCAAGCAATCAGCCACTCAAACAACCCGCCGCCAACTTTCTCAACCAAACCAACAAGGATAACAAGACCAACCTCAGTAATGCTCTCTTACAATCGCCTTCTCTTTCCTTTTCACCTTCCTTCTCTTCTTCTGCTTCTTTCTCTTCTTCCTCTTTCACATCGCCACAAACTTCATCACCCTCTCTATTTTCTACGTCATCAAACGTCATCCTTAAAAAGCTATTGAGTCAAGAAGATGACGAAGAGGAAGAAGAAGTAACAAGCAATATAATCACAAAGGGCACCTTCTTTTTCAGCAAAAATAACATTAAAACCGAAAATAACGCACTTATTGCTAACAGCATCACCAATAGCAGTGCCAATAACCGTGCTGTAAATAACACTAACAACACTAACAACAACAATAATAACAAAATTCATAACAACAACATAAATAACAACAACATCAGCAACAACAGCACACAAAACGCCCATCTTTCCCACATCAGCGAAACTCCAAACACCTCATTTATAATTGCAAACACTTCATACTGTAACACTCACACCAGCACAAACTCTAAAGCTTCCTTCTTCGGTGTTACCAGCATCAATAATGCAACAACGCCAAATTTGGCTGTGAGTATTTCGAAAGAAGAGTCATCTACTTGCATGAAACTTTCTAGCATGTCCTCCACTGGAATCGAAGCCCCTATTTCCGTTTCGAACAACCAGTTCCGGAACCATCTCTTCACACACCTTTCCACAACTCCGCCCACTCTTCTCTCACAAACAAGCACCACTACCTCGAATGATACTTCACTTGATCTATTGGCTCACACCACCTCAAACACCTCCAGTTTCTTAACTTATACTTCCACCACCCCTCACACTTCGGCCATTTCAAACACCGCTACCAATGAAACTACAACGACCACTAACGACACTGCGATAGCCACCAACAACACCACATCGACCACCAACCACACCACATCGACCACCAACTACACCACATCGACCACCAACCACACCACATCGACCACCAACTACACCACAACGACCCCCAACCACACTACAACGACCCCCAACTATACAACAACGTCATCCTTGGGCAATATTGCCAGCGTGAATAATAATTTCACGAGCTTTGGCGCCTATAATGAAGACGTAGCTTGCATGAAGAGCACACACACCAGTGTGGATGCGTCGGACGTTTGTGCAAGCCACTTGTATGAACCGCAAACCATCCACCATTCTACCCCACCTTCCCCCACACTTCACCAATCTTCCACACCCTCTTCACCCACGCATCATTTCCACTTTGGAAAGCATTCTGGTTGCCAAGGAAATATAATGTTTAATAAAAATAAGAATAATGTGGTTGTAAATGAAAATAATAATAATAATAATAATAATAATAATAATAATAATAATAATAATAATAATAATAATAATAATAATAATAATAATAATAATAATAATAATAATAATAATAATAATAATAATAATAATAATAATAATAATAATAATAATAATAATAATAATAATAATAATAATAATAATAATAATAATAATAATAATAATAATAATAATAATAATAATAATAATAATAATAATAATAATGAGAATGAACTTGAAGGAATCAAATGTGATAGGGTGAATATGAGTAGGGAAGGCGCCAGCATGGATGATGGAGAGAAGGAAAGTAGTGATGAAGGAGGCGATGGAGAGCAGAATGATGAAGATGTGTGGAAAGGGTTTAAAAGATGGAGATAAAAGAATGAAGGAAGAAAGGATGGAGGATGGAGAGATGAATGAGGAGGTAATGAAGGAGGAACGATTGGATAATGCAAAGATGGAAATTGAAGGAATGGAAGAAGAAGGAATAAAGTATGAGAGAATGGAGGATGGTGAGATGGAAAATGATGGGATGAAAGAAGAAGATGAAGAAGGGAAGAATGAAAGATTGATGAATGAAGGAGTGAAGAGGGAAGGAGTAAAGAGGGAAGTAGTGAAGGATGAGGGATTAAAGAGAAAAGGAGTGAAGAGAAAAGGAGTGAAGAATGAGGGATTGAAGGATGAAAGAAGACAGCACATGGTTGATGGTGCACCTGTTTGTGCTTCCATCGATGCACAGGTTGACGATGATGACTCGGTCGATAATATCGCTACTGATGTTAGTAAGAATAATGAAGAGGTTGGTGGCGAGATTGAAGAGGGAGGTGTTGGTGAGGTTGGTGATGGTGTTGGTAATGGGAGAAATGGTGATGAAATTGAATATGAAAACGGTGGGGGAGAAGGTGATGGTGTGGTTAGGCATTGTGATGGTGATGAAGATGGTGTTGGTGATGGTGATAAAGATGATGTTGGTGAGGGTGGTGGAAGGTTGCCAAGTATTGTAGCTGCAAGCGAAACTTCAATGCAAACACGCACGATGAATGCTGGTAATCGTATGCAAAACGATAAGGCAGATAAAAAAAATAAAAATGATATAATTAATATAAACAACGTTAATAATATGAATAATAATAAGGTTGACGCCAACAAGCGTTCATCTCCCAGTACAACAGCCCTGCTCGCGTCTGCTACCTCTAATACTACCACCAATAAAAACAATAATAATAATATAAAAAATAATAATAATAACGATGATGATGATGACGACGACGACGAGAAAGATTCTCTTCTCAAAGTTGGTTTTTTTACGTTTTCTTTCCCTTCTTGCTTGCTTGCAGTGAATTCTTTTGATAATTCGAACGTTTCCGTTTGACACGTGATACGTCTATAAGACAATGCTACCATGCGCGTGGTATGGACAAAATAAATACAGTTTACAATAAAGTATACACGTTTTTATGGCGAAAAACAACAAAAGAAATGTACATTTGTTTAGCAGAAAAATACACGCAACGAAACACAATAAGTGTACACGTTTTCCTAGCGCGATACAACCAAAATACACACATTTCATAGTCCAATACAATACAAAACAATACAATACAAATACGATCTTTATTATTATAGTGGCATTAACCCCATAGAGTTTCAAAGTCACAATGGAAGGTATGGAACGCTAAACAAATCATTCGATTAGCAAGATTACTATGGTGGCGTTAACCACAGATCTTTCAATTTTTCTGTCAGTATTTTTCTGTTATAATTATTTTCATTTTTACAACTTTTTAAAAATACACCTTCCTTATTTCTCTTATTTTTCCTATGAATCTATCTTTTTTCTTAAATCTATTCCGAAAAAAATGTTTTATCTATTTCATTCTTTTATATGCTGGCGCATACGTGTCTGTGAGGTGCACCCAAAGGCGTAATGTTTTCCACTCTGGCAAGGGAGCGCTAAAAAGGAGCTTTTCCAACTGAGGATGCCACAGAGCTGTCCAAAGGAGCCTCTGTGGAAGAATCCTTGAACGTGCAAGATAACCGGACTCTTGATGGCATCCCAACTGCAGTGTGGTGTTGTTGTAGTTTTTTTTCATTTTTGTTTTTTTTGTTATTATAGTTTTTTATCTTGTTTTTGTTGCAGTTTTTTATCTTGTTTTTGTTTTAGTTTTTTTATATATTGTCTGTTGTTGTTTTAGAAGTTATTTATAGTTTTTGTTGTTGTTGGTGTTGTTGATGTTTTTAGTTTTTGTTGTTGTTATTTATATTTTTAGTTTTTGTTGTTGTTTTTGATGTTTTTAGAGTTATTTTTCCGTTGATCTTTATGTTGTTTTTATAGCTTTTTCTTTATTGTTGTTTTGGTCGTTGTCAACGTTTTTGTTTTTTGTCATCGTATAGTTCTTGTGGTATTAGTTGTCTGTTTGTTGTTGTTTTTGTGATTAGTTTTAATAGTGAATTTCTTTTAGTTTTGTGGGTAGTGTCTTGCATAATGATGCGTTAAGTGACTTGTGTGGAGTGTGTGTAGGAAGGCGTGGGGTGGGGTGGTGCGTGAAACGGAATAGAAAAGTCAAGGCAGAAAGGCTCAAGAAAACAGTTCAACATAAAGTGATATTATTCAATGCAATAATGTACAATGCATTTCACTGATATAAAACAAAAGAAAATACATCACAAGGCGTTTCAATGAAATAAAATACAATAAAATGCAATATAATACAGCGCAACACAATACAATACAATACAACAAAGAGCATTGTCTAGTGGCTGACCACTGAAAGCTCCAAAGCATTTGGTGGAAGTTTCAATTGGAATTCCAAGTGACTTGAACAATGTGCCAAACAAGAACACGCGATAGGAGGTTTGACGCTTCATTAGGTGGTGTGTTTGAAATGAATGGTATTCTCTCGTGTTGTTAGTAGTATTTTCTTTTTGTAGCGCAAGCTCAAATGTTGTGTTTTATATTGTTGTTGTGATGTCGTGTTGCATCGTTGCATGCTTCTGTCATCTTCTCGACTCATCACACAGCACTCTCATGTACTTCAAACATTTCTTCTGGTCCATTGGGAACACCCCAGCAGTCTTGACCATTTGTTTCTCTTTTTCTTTTTTTCTTTTTTTTTCTTTTTGAAATTTCCGTTTTTTCTTTTTTTTTCTCTTTTTTCTTTTTTTTTCTTTTTTTCCTTCCTTCTTCCTTTTTTTTATTTGTTTTTTCTTCCTTCTTTCTTCTTTTTGTTATCTCTGTTCATTCTTTTCCTCTCACAACTCTTTCCATGGTCAAAAAGCCACAAAAGATGGTCTTCGTATCCATGTGATAGTTGAAAAAATTAAGTCCCAGTTCGACTGCATAAATTTTACTCCTTTTTCTATTCATTATATAATTTATGGTTTTATTTTATTTATGTTTACATTTTATTTTATTTTTTTTTTATTATTTAATTTTTTTTATTATTTAATTTTTTTATTATTTAATTTTTTTATTATTTAATTTTTTTATTATTTAATTTTTTTTATTATTTAATTTTTTTTATTATTTAATTTTTTTTATTATTTAATTTTTTTATTATTTAATTTTGTTTTTACTTCATTTTATTTCATTTTGTTTTTTATTTAATTTTGTTTTTTTATATATATTTTATGGACTTTCATAGTATTCATCATGTCATAGATTATTTATTGCAGCGTTAATTTGAGACATTTCAGTGATTATAGTTACTCATATTTCTACCTGTTATGTTAATATTATTTTTATTATTATTATTATTATTATTATTATTTATTTTAATTATTATTTTTTATATCATTTTATTTCTGTTTCCCTATTTCTTTGAACATTTATATTCCTGTTCTTCCCACCCCTTCGACCGCCATGGATGGCTCAGGCATTGTTATGGGATAGTTCACTGCGGGGGTCAGTAGTATATCACAATGAGGCGTAGAGTGGCGCGTCCAGAGTTTATACCACAGATCTACTGTTTCAATAATTTATTCAATTTACAATTTAACTTTGATTTAATCTGTTATTTCATGTTACTGAAACATAAGAGAAACTAGCGGCTCTGTTGAACTTGGATGAGCAAAGATGAAATTGCATTTACGTGAGTGACTGAGTTTTAAGAATTCTTGAAATCAAGTGAAGGTGACTTAGAGAAATATTTTAAAATTCTAGCAAGCTTGGAGAGAGAAAAATTTGTTAATAAAAAAAACAAAAAAACAGTAAAATGCATTTTCAACTAATAAAAAAAACTTTTGGCTTGAAAAAAACTGAGTTTGTCAGTTGAGTAGTTCAAAGTGCCTTTCCATCGAAGAGAAGAAGGCTGTGACGGTGAAGGCATTTTAAATATGGACGTGCCAAAAGGGAGAGGTAGGAAAGAAACAAAAAAAATAGAAAAAGAAACAAAAAAGAAAATAAAAAAGACAATTAATTTAAAAAAAAAACGGAAAAAAGAGATGACGAAGACTAAGAAAAAAAAGAAAAAGAAGAAACGGAATAAAAAAACTATGAAAAAAAAAAAAGTAAATTTAGAGGACGGAAAAGTGGCAAGAGAGAAGAGCGACGATGTGCCAAGGTGGAAGGTGTCATTGAGGGTGAGGGTTGTGAATACGAGATGGAGAAGGCGGATTATAGTCCTGCTAGTGTCATTACTCCATGATCACCACTGTGTATCCTCTTATGAATGTTTATTTATTTTTCTCAATTCATGATTTTCTTAACATTTGTCTTTTAAGTTTAATTTTTACGATTAAACTTTTTTTTCAACGTTTTTTTGTTTTTCATTTTTCTTGATATTAGTGTGTTCATAATTTTTTATCTTTATATTTTAAAAAAATTATTATTATTATTATTACTATTATTATTATTTATTTTTTTATTTTTATTTTTTTTCTATTTAATTTTTTTATTATTATTTTTTTTTAATGTTACTTTCAAAATTATTATTAAGATCTCAATTATATTCTTATTATTATTCACTTTATTCGTATTGTTCACACTGGGTATTCCACTTCCATACCCGATACCATGCAAAATATTGCTACCTCGGTACTTGAGTCATCACCGCATGGAAGCACTTGCTTATAAGTTTTATTATCTTTGATTCGAGTATTTAGTAATAGTGTTTTCGATAGGATTACTTTTTTTTAATTATTTTTCTTACTATTCAATTCTTGACTCGTAATAAAGGCTTGAAAGTTACATTAATCAACGCCACTTGAAAGCCGTTTGTATGTTTTTTGCATCGCATGCAGTGAAACAAAGGTGTTACGAAAAAGGTTATTTTTTTATGAATTCGCATTGATTGAAAAAAACCTCCCAAAACCGCCGAGATAGGCAGAGGTCCTTTTGTTCTGCCTCGAAAGGATGTGTCAGCTTCATGACAATGCAGTTGCACTATTAAGCATGAGAGCCAAAGCATCAAAGCGTTCTGATTATTCAAGACATGCACCACCCAGGAAGCTTGTGAATAACGTGCAGCAGCCGCAACCGTAGCAACCGTAGCAACCGTAGCAACCGTAGCATTGTATGATAATACACCTGTTTGTATTGCATTGTATGATAATACACCTGTTTGTATTGCATTGTATGATAATACACCTGTTTGTATTGCATTGTATGATAATACACCTGTTTGTATTGCATTGTATGATAATACACCTGTTTGTATTGCATTGTATGATAATACACCTGTTTGTATTGCATTGTATGATAATACACCTGTTTGTATTGCATTGTATGATAATACACCTGTTTGTATTGCATTGTATGATAATACACCTGTTTGTTTTGCTCCACACGGCCTTCCAGCCAATCCAACGGGGTTTTTAAGAGCTCCACACAACAAACATGAACGAATAAGCAAACAGTTATCAAAATTCGGCCAAACCCCCTGTTTTTATACGTGTTTGTTGTACAAGGAGCTCATGGCGTTTCATTAGCTGTCACACATCGAGTCAAGTCGAAATCCAACCTCTTTATTCCAATGGCTGCCTCACATTCATGCCTACCTCACTGTTTTCTCTTTAAGTTGATGTTTTTTTTTTCGTAACTTTTGAAACAGTTTTTATTATTTTTCCACAAAATCCCTGAAGTCTCCTTCAAACACGTGAAACTCCAAAGACAACATTTAGATTTTTTGCCAATTAAACTCACGCAAAAGTCAAAATGGCCGACAACTCCAAGATTCATTCTAAGTTCCATCCACTTAATTTTTGGTTTTTAATCTTTTTCTTCTATTCACTGAATTAATCTCAATCTTTTCATCCCATTCACTGAATTCATCCCATTCACTGAATTCATCCCATTCACTGAATTCATCCCATTCACTGAATTCATCCCATTCACTGAATTCATCCCATTCACTGAATTCATCCCATTCACTGAATTCATCCCATTCACTGAATTCATCCCATTCACTGTATTCATCCCATTCACTGAGTTCATCCCATTCACTGAATTCATCCCATTCACTGAATTCATCCCATTCACTGAATTCATCCCATTCACTGAATTCATCCCATTCACTGAATTCATCCCATTCACTGTATTCATCCCATTCACTGAATTCATCCCATTCACTGAATTCATCCCATTCACTGAATTCATCCCATTCACTGAATTAATCCCATTCACTGAATTCACCCCATTCACTGCATTCCATTCAATTCATTCCATTCACTGCATCCCATTCCCTGCATCCCATTCAATGCATTCCATTCAATTCACCCCATTCACTGCATTCCATTCAATTCATTCCATTCACTGCATCCCATTCCCTGCATCCCATTCAATGCATTCCATTCAATTCATCCCATTCACTGCGTTCCTTTTTCCAATTTATTACTTCCACCTGCACTGTTTCAAATCTCCCTGTTTCCACCGCATTACCCTCACCACTTTCCTTCCACTAATTTCCTTGCTTCCTGCAACGTGTTCATTCAAGCTCTTATAAAATTAATAATAATAATAATAATAATAATAATAATAATAATAATAATAATAATAATAATAATAATAATAATAATAATAATAATAATAATAAATAAATAATAATAATAATAATAATAATAATAATAATAATAATAATAATAATAATAATAATAATAATAATAATAATAATAATAATAATAATAATAATAATGATGATAAAAAAAAAAATAATAATAATAATAACAATAATAAATTATTATAATTATAATAACAACAAAAATACTAAAAATAATAATTATTATTATTATAATATTAATAACAATAATAATTATTATTTTTATTCTTATAAAAAGAAGAAGAAGAAAATAATAATCATCGTTATAATTCTTATAGTTTTTATTATTTTTTTATTATTTTATATAACTAATAATTTTCACCTCATTTCTAAAACGCCACGGAAAACAAGTTGATGTTCCGTTCAGTACCCATTTCAACTCGTCCCCCTTTCAACCCCCTCAACCCCCTCTCAACCCCTTTTTAACACCCCATCAACACCCCATCAACACCCCATTAACACTCCATCAACACTCCATCAACACCCCATCAACACCCCATCAACACCCATCAACACCCCCTCAACACCCCCTCAACACCCCATCAACACCCCCTCAACACCCCCTCAACACCCCTTCAACACCCCATCAACACCCCCTCAACACCCCCTCAACACCCCATCAACACCCCATCAACACCCCCTCAACACCCCATCAACACCCCATCAACACCCCCTCAACACCCCCTCAACACCCCATCAACACCCCATCAACACCCCCTCAACACCCCCTCAACACCCCATCAACACCCCATCAACACCCCCTCAACACCCCATCAACACCCCCTCAACACCCCCTCAACACCCCCTCAACACCCCATCAACACCCCATCAACACCCCCTCAACACCCCATCAACACCCCCTCAACACCCCATCAACACCCCCTCAGGAGCTACTCAATGAACCCACCCATGAAGACACCCGCCCCCCTGCACCCCTCCTCATGTCTTTCTTCAACCAGGTGATTCTTCCTTCCATCATCTTTTTTTTTATTCTTTCCATCTTTTTTTTCTTATTTTTTTCTATCTTTCATCTTTTTTTTTCTTTTGTTTCTTCTTTTTTCTTTTTTTTTTTCGTTTGTTTCTTCTTTTTTCTTTTTTTTTTTCGTTTGTTTCTTCTTTTTTCTTTTTTTTTATTGTCTTCATTATCTCCTTTTTCATTGTTTTCATCTTCTTTGTCATCATCTTTACTCCTTTTTTTTTTCTTTTTTTTCCTTTTTTCCTTCTTTTTCTTTTTCTTCTTTTTCATTCTTTTTTTTTCTTCTTTTTCTTTTTTTTTATCTCTGACTTTTTTTCCTCTTTTCCTCTTTCTCTTCTTCCTCTTTTGCCTCTTCTTCTTCTTCCTCCTCCTTCTCATTAGCTTCATTTCATAAATGACATAATCTCGTAAGCTTGTCGAATAACTGCAATATTTCCGAGAATTTAGTGAAATAGGGTTTTTTTAAATTCAATAATAATAATAATAATAATAATAATAATAATAATAATAATAATAATAATAATAATAATAATAATAATAAAAATAATAATAATAATGATAATAATATAAATAATAATATAAATAATAATAATAATATAATAATAATAATAATAATAATAATAATAATAATAATAATTTTTATTTCTTCTACTTCTACTACTACTACTACTACTACTACTACTACTACTACTACTACTAATAATAATAATAATAATAATAATAATAATAATAATAATAATAATAATAATAATAATAATAATAATAATAATAATAATAATAATAATAATAATAATAATAATAATAATAATAATAATAATAATAATAATAATAATAATAATGATAATAATCAATAGTAGTAGTAGTAGTAGTGACCAGAGTCCTTGTACTAGAAGTATAAGAGTATTGTAGCGAGTAATGACTACATTCTATGGATTTTTCGCTTAGTGATAAGAACTCGATATTATTTTTTATCACTATGGTGTGGGCGGTCAGTGTTTAATGGGTGTTTGAATGTTCTTGAGAAAACTGAGATGGTTTTGAAACTTTCCATGTTGGTACCGCTATGCAATAAGCTTCATTTTCGGTTGTATTTCATGAAGAAGAGTTGTTTAGTATGTAGCATTGTAATGTATGGTGAAGCCATTGTTGCATTGTATTGTATAGTGAAGTCATTGTTGCATTGTATTGTATAGTGAAGTCATTGTTGCATTGTATTGTATGTTGAAGAGTCAGTGTTGCAATGTATTGTATGGAGAAAAGGTTTATGTATTGTACGTAAACAAAGCTGGACCATTGTATTGTATATAAACAAAATTGGTACATTGTATTATATGCGGTACTAGAAGTGGTATTTGTAACGTTGAGCGCAGAGATGCTTTTTGGCTGTTGTAGGACGAAGTGAGAAATTTAATCACCAGTACTGTGGAAGTGTCATGTTGGTGTTTAATTGTGGGTCTTTCCGCGTGGTGAAAGAAGATAATTGGGCGATTGTTCGTTGAATTTTTTAGTCTTTCCCAAAGGCACCTGAGTGCTCTATTGGTGGACTTGAAGAATGCTTGGTGGGGGGGGGGGTGATGAAATTGGTGGTGATTTTGGAGTTTATAGTGTAATTTATGGTGGATTTTATAGTAGGAGTGGTGATAAAATTAATGGTGAAAATGATGATGATGATGGTGATGATGATGATGATGATGATGATGATGATGATGATGATGATGATGATGATGATGATGATGATGATGATGATGATGATGATGATGATGATGATGATGATGATGATGATGACGGTGATGATGACGATGATGATGATGATGATGATGATGATGATGATGATGATGATGATGATGATGATGATGATGATGATGATGATGATGATGATGATGATGATGATGATGATGATGATGATGATGATGATGATGATGATGATGATGATGATGATGATGATGATGATGATGATGATGATGATGATGATGATGATGATGATGATGATGATGATGATGATGATGATGATGATGATGATGATGATGATGATGATGATGATGATGATGATGATGATGATGATGATGATGATGATGATGATGATGATGATGATGATGATGATGATGATGATGATGATGATGATGATGATGATGATGATGATGATGAGGATGATGATGATGATGATGATGATGATGATGATGATGATGATGATGATGATGATGATGATGATGATGATGATGATGACGATGACGATGACGATGACGATGATGATGACGATGATGATGATGATGATGATGATGATGATGATGATGATGATGACGATGATGATGATGATGATGATGATGATGATGATGATGATGATGATGACGATGAGAGGAACGGTGATTGTGGTTGCTGTTGATTGCACAGCGTGGTGCAGTTGTTTTCTTGGTATTTTGATGAGGTTTTCGTTGTTGTGGTTGCTGTTGTTGTTTTTTTCGTTGTTGCTGCTGTTTTGTTGCTGTCGTTGTGGTTGTTTGTGATTAAATTGTTGTTATTGTTGATTTTGTTTGAGTTTTGAGAGAGTCTCGTAATCATTGTTAGTGTTCCCACTGTTGTTTCTCTCATTGCTTGTTTTATTTCATTCTGCACGTAATAATAGCAGCAAAAAGGGTGGAGTGTTGTTTGATGAGTTGAAAAGATGTTTTGTCTGCTGTTTCACTTTTCGTCATCTTTCGGTTCTTTTTTTTCAAAAATATTTTTAAGATTCCAAAACCATGAGAAAACTAAGACCTTCAGAATATTATAACAAAAAAATTGACGTCGCCGTCATCATCATCATCATCATCATCATCATCATCATCATCATCATCATCATCATCATCATCATCATCATCATCATCGTCATCATCATCATCATCATCATCATCATCATCATCATCATCAATCAGCTTCACCATTCTCATACCCTTCATCAACGTCACTACGTTCGCAGTCACAATATCACTCTGAGCAGGGTACATGTGTGGTGTTTTCAATGTTCTCCAGGGATCCCTCAGCGACCAGGGCTCTCAACCCTCGCTAGGGATACGCCACTCTAATGTCATTCTTGTGTATTCGTTGTTGCGGTGCTGTTGTTTTGTATTTTATTTAT
>OX387250.1:9264223-9289223 GCA_947562095.1 Branchellion lobata | reverse complement strand
CAACACATGCAACATATTCAACAACAACAAAACTTCCAACAACAACACATGCATTCAACTCCCTTCAATGCTATGAGCCACAAACAAGGTGACTTAAGCCAAAACAATTCTCCCTACGCAACATACAACAACAACAACATTCAGCCAAACTTTGAAGTTTCCGACGACTATCAACAACAACAACTATCCATCTCTTCGAAGGTTTTTCCACAACTGCAACAACAAAATCAACCTTTTCCTCAACACTCACCCTACCACCAGCAACATTACCTCCACCAACAACAGTCCCAAAAGTATCCTTTTTATCACAAGCGACCACAACCTTACCCTCACAACCACTTGTACTACGAGCTCAGAATGAGATCTTCTTTCGGACCCCTGCATCAACAACAACATTCACAACGTCTGCCACAACAACTTTCACAGCATCCGCAACACCCACAACACTTCCCACAACAACTTCCGCCACCACAACATCCACAACAACAACAACACGCTATCCAAAAACATTTACAACACTCCAACAACATCGATTACTACAAAAGATCTTCCAACCAATGCTACCTCCAACAACAACAACAACTGATATCACAACAAAAAAAAGCAGTGACGCTGTCTCAACAAAACCAATCTTCAAGGTTCTACAACAACAACAGCAACAACAACAACATGATGAGTCCGCAACAAATGCAACAGTTCCAACAAAATTCGAATGTTGTTTTCAACGCTCCGAGATCACTTCATCCTCGCCTTCAACAACATCCTTTCCACTCCCCACCCGTCTTCAACAATGACCTATACGAAAGCAACATTGCATACAAAGGAGGACCTCCACAACAACAACAACAACAACAGCATCAACATCAACAGCAACATCTGCAGCAACATCAACAACAACATCTACAGCAACATCAACAACAACCACCACCTCAAGCTACCCACTTCAGACCTCCTTTCACCAAAGGACCCCGCGAACTACTACAACACCAACAACCACCATCTACCACTCCTGAACTTGATGCCGTCTACTACCATGACTCTTCCGCATTGTTTTGTGACAATAACGTCATAAACAACAACATCGACAACAACAACTTCAACAATAACCTCAATGACAACAACAACAACAACAACAACGTTGAAAACAACAAAGCCATGAAATTCAAAAAAGAATTTCTCAAAAAAGAACTCAGAAACATCTGCACAGCCAGATCTCTTCAATATAATAATAAGGATAATAATAATAAAAATAATAATAATAATAATAATAATAATAATAATAATAATAATAATAATAACAACAATAATAATATTATTATTAATAATGTCGGAGTGAAAACCCCAAACAACTGCCAAGCCGTTCAGAACAACGACGATAACAACAACAATTCTATAAACAAAAACAAAAACAACAACCACGGTATTTCCAATAACAACAACAATAATAACAACAACAATCTTATCAGTTCTGATAACATGACCTACCAAGCCAACAGCAACATTGAAAATATCGCTTACGTTAGCGATAGCGAAAGTAATAATAATAATAATAATAATAATAATAATAATAATAATAATAATAATAATAATAATAATAATAATAATAATAATAATAATAATAACAATGATATTAATAATAACAACAATAGTGATAATATTGATAACACAGATGACGTAACACCCGCTAACGCTTCCGGCAACAACCGGTGCGACTTCATCAACGACATGCCTCCTTTTGAGTTCTTTAATAACAACAACAACAACAACAACAACAACAACAACAACAACAACAACATCGATAGCAACATCAACAACAGTGTCAACGTTGAAGGAAACAACACTGGTAGCAGCAACAACAACTGCAACATTGAAGGCAACAACACTGGTAGCAGCAACAACAACTGCAACATTGAAGGCAACAACACTGGTAGCAGCAACAACAACTGCAACATTGAAGGCAACAACATGTTAGAGGCTTCCATTAAAACTGGTCAACCTCTTGGCGCTGGTGAGCCCTCTGTTGCATAGAAAACTTCAATGTGTTGCAAAATGTTGCGTTGTGTTGCGTTGTGTTAGAAAATGTTTTAGTACTGAATTGTTTTGTTTTACTCAACAATAGCTTCATGTTGATATCATTGTTGTCCATACAATTATTTTTGTTGTTTTTCAATGTTTTTCGACCCACATTGCCTGCCCGATGGAACACTAGCCGTTTTATGTTGCTTATTGATCTGTCATCGTTGTTGTTGTTGTTGTTATTATTATTTTTATCAATAATAATAATAATAATATTATTATTATTATTTTTATTTTTATTACTATAATTTTTATCAATATAATTATTGTTATTGTTTTTATCAATTTTATTATTGTTGTTGTTATCCTTATCATCGATATATTTTTTTTATTCTTATCAATATTATTATTAATATTATTATCACTATTATTATTATTGGTATTATTATCATCAATATTAATATTGTTAGTATTATCAATAACGCTATCATTGTTATCATTAGTATCAATATCTTTATTTTTCTTTTCCTAAAACACCCCAATGAAGAGAGTGGAAATGCATCAAGTGGCAGTGGTGGTGGTGGCTGTGGTAGTGGAAGTGGCAGTGGTGATGGTGATGGTGGTGGCGTTGATGGCGATGGTGGCGGTGATGGCGGTGGTGGTGGTGATGGCAGTGGTGGTGGTGGCGGTGGTGGTGGCGGTGGTGGTGGTGGCGGTGGCGGTGGTGGCGGTGGCGGTGGTGGCGGTGATGGAGTGGCGCAGCCGACAGACGACGATTTCTTCGACAAGTTGAGCACTCTCTCGTTCGCTGGTTTGTTCAATGTTTCAACAATTGTCGCTAGGTGGCCTCAAATCTTTTTGCCTATAATTTCGCTGCAATAACCCTTTTTTGTGGTTATTCACTGCTCGTACTATGTTGTGTTGTACGACTGCATTGTATTGTTTCGTATTGTATATCATTGTATTTTATACAATTATATTGTGTTTTGATCCATCTTCACTCCCGTTTCAATTTTTCCACCTTCTCCTTTGCAACCACCACCACAACCACCACCACAACCACCATCACAACCACCACCACAACCACCATTACAACCACTACCACAACCACCACCACAACCACCACCACAACTACCATCCCAACCACCACCACAACCACCACCACAACTACCATCCCAACCACCACCACAACCACCATCACAACCACCACTACAACCACCACCACAACCACCACTACAATCACTACCACAACCACTCTTACAACCATCACCACAACCACCACCACAACCACCATCACAACCACCACCACAACCATCACCACAACCACCACCACAACCATCACCACAACCACCACCACAACCATCAGGGATTGACAATTCCCTTCTCTGGAACGAAGGAGGAGATGCAGTTTTTGAAGCTGATGATATTTTCTGATTACCTCCTCAACCCTTTCAAGTCAACCGCCCTTTTGACTTACCCACTCAATATGACTTACCCATCATAACCCATCTATCATTATCTATCCACCCACCTCAAACCACCAACACCCCACTGACTCACCATGCCATACTAACTCACCACGCCACACTGACTCACCACGCCACACTGACTCACCACGCCACACTGACTCACCACGTCATTCATGTTTCAATGGTTTAGTCTGCCTTCCACTGTAGAGAGAACACGCAAACTTGGACTTACAATACTTTTGTCATATTTTTTCCCTTGGTTTTGTGGTGAACTTTTTGATTTAGTTGTAAAGTTATTATCAGTATAGTTGTAACGTTATTGTTATCACTATAACTCTAATGTTGCTATCACTAGCTGTAAAGTTATTGTTGTTGATATAGTTGTAATGTTGTTGTTGTTGATGTAGTTATAATGTTGTTGTTGTTGTCATAGTTTTGATGTGATTGTTATTGTTTTAGCTTCAACTTTATTGTTACTTTCATTAAACCTACTTTTCATTTTGCTTCTGTTCTTGAAGCCCTTGCAGTTTCAAGCATCCCTCCTGCTGTATATTCAACCCTCCGTTGTATATACGTCTTCACCCCATAGCACCACCATCATCAAATTCCCTGTTTTTGTACATGCACTACTCCTCTACCCCTTCTCCACAATCCATGGATCCCTACAGCATCTCTCACAGAAAACTGTATTGTCCACATAAAATCTTCATCTTCTTCATCCTCCTTCTCTTGATCATCATCATCATCATCATCATCGTCATCATCATCATCATCATCATCATCATCATCATCATCATCATCATCATCATCATCATTATCATCATCATCATCATCATCATCATCATCATCATCATCATCATCATCATCATCATCATCATCATCATCATCATCATCATCATCATCATCATCAAAGTGGACTTGTTTTTATTATTTATTATTTTTATTTTTAATATTAATAATATAATATAAATTATTTTTATTATTGTTATTATTCTCATCTTTATCATTCAACTTCATAAAGTGCCAAAAGCTTGGCAGAACCGGAGCATGTAACGATACGTAACAACGCATGCAACACTGTATATAACAATTGTACAACACAGCGAGTAACAGCACCACGGGCAACGTTACAGTAATGTTGTTTTACGTGCGACGTTTATTGTGTCTTGTTCTTCTTCTCTTTTTGCACTTGCTACACCTTCAACACCTCACTCAACTGCACACTTCATGAGTGATTTATCAGTCGTGGTTTCAATTTGTTAAACACGTGATTTTAATTGATTCAACACGTGATTTTAATTGATTCAACACGTGGTTTTGATTGATTCAACACGTGATTTTAATTGATTCAACACGTGGTTTTGATTAGATAATCACGTGGCTTTCATTGGTTGAAAACGTGTTTCAAAGAGTTGCTTGGTGGTGGTTGGGGTGGTGGTTGTGGTGGTGGTTGGGGTGGTGGTTGGGGTGGTGGTTGGGGTGGTGGTTGGGGTTGGGGTGGTGGTTGGGGTGGTGGTTGTGGTTGGGGTGGTGGTTGGGGTGGTGGTTGTGGTTGGGGTGGTGGTTGTGGTGGTGGTTGTGGTTGGGGTGTTGGTTGTGTAAAGCTTTGAACCATTGACAGATATTATAGCTTTTCTACCCCTGTATCTTCACCCCGTTAATCACTCATAGTAAACTTCAACAATCAACTTTGATGCCCTTTTGCGGGGCTGACGGACTGTTTTTTTCAATTTATTTTTCATGTGGTGGATTGCTCGTTTGATGAATTTATTTTTATCGATTAAAAATTGATTACTTGATTAATTCAAATAAAATAATTAATATAAATCTTTTGATTAATATTGATTAGCTTTGTAATCCATTGATTTATTGATCGGCGTGGAACTGTATATAGGACACCACAACCACTGTACATACGTGGAGAGCATTCGTATTGTTAAAGACTGCAGAGTCTGTGAGTAGTTTGCTGTTGTTACTATTTTTGTTGCCATTGTTGTTGTTGTTTTTGTTTTTGTTGTTGTTGCTATTGATTTTCTTCGTTGCCATCGTCTTTGTTGTTATAGTTGTCGTCATTGTTGTTCTTAGTTTCATCATCATTGTTTTCGTTATTTTCGTCATTTTTGTCACTATTGTGTCGTCATGTTGTTGTTATTCTCATCACAATTGTAGTTATTGTTGTCGTCGGGCGCGTTGTGGCCTGTGAATGACCTTCGATCGATCAACATCTTGAGACCATCGAATCGGATCATGAGTGGCTTATAGGGCATTTTTCCTCGTCTCCCTCGTCCTCACCCTCCCACACACTAACCTCTCTATACACACCTTGTAAATATGCTATGAGAATACACGTATATATTTATTTGTTTATTTAAGTATGAAATTAATACCTATGAACGAAACACGTAAGCTTCTTCTGAAGAACCTGACTCCTCGTTTAGATATTAACCGTTGCTATTGGCTTTGTTTGTATCTCTTTGTTGCTCTTTCCTTTTTCTTCCTCCTCACCATGCTACATTCTTCAAGTCTTCATGGAGGCTCTCCCTCTTCTTCTTCTTCTTCTTTTTCTTCTTCTTCTTCTTTCTTTTTCATCTTCCTCTTCTTCTTCCTCTTCTTCCTCTTTCTTTTTCTCTTCTTCTTCCTCCTTCTCTTCTTCTCTTCCTCTTCCTCCTTCTCCTTCTCTTCTTTCTCCTCTTTTTCTTCTCTTTCCTTCTCCTCCTTATAATTCTCTTCTTCCTCCTCTTCCCCCTCTTCCCCTTCCTTCTCCTTCTCTTCCTCCTTTTCTTCCTCCTCTTTCCTCCCCAACCATCATTGGTTGCTTCCTCATTTCCAACCTCACTACTTTTGAGTACTACTCATAATACTGTACTTTATTCTGTATAATTCTTCTAGTTACTATTTAAAAACTATCGGTTGTTATTAGTTACTATGTACAATACTAAAATTTACTATTTAAAATACTATTTTTAAATTACTATGATTTACTGTGTAATATACCGAAATCTTTTGTATAATATTACGACTTCCTCCGCACGGTACTATTAGTTACTCTGTATAATACTACACTTTTCTATATACACCGCTTTACTTCACTCTATACAATTCCCCTTGTATAGGCTCGTATTCGTCTTCCTGACCACTAAGTAAGGATTCGGCTTAGCTCACAACGAACCAAGTGCCGTGGCACAAGAGTGATGAGCTAACTTGATTTTTAAAGTTATGTTTTGAATTTAATTTTATGAATTATAAATTTAATTTTATGAATTATAAATTTAATTTTATGAATTATAAATTTACATTTTGAATTGTAATTTTAACTTAAATTTTAGAGTCCAACTTTTAAATTGCACCTTCGAAGTTTGATCATTCGTGAACCCTTTCAATGAGTGTAGGTACGTTGGCATTTGGGTGGTGTTGTTGTGTTCACTGTTTTGTTGACGTTACCATGACCACGCGATTATTTAATCTGCAGGAGATACCCTCAATATTATTATTATTATTGTTGTTGTTGTTGTTGTTGTTATTATTATTATTGTTGTTATTATTATTTTTGTTGTTGTTATTGTTGTTGGTGGTGCTGTTGTTATTGTTTTTGGTAGTGCTGTTGTTTTTATTAATGTTGTTGTTGCTATTGTTGGTGCTATTATTGTTCTTGTTGGTGCTATTTTGTTGTTATTGTTATTTTCAGTGTATTTATTTCAATATATTTCAAACGGTTTTCATACTTCACCTCCTGTTCTCCCCTTTCATGTTGAGAGCAAAGGTTTACAAACGCCACTGGCACACCATTGCAATAGCTTACGAGTGTGTTACAAGTATCCAACCTTACTCTCTAGTTTCAGCCGAGCATTAACCTTTTGACACCGACCAACCAAGCCTGTAAATTGATATTTCCCCACCATCCACACTCTTAGCCACTCTCAAGCTACGTTGTCATTGTTGTAAGCGATGTTGTTGTTGTTGTTGTTGTGGTTGATAGTGATGTTGTTGAAAACGTTGTTATTATTGTTGTTATCGTTGTTGTTGATGTTGTGGTTTTTTTTATTGTTGTTGATGTTGTGGTTTTTTTATTGTTGTTGATGTTGGTTCTGATGTTGTTGGTGTTGTTGTTATTATTGCTGTTGTTGTGACACCTCTTACTCTTTGTGCCTACATCTTCGCGTCTTTTCGCCCCTCCTGAGCAGTTGCCTCTCTGGAGGTTGAATTGATTCATGGAACCTCAGCCATGCTGTGTTTCCTTATATACACCCTCTTCGTTATTGTTGTTTTTTCTTGTTATTTATTTGGAAAACAATATAATTTTGAATTTTTATGGATTATATTATTATTAATTAATTACTTCAGTTATTTATTTAAATTATTATTGATTTTTTGTAATTATATTTTATTTATGTAAGTTGACTCACAGTGAAGTTTGAAGTTAACGATTTTTCTTTGCATTCATTCACGCTCTGTTTGGTCATTTTGAAATAAACGTTCGTTTGTAACGCTGATGACAAAAAATATTCTTATTCATATCTGAAAAGAAAAAAATAAATTAATAATAATAATAATAATAATAATAATAATAATAATAATAATAATAATAATAATAATAATAATAATAATAATAATAATAATAATAATAATAATAATAATAATAATAATAATAATAATAGAATGGAAAAAAATTAAAAGAAGATTAGAAAAATAATAGAAAAGAACAAGACTTCTTTTTGTACGGCTGTGAGGACCTGGTTCTGACATGGAGATGATGGAATATCTTGTGGAAATTTTTAAATACTGTGGAATGCGCTATATAGTTGTCGAAAGTGCACTGGAAGGCGCAAAGACCGGGAGACTCCGCCTGGTGGTCAATGGCTGCTGTAGAGCTGTTCTGGTGCTGCTTTGAAGCTTGTGGAGAGCTAGTGGAGGTTACGAAGGTAGGAAAGTTTCTAAAGAAAATTTTTAAGTTTTTTTCACTACTTTGAAGTAGTGGTGAAAGTAAAACACTCAATGTCCATAGTCTGGGGGTATCTAAGTGAGGATTCTAAATTTTTATAAAAACTGATAAGAATACCCAATGTGAGGAATTTGAGCATGGAGCTCGTTAAAGGGCACTCGATATTCAATCTTCCTCGCAGGCCTGCACGTACGTGATGCGTGAACTTTACGCCTCGTAACGTTCTATCGACTCGCATCACTCTTCCCATGTTGTTGCTGATGAAGCTGATAGCGTGTTGAAAATTTTTCTATATCGAAATGCTTAACATAACTCTTCTATTAGAGGGTTGAATCAGATCAAAAACAAACGTTTGAAATAATCAACATACCCTCATGTTCAAATTATTCCATACATTGGAATGGTTGAAATGTTTCTATATGCCGATCAGGAAGGTTTTCCTAACAGTTTGGTTCATAATTGTTAATCACTTAGCCTGCGTTAGCTCTATTAGCAAGGGATTCAAACGTCAAAACATTCTACCACCATTGCCGCTAACATTGGCTGGCATACACCACGTCGTCTTCGTCATCTTCATCTGCAATTTTGAAAATTAATTTCTTGCACTTTTGGATTTCAGCCTAATAGTTCAACATCCACAATGTTTTTCACCACCACCATAAACCATACAGCCTTCGCCACCACAAACCATACAGCCTTCGCCACCACAAACCATACAGCCTTCCCCACCACAAACCATACAGCCTTCGCCACCACAAACCATACAGCCTTCGGCACCGCAGCACTTGAAATATCATTAAACTCCGATTGCAGCTTCTTCAACTTCGTGATGTGGGGCGTCGTGGTGATGTGTTTGTGTCAACTGGGCTACATCGGCAATACATTGAGCTTCCTGGCACTCCAGAAGGACAAGGCCAACGCAGCCACTCGCCTGCTGCAAAGCCTTTCCATATGCGACATCGTCCTCCTTCTTTCGGTCAACGCCACCGACTCCATCCCTTACTTCTGCAACTACACTCGGAGTTGTCCCAACCCCTGGAGAACGTGGCCTTACGTGAGGAATTTGTGGTTTTTCACGCCCATAGCACACATGGCTTGCATCTGGATGGTGGTCCTAATAGCTGCCAACCGCTACTGGGCCGTCTGCAAGCCACACTGCGCTGCTGCCGCGTGGTCGCTGCGTCGCACGAACCTCTACATCGCTGTGGTTGTGTTCGCCTCTTTTGCACTCAACTCTCCCAGATTTTTCGAGTACAAAGTCATTGATTCTCCACTACACAAAAACTCTTCAGCGTCGGTTCAACTCCATTCTATCTCTCCTTCGTCACATCATGTGTCTGACGTTACAAACTCCACGTCACAAATCTTCCCAAATGAAAATTCAACGTTCCTCATGCAAAAGACACTTCCGCAGCTTAATACATCAAACACTTCATTTCCCCACCAGCCCTTTTCAACATTTTTTTCTCAAAACAATAATCGCCAGCAAGCGACAAAAAAAATTGAAATCAAAACCAAGTTTGGTAAATGTGGAATTTACAAGGTAGCTTACAAAGTGATCATAGTAAACTTTCTTTTAGTTCTACTGCCTCTTTCTTTCCTTGTGCTTTCTAGTGTCTGGATCATCAGAGTTCTAAAACGGTCGGAAAGACGAGTCCAAGCAGCCAAGACAAGTCCCATGCTGGGAGCCCCATGTACAGAAGGAGCTGCCAGTAACACGTCAAAAAGACACAGCGCCTCTAAAGAAGTTAACTCTATGTTGCTTTTAATGACTGATTTATTTTTTTATTTTGTTGATACCGATTGTGAATTTTTTTAGAAATATTTATTCTCGTTTTTGATATTTTTTTTATTTTATTTTTTCAATATTATCACTATTTTAATTTTTATTTGCCTCTAAAAATATTTAGTATTCATTGAAACAGTGAAGGCCAATTAAGAAAATAGATAATTCAATTTTAAATTTAATCATTTAATAAAAAATATTGATTATTCAAATGGAAAATTAAAATAAAAGCAACTTGAATGGTTTCACAAGGTCACAACTACGCTGATAGCTGTGATCTTGGTGGCGGTCACTTGTCAAACTCCTCTAGCCGTCTTCCACTACGTCAGGTGGACTTTTTTTATATTGAAAAGTATAATGGAATTTATATGATTATAATTTTGAAAGTATTTATAAATTATTTGAGGTTGAAGATATGTTTTTCGGTAAAATGACACCACCACCATCCCAACTACTACCAACACGGTCATCACCATCACACGACACAACACACCGCCACCACACCACCACCAACACCAAGCAACACCATATTCCACTATCACACACCCCACAACACTACACCTCACCACCACACATCACACACCACACTTCACCATCACACACCACACAACACCACACACCCCTATCAGATACCTTGTACACTACCAATGTGGCAGCGTGATCTTTTACCTAGAGTCTGCCAGCAAACTGCTCGTCAACGCCAACAGCTGCGCCAACTTTTTCATTTACTACGTCATCTCGCGCAGATTTCGGCGTCTGCTTGCGTCCCTCGTCACGTGTCACAAGCTCAAAAAACCACCTTCGCAACACAGGATCAACAAAGAAGCCAAGTTTAACAGGTGTA
This sequence comes from Branchellion lobata, assembly GCA_947562095.1. NCBI lineage: Eukaryota > Metazoa > Annelida > Clitellata > Hirudinida > Piscicolidae > Branchellion > Branchellion lobata. The sequence continues at coordinate 9,278,169 of OX387250.1, read as the reverse complement.
ACCATTGCATGCTATGGTGTGCCGAGGCACATGACGATGGAGGGGTTAGCAGTAGTTGTGACAAGGATGTCAATTGATGTTTTTAAAATGGAATTTCGTTTATTTTTTGAATGAGAGTCTTCAAAGACAAGAACAATGTTTTTGTGTCCAAACTTATGACATTAAAGTTAGATGGGTCAAATTCATAAAAATTGTGTGTATGAACGTTATATTATTGAAAGTACAACATACTTCGCTATGGAACTAACATATAAACAATGGCAATGAGCTTGTGAAAGAATCGGCTCAATTCCCTTGCAGAACAAATACTCCGTTTTTTTTCTGTTCGTCTGTAGATTGCGACAAAAATGTTTTTATATAATTTTTAAAAATAAATTTATTTATAATTTTTTTTTTTAATAAAAAATTTAATTTGGAAAATAGAATGTCAGTATTATTTCTTAGTTTTTGTTTTAGTTAGAAAAACTGTTCATGAGTTACTATAGACTCTTACATACTTATTTTCGCCAGTGCTCATTCCATCGTAATCTCTTGTTTGCGGTTGTGTTAATTTAATCAAAGCATCTGTGAAGCGTTTTTCAGAATTTTGTTCAAAGCCGTTCCAAGCTTTCACTCGCTGCTGGGCTACTGATGACTAAACCACTATAAGACGGCGTTTTGTAACTTTCATAACACTCCAAATAGTATTGATTTTGAGTAGTGTGAGTTCATGCATCGAGGCCAAAAGTCACTCTGATATATTTCATATCACGAATCGCAAGAAGTTTGACTTGAGTCCCATGTATTGAACCACCCCATGTAGTAGTCAATGGTCTAGAGCCAAGAACTCATTCGGAAAGTAGATATCTTATGCAATAGTTTTAAAAAAATAATTTTTTTCTGGACTTTCAAAAAAGGCAATCATAACACTTTGCTTGGTCAAATCTCACTTCATAATCCACTGACTTGCCCCTATTTTCTTAGTCGCAACAAAGCAGACTGTCGACCTTTCGTGAAAGTCATGCTTGTGTGTACTCTTACACTGTTATAAGGTCATACTCTCATATGCTTATACTGCCATATGGTTATACTGCCAGATGTTTATACTGCCATATGGTTATAGTGTCATATGGTTATACTTTCATATGATTATAGTGTCATATGGTTATACTGTCATATGGTTATATTGCCATATGATTATACTGTCATATGGTTATACTGCCATATGGTTATAGTATCATATGGTTATACTATCTTATGATTATACAGTCATATGATTATACTGACATATGGTTAGTATCATTTATAGGTTTTAGTGCATTGAGACTTAATGGAGGGGTCGTGGTGTGTGTAGTTGAATGGTTGTTGATAGCTTGTTGAATGGTTGTTCGACTTACAGTGTCATAATGCTTTTAGGTCACAGAAGTCCTACAGGTTTTCATGCATATAACTATAAAATCATTCTCCTAAAACCTGAAAGCTCTTTTTGAGTTGAAAGTTTCAATAAATCAGTTCAAAAGTGACCATCTACATACATTGACCTTGTGAACTGTGTGACGAAGGAGCTTGAAGGTACTTCTGATTGATACGTGAAACATTAAAAAAGTTACAAAGCGAATGGCCTCTTCAACGTTGGACGTGTTCTTGAGAGAGCACAAAGAACACTTTCCTCTGCTTGCAAGAGTTCACAGTCTGCACGGAGAATCCACCATCGTTAAAAACCAGGCTTTGAAGGAAGGTTCAGAAGTGGTGTTGCATGGCTGGGCCAGACAGTCCAAGGTGCTGGCTGTGCGGATATCTGAAGGAGGTTTAGTGGGTGATGCAGTGAGGGAAAGAATTAATGGTTTTTGTGGAGGCATCGAAGCTTTTGGAATTCCTCTGACTTACCAAGGAACTTTCAGAGTCACTTCGAGGTTATTTTCTAGTCTTTCAGGAATGGTGAAAGCAAGGTTTGATAGGTGGACTCAAGTAGTGGAAGCACCCGATGAAGGTGATCTGCTGGTTGGAGATGTCATCAAGCTTCTGGACTTTGAAACTTGCAAGGAAGTTGAAAACAACGTAGTAAAAGTGGTCAAACAAACGAGTGGAGAGGTTTGTGAACTTGGTGGAGGGTTTAAAGGCGTGTTTGCGGAATTTTTGACTTCGAAAGACAGTTGCAAGGTTGACAAAATCAAGGAACTGTTCAAAGAGCTGCAGCACTGTGTGATGGAAGTGGAAGTGATCCAAGGAAGTGAAGACTGCGCCTCTGCCGCAATTTCCATTCCGTGCACTCAATCACCTATCGATCTGCCTCTCAACTGCCGACTCCTGCTCACCCACCTCTCCACGGAGCAGTGTGTTTTAACCTCCCCTTCTTGCCTCACCACGCCCATCTTTCAACTGCCCGTCAGGACCAACATCCAGCTGCAACTGGTGGAAAAACTCAACAAGGAGCTTGCTCTTTTCGGTGTAGGAGCTTTAAAGAAGGTCAAAGCAGTCTTTTCCACCCTGGATCGGTGTGTCGAAGCCTTACCTACAAAGACATTAAACTCTTTGAAATTCCCTCAAAACTCTAATGAGTGCCTCAGCTTTTGGTGAGTGGTTAGAAGTTGCATTGTGGGTCTAATAATTTTATCGAAACATTTGTATAGCGCTGATTACGTTCTGCTCAAAGTACCTCATGCTTTTTATTATATACTTGTATTATAAGAATTATTTATTTTTTTTTTAATATTCAAAATAATTTTGTTTTTCAGGCTCGCGAGTCAGATGAAAAGCCAAGAAAATGGAGCTGGGAAGGTTTCACTACCCTTGGAAAAAGTGACAGTCTCCAAAGACATTCCAACCAACGGAAATTTGTGCAGACTTGGAAATGAAGAATTCATGGAAATTTTGAAGTGTCTCAAGTTGGAAAAAACAGTGCTAGAAAGGTGCTTTAGGCTGGAGATGGATGGGAACAAATTTTTGAAGTTGTCTGTGGAGGACTTGAGCATGCTGAAGATGGAACACCCTGTGCTGCAACACTTCAAGGAAAACACCTCTGAAGTTAAATGATCCTCAGACTTGAGTTAGAACATTTCGTTTTGCTTCGATCGTTTATTTGTTAAAATTATTTTTTCACTTTTAATTTTTATATTTCAGTTTGTTCCATTTCAAAAACAATTTTTCGAAATTTAAGTTTCCATTTTTAAGAGGAGAATGTTGGGCTAAACTTGTTAGTAGCGGTCATTGCAAGTTTATTTCAAATTAGAACATTTCAGATGTCAAACTATTATTCCAAAGCGAACAATAACAACTATCCTCCCATCATGCTCGACCCCTAAATTCCTCATTCGCTTCCATCAAAACTTCCTTTTATCTTCTTTTTACGCAAACTTTTCAAAAGTTCTAACACTGCGAATAAAAAATAAATTTATGATTTTTTAAAATTAAATAAGCTTGATTCATATATTGTTGAATACATAACTAAACTTCGTTCTCAAGTGACGTGAGAATGGTTTTTCTTGTAATCAATGGCTCCACCGTCTATGACGGCTGCACCACTTCAAAAATTTCACAACCGATTAAAAAAAAATTATTTTTTTACACATTTCTGTTTAAAACCTGTTTATTAATTTTTTTAACGGCACAAAACGCAATTGTGAATTGTATTTTGAAAAATTAATTTTGCTTTTCACTACTTTTGCTGGGCAGAAATTCACTTGAATGCCTCTTGAGACTCTTAAACAAACCATTCGAATAAAATTTAAAAATATTTATTGAAATATTTCAGTGAAAATGTGATTATATGAAAATATTCTAGTAAAAGGTTTTTATTCAGGCGCACGGAGACACTTTTGTGTGTCTCTATGCCAAAATTATCTTTTCACTTTTCATAACTTGATTCATTTTGTCATGCAACACTTCAAGTGTTTTACTAGCTTCGATTGAATAAAAACCACTGAAAAACATAAAAAACGAGAGAAAAACAAAAAAACAACAAAAATAGTCTTCAAAGCTTGCAGAGAAACATGACGACGAAGTAGCTGGGCAGGTGTGCCAGAGTGTACTTGAAGAGACTTCTGGAGTCGGTGTTGTCTCCCGTCTGGTAGAACCTCCACGCCAGGTAGATGAGTTGGAGGTTGAGGGGCAGAGAAAGGAAGAAAAAGTACCAAGAGGTGAGATGGAAGGCAGGGAAGGCGAGAGAAACGAAGATCAAGCATACGCTGAACTCGAAAGAGGTGCTTCTACACAGCATCGGGTCCTCCACGCACATCATCTTGTAGCCAGCCTTGCCGTAGTCTTTTCTGATGTTCCAACTCAGGGCGCAAAAGTGAGGAAACTGCCACACAAACAGCACCAGGCCCAACAGCCATGCGCCTGAAGGGTGTTTTGTGAGAATAAATTAACTTTAAAATATTTATTTTTCAATTTTTTGATTTTAAAACAAGTTTTGTAGAGTTTAATTTCATAATATTAACTCCAAAATCTTTGTGTGTCAATTACTGCACGCAACTCATGAAAGAAAGTTTTAAAAAAAATTTCGTTCGACGGTTAAAACTCATCGTCGACAAAAGCATACAAAAAGTTACATAATATCGAATTATTCTTGAGGTATGTGAAATTATATTAAGAGGTTATTATATAACTATTAACTCAAATTAATTGATAATCAAATTATATTAAATGATAATTAACTTATTTTAAATAATATTCATTTTATTAAATGATAATAAAATGCCTAGGAAACCGCAGACTTATCTTTCAAGTGCCAGCAATGAATTTTTGACATGCCTCAAACATGCGCTAAGGCTTCGAGTGCATCACTTAACAACAACCTGTGGCTTAAAACTGCCTTTTCACGCTTCTTTATTCTTTTTTTTGTACTCTTTGTCAGATCGAGTCCAGGCATACGCTGGAAATGTTACAAAAAAACGGCGAAGAAGCGAACTTAAAAAAAAAACTTAAAATTTACGAGAACTGAAGATTCGTTTGAATCAATCAATTAGAAAATATTAATATAAATTCAATAAAAATTATTTGTAAAAGTGAAACTTTAAACAAAAATACATAAATTTCGACTTTTAATTTTTCACCCGCTTAATTTCAACCTATATATTTTTTTACTTCAAAAACTTCCATCTCACGCATTCTGAAAAGACCTAAAATATCACAAATGCTTATTTCGCTAGCTCCACAAAAGCCTCACAAGGTAATTAGATAAGAACTCGAACCTGCACCGAAGGTTCCAGTGACAGCAGTCCACCCCATGGCGGGAGGAATGGCTCCCACCACCGACCCCACCCACGTGTTGGCAATGGAAGTTCTCTTCATGGGGGTGTAGGCGTGGGTGTACAAGAAGATGTTACCGACGCCCAGGACAGCAGTCAAAAGGTTGCATCCTCCCCACAAGATTAAGCCGCCCAAACCTCCGCAGATGTACGCAAATTTCAACACTTGGTCTCCGCTGCGTGGAAGAGAGTCGTGTTTTCCATGGTTACAATAGTTTCCATAGTTGTGATAATTTCCATGGTTTTATTAGTTTCAATGGTTGCCATGGTTTCCATGGTTTTAATGGTTGTAATGGTTGCAATGATTTTGAGGGGTGTCCAATTGTGTTAATGTTTTATAAGTGGCTTTCCCTATGAGCTCGCATGGGAGGAAATTTGGATTTGAAATAAAAAAACTATTTGGAAAAATTAATTTTTAAAGTTAAGTTATGGAATCTTTTTCATAAATCTATGAATTAATTTTTTTAAACAGTAATGATTTCTTATAAGCTTGAAAATGCGAATGGAACCTTATGACATTCTTCACAATCGGTCGGTTTTTGGTTCTGGCCATTTGAGAATCAAATTCCACCTCAAAGTACTGCAGATCAAGTTATTGTCACGATTGTCTACTTCAATTTGCAAAACATTAAATAACTTCAAATGCCCGTCAAATGAAATTTTTTTTTTGAATTAAAGTTTCAGCATTTTTGGAGTATATGATATTTTGAGAAGCACCTTGACTAACTCATCTTAAACCTTTTTCCAACCAACACACACACGCACACACGCACCCACACACACACACACACACACACACACACACACACACACACACACACACACACACACACACACACACACACACACACACACACACACACACACACACACACACACACACACACACACACACACACACACACACACACACACACACACACACACACACACACACACACACACACACACACACACACACACACACACACACACACACACACACACACACACACACACACACACACACACACACACACACACACACACACACACACACACACACACACACACACACACACACACACACACACACACACACACACACACACACACACACACACACACACACACACACACACACACACACACACACACACACACACACACACACACACACACACACACACACACACACACACACACACACACACACACACACACACACACACACACAAACTCCCAAACAGACACAGCAACCTGGTTGATGCTGTTGGCAGCACTGGATGTGAGAGCGGTTCCGAGGGAGCAGAAGAAGAGGGTGGCGTAGGAAAAAGAGCCTGGAGCCATTCCTGTGCCCGCCAGTGCTGAGAAAGCCACCAGAGCTGCGTGGAAAGATCACTCATTCTATGAAAATTAAAATTTATCGCTTATTCAATATATTATTCACAAAAAAAGTTTTGTAAATTGAACTTTTAATTAACAAGATGATCAAAAAAACTTTTAGTTCGGTTTTTTTAAAGCATAAACATCACATTTTTTCTAATCCATTTTTTTTCATAATCTAATTTTTTTTTCAAATCGAAATTTTCATCGTGTTTAGAATAATTTTTTTTTTAATTCAAGTTTTAAATTTTTCGAATTTCAAATCGGATTTTTTAAATTTTTTTAATTTTGCAGTAACCGGTCAGTCGGAACTTAGCCAGTTCCAGGTAGACTTTTGCTTTTCCATACCAGCTGAGTTTGTCCATCTCTCCTTCCTCGTGGGGTTTTACACTGCCGTTAGAAGAGGCCTTCGTGATTTCTACTCCATTCCTTTGAGTGACGCTTTCTGAAGAACTGTACCCCATGCCAATAAACTTGTTGAATTGTGAAGGAGAAAAATTTATTTTTTTCAAAGCTAGAAAGCCCAAATTTTATTAAATGTTTCGAAAATAAATAACTGGTTTCGAAGCTGTTTGCTGAACAATATTTAGGACATATTTTTCACTCAAACTGACAAAATCCACATTGATTTTTCGAAAAAAAAGATAGAATTTTCAAGTAGTTAGACCGCTAGAGTAAACCAAGAAGACGTTTAGTGCGATTTATAAACAAGAAGTGGCTGACACAGGGCACTAGAAAAGTGAAACATTCTACATCAATTACAAAAGATTTCTTATCAAACTTAAAACACGTACTACTTCGAATGTCTGGTCCACCGTCACAAAGTCCAGCCAAGATTTTATCGCCTCCTCAAACGTCTTGGCCGCACTCTTCCGCGCTAACTATGAGCTAATCTTATCACGTTTCATGATTTTTCATTCTCAACTTTTCCCTCATTCTTTCTTGGCCTTTTCACATCTGAGACACCTTCAGACAACATCATGTAGCTGATGGATTGACTGGAAACTTGTATTATCGGGACTTACACTGATATGTGATGAATCTGTTGACCGAATAATTTCTATTTATAGTCAATTTTTGTTCACTTTTTGAAAACCACAAAAAATGTTTTTATTTTTTTATTTTTTTATTTTTTTATATTTTTTTTCTTTATTTTTGTTTTTTCATTCTTTTCCTTCTTTTTTTTTCTCACTTTTTCTTTCTTTTTTTTCTATCTTCGTAAAAATGCTTCAGTTTGGGAGCCTTCGTAAGATTTTTCGTTAGAATGATATAATTCCTTCTTCAACAATAGATTACTTCGAGCACAATACAATACAATACAATACAAATATGAATATTGTTACAGTGGCATTCGAATGTGAGAGTTATTTTAAAACGTGCTAAAAATACCATTTAATTTGTCAAGTGTCAGGTTGGCTCTTTGCGAGATTTGCATCACATAAGAAGTGACAGATGTGAGATTCCAGGAAAGAATAATCAATCAAAGATTAAAAAGAAATGTTTTTAGCATAATTGTTAGCCTGTTGAATATCAAAAAGCTACACGCCAAGTCCATGGTTCAATTCCCGGCTAATCACCTAATTGAAAACAGTCTGAGTAGAAAGCTACAAAAAATCTTTTTAAGCTTTTTTAAACAGACCACAGACCTGCTTCAGAGATTAGAACTAAGACGAACTGCGGCCTCAAAACTCTACGGGGGTTAATGCCACTATAATAATATTCGTGTTTGTATTGTATTGTATTGTATCTTCATCGCTTCGAATCCTGAAAGCTCCCTGCTTGGTCGTGTTTTTGGACTACCTTTGTGATGCAATCTGACCAGAACATTTCAACAGCGCTGTCATTGAAACGTTTTTACATTAAGAAGTCTGATTCTTTAGGAATGCAAATAGACACGCGCATGATTTATAGACATAACGTTGTAGGTATAACAGTTAGCTTCGAGTGATTGTGGGGCTCTTGATAGAGGAAGGTTGAAAGGGTGGTGACTTTATAGTGGTGAAATTTTATACCATTGCAGTCTTCAGACTTGAGCCATCCATCTTTTTGTTTTGAGAGATCATTTCAATGTTTCAAAATTCATTTAGTTTTGTTCATAGTTTATATTATTTTTTTACATTTTTAAATTTTTTTTTAAACTAAAAATGTCGAACTTTGAAGCTTCCAAAGAATTGATGACATCAGTGAAGCAATTTTTCGCATGAGAGGGAGATTAGACGCGGAGTGATTCCTCAATATTTTCAATAAATTATCTGCTACTGTAACTAATAGTGAAAAATTTAAACACTCACAAAAACAAAACAACAAAAGAAACAAACAAAAAAATCAAAACAACAAAAGAAACAAACAAACAAATCAAAACAACAAAAAAAACAACAAAGCAAATTAAAACCATAAAAGAACAAACAAACAGAAACAACTTCAATGACCACACAATTCAACACTTTCGACGAAGCTTTAAAAAATCACGTGTTTTTCATCCTCGAATCAAATGAAGGAAGAAATCCATGGTTACAAGGTGATTTTAACAGGTCTAATCATGATTGCAACAACTAGTACTAAAACTATTAGTATTACTTATACTTCCACTATGACTAATCTATCCTTACTTTTCTGGCTAGCTCCACTTTTCATCATAGTAAAATGTATTCTTTGTTTTAAAAAATTAACCAAAATTACTGTTCTTGGTTTGGAAAAATCCATTTTTATTAAAAACTGCATTTCCTTTATTTGAAACACATTTTCTTTGTTTGTGTTTTTTCATATTTTTTTCTTTTATTTTCAACCTTTCCAGGCTGGCCTGGATTGATTTAAAAACATCAAAAAAGATGGATGTGTATATATTACTACGATTATTTCTTAATCACTTCATTCATCCATTCTTACTCACACATAAACACACGTATAAATACACAAATACATATGAAAATAATATGTTTACTGTATATATATACATATATATATAAAGTTTTCGCGCGCAGATATTTGAGTGAGAGATGAGTGAAGAGGTTTTTTGAAAAAAAGTGCTACCATGATTTGTTGCCAGCACAACTGAAGCTTCCAGGAACTTACGTAGCTAATCCGTAACCATTAGATAATCATTACGTAATGCTTACGTAACGTATTAAGATGGAGCGACGTACGCTGAAAAAGTCTTTTTCAAATGAACGAAATAAGGCTTCAGTTTGCAGATTTGATCGAAAGAATGTATAGAAAATTTTGAAGTAACTTCACTTATGTTTCTGGTGCTTTAAAAAATGTACTCGCATTGTAATTGTAGTTGTAACTTTTATTGTAAACGTTGACGTGATATGCATCTCAATATCTATAAATATATATCTATAAACATTTATTTATTTGATGTATGCGTTGCCAACGTGATGCCATTTATTGTCACTGAGTTTTCATTCCTCAAATTTAACTACTTTAATCGATTTTTTCAAAGTTATTGATTGATTTTTTGTTTTAAATTAATATTTCATTGTCTTTAATATTTTTTCAACTTTTTCTCTCGCGATTTGTTCATATCGTAGCTTCAATGCCGACTTCTATGACTGATAACATTCTCTTATCGTATATTTCAATATTTTGTTCAGTTCGACTATTCGCCGTGTTTTTGTAACATTTCCAGTGTATGTCTGGACTTGATCTAATAAAGACTATGAATAATAAAAAATAAAAATAAAAATTAAAATAAAAATATCATCCATAATCGTAATTTTCATTGTGGTTGTTATCCTTTCTAACGACAACAATACAAACAACAGCGCCAAAACACATCGTCATACTACGGCCCCATCGCCTTCGAATCCATTAATTTCGCCAACTCATTCACACAACAAACTTGCTCACGTATATATAGATTTATGTAAATATACATCTATATGTATATATATATATATACATACAATTGTTCATGCCTATATAATTGTCTTCATATATATCTATAAACGTTGATATTTCTTGGCGCTGTGTATCTCATTCAAAAGTTTCATATACAGAGAGATACATGTTTTAGTAGATACATTTTTTTCTATATAAACATGAACATATATAATGGTTGAAACGTAATTTTTTTGATTTCATGAAGAGTTGTTGCAATATTTCCTTGTGGTTTCACTTGGTGTGCCGATCATTGAAACATCTCAGGCATGTTTTTCACGTTCATGGTGATGGCTTTCAACTTGTGCATCGTGCTCTTCCTACTGCTGGCCTGGCTGTTCAAGTACAAAAATATCTCGCCTTTCAACTACTTCATGCTGCGCATGCAAAAAAGGAAATTGCTCTCCAAGCTGCCAGGTCCACGAGGACTGCCCTTCATCGGCCTTTCCTTCTCCATCGACCGTCGCAGGCCCTATACCGTCTTCGAGACTTGGGCCTCCCTATACGGCTCAGTCTACAGCTTTGAAATCTTCGGAACTACCATCGTCGTTCTCAGTTCCATCGAGGTTCTTTTCTTTCCACATCCTCCTTCTTTCTTTTCCAGGTCATCCTCCTCTTCCACATTATCCTCCTCCTTTTTCACATTATACCCTCTTTTTCACGCCATTTTCTTTTTTTCCACTATCTCTTTCGCTCAACTTCCTATTTCACGTCTTTTTCCCTCAACTCCTTCTCTTTTTCTTTTTTCATTTTTTCTCTGTCAATTTATTTTTTTTTGTCAACGCATTTTTCAAATTCTCAACTCTTTTCTTTTTCGTCTAATTTATTTTAAACCACGCCTTAAATTTTATCATTTATTATTTCTTTTTCTATAATTTTTCTCACCTTCAACCCATCCTTCTTCATATATCACACTCTCACTTCCTCCTTTTTCTCTCACTCATGTCATTCTCACTTTTTATTCTACTTCATTCTTGCCTCTCATTCACAATTACCACTCGTAAATAACTCAAATCCATGATCATGTTTATGATCGGACCACTTTATGATTTTTTTATATTCCGCTTTTCTTACGCTTTAATCAATTAATTTTTTTGTGGTTTTTTTTATTCATTTTTTTCACTTTTTATAATTTTTATAAAATTTAAAATTCTATTTTTATAAATTTCTATTATTATTTATGTTTTGTTCAATCCTTTCACTTTTCCGTTTAAATATTTTTTCGTTTTTTTATTCTTTTTTTTTAATTCTCTCATCTTTTTATTTCATTTTTTAGCAATTAAGTTTATTTTTTCATTCAATTTTTTTATTCGGCACGAAACAAACAATAAAAAGGCCTACTACCAGCAAGTCACCAGGGTAAGTGACACAAAAACCCATCCTCCACAGACCATTCGAGAAGCTTTAGTGGAGAAAAGCACAGACTTTGCTGGGAGGCCTCCACAGTTTTACAGAGCGAAGTTCATGGCGGATGGTCATGAAGACATAGTGTCTGCCTCTCCTTGCGCCTCGTGGCACCTGCTGAGAAAGGCCGTGCAGAGAGAGGTGAAGAAGTATGACCCCAGCACTCTGAAGCTGGAGGAGTTGACGATGCAGGTGGTGGATGACCTGCTGGTGGAGTTGTCACAGTCTGCGGGCGAGTCGTACAACGCCAAAGAAGCTCTTTTCACGGGTATTGTGAACACCAACTGCATGCTGTTGATAGGAGAAAAACTGGGCAAAAACGATGAGATCTTGGGTATGATGAAAGAGTTGGTGAGCCTGGTGACCAAGGCGATGAACATGGGAGGAAAGGGATCGGAGCTGGACCTGTTCCCCTGGCTCAGATTCTTCGGCAATAGTACCTACAAGGACCTGGTAAAAGCCAAGCTGCTAAGGGATAAGATATACGCTTGGATGAAAGAGAAGGTCACCACCAACCCTAACACCAGTTGGTTCTCGAACTGTTGCTTTGTCTTTGTTTTTTGAGTGTTACCTTGTTGTAGTTTCTTTGTTCTTTTGTCGTCATTTTTTTAGTTCGTTTGTTTTGTGCAGGTTGCATTGTTATATTCTCTTTGATTTATTTCAAATTTTGCAATCCTCTTTCTATTTCGCCGTTACATCATCTTTTTTGCGCCCTCTATTGAGCGTTTGAGCACTCTGAAACAACCCACAAGGTGCCAGTGGCGTCATGCATGGCTTCCAGAAGATTCTGCAAAACAACAACTCCGGCGTCAACGAAACTAACGTGAAGCTTGCCATAGTAAATCTCATCATCGGTAATTTTGTAATTATTTTTTTCGAAATTCGGAAATTTTTTTTAAATATTTTTGATATTTTCAATTTTTCTATTTTTGAGATTCAATTTTGTTTGAAATTCAAAGTTCATATATATTTTTTTAGATAATTTTTTTTGATTGTTTTTTACACATGGATAAAAAAAATAAAACTTTACTTTGTGGTTTACAGCCTCTTGTTTAAGAGTTTTTTTCCGTTTTTTTTCTTTTTTTATTAATTGCTTGTGATGGATAGAGAGATTGAAAGAAATATGGACGGAGTCATTAGTCGATAGATGGTTATTTAGGAGAGGTTTAAAAACTATTTTTTTTAATTATTATTCAAAAATAAATAATTTTTAATAGCTTTTTATTCATTAACAATATTTTTTTGATTTTTTTGAATGATAAAATAATTTTGAAAAATCTGATTGAAAAATAATGATCTATTGAATAGACAAAGATCTCACTATCTGACCATTGAATAGCGTTAGAAAACCATCAAAACCCATACAGAGTGTCAAACAACTTCAGAATCTATTGAACAGTTTTAGAAACCACAGAAGGTGTTTTTAAGCGTTTTTAAAGCACTTGAAGAGCTTTTCAGACGCATTTCGAGCATTCTCAGACCATTTTAAAATTCTGAAAGAATTTATAACATTTCAGAAGGCATTGTGAACTATAATTATCTTTTAGTAATCACTTGACTTAACTCAGACTTAACCATACTCCAAGCTTTTAAGGTTTTATCAGTTTGTTTCTATTTTATGGTCAATTTTATTCTTATTTTACACTAATTATTCGTAACCCAATGGTAATTATTGGTTTTTTAACACCACTGCGCCTGCACTTCTTTACAGTGTGATCGGGTGAGCCGAGGTTTGAGTTTTAAAAACGGAAACTTAATTAATATAGAGATACCGTCCTAGAGTGTTCAGTCCCCTGATAGCCCACAGCGTTTCCATGGGAGCGTATTTGAGCATAGTACTAAAGGGCGCGTTACAAATGTCTTGATTAGATAAGATTAGATTTTAAAAGCATTTTGAACATTTTTAAAAGTACTTTTCTATTTTTAAAAAATCAATTTTGAAAAGCATGCAACCTTAACAGGAGGATCGTCAGCAAGCCACCACTACTTGTACCTCATGTTGCACATACTGGCGCAGCACCCTGACATCCAAGAGACGCTGTTCGATGAGGTGAACAGGTGCGTCGG
>OX387250.1:9179223-9259223 GCA_947562095.1 Branchellion lobata | reverse complement strand
AAATGAGCTCTTTAAAAGAATGAACATATTTAAAGTGTACCACAACACAAAAACCTCAAACAGGAATTGAACCCAGACAATGAGGTTGAGAAGAGTGCAGACACAGCAACGACAGATGATAGTCAGCAAAGACTTAACATTTTGACCAACACTTTAAAGACACTTACCCAGCAAAAGAACAAGCTAGAGGCCAACTGGGTGTCCGAGAGAAAGCAATCAAAGGTGGTAGTCTTTCGGTGCCTTTCAACACTCGTTTGTACTTGCTTCAAGTATTTGTAGTAATATTGGCAAAACAACAAGTACACCGACAATGAAGTGTAATAGTTGTATTGATGAAATGATAATAACAACATCACAGCTTGACCTACAGAAGAAGGAGGAGGAGTTGGAGGAGGTTTGCAAGAAGTTGCATGAGACGAAGGAAGAAGTGAACCAAGTGGGTGCATGATGGTGTTGGTAATGGTGGTGGTGGTGGGGGGAGTGGTGTTGGTGGTGGTGGTGGTGGTGGTGGTGGTGGTGGTGGTGGTGGTGGTGATGTGGAGGATAGAGATGGAGGACAGAGAAGGAGGGATGGTAGTTTGGGTGGTACAAAAAAGCTATTCATTCCATGTTTTCTTGGTGAAAAGGGGAAGAACAAGCCCACTACCCCCCATACCACCATACAAAACACCTGGTAAACTACGATTGAACTCTCACACGAAACACCCATATACCTCTTAGCACATGGGTGTTTTTTTCACCACGGCACACATGACCTCACGTTCCACCACCACCACCACCACCGCTACACAGTGGAGAAGCAAGTTGCGGACGCAGCAGCAGGAACACTCGAGGCAGCAGGAGGACTGTTCCTTGGTCATCAAGGAGCTCCAGGCCGTTCTCAGCAACCACAAGATGACAAACCAACAACTCCTCATGCAGGTTCTCCATTTTCTTTTTTTTTTGCGCTGCGCTATATAAATCCATTTTGTTTTGTTTTTTTATCAATTTTGTTTTTTTTAGTCTTTTTTCTACGGCACTATCATCAATTTAACTCTATCGCAAGGATCAATACGCCGAACTGAGGGAATCAATAACAAAAATATTAAAACGGTAACAGTGAATTTTAAATAATAACAACCACAAGAAAAAAAAACAACAACCACAACAACAACAGCAACTACTTTGTTCAGGTGGAGGAGATGAAGATGGGGGGGGAGGAACAGGAGCGTTCGTGGACTCAGCGTGTGGCGGGCTTGCAGGAGCGGGAAAGGCGCTTGAGCGAGGAGTTGGCAGCTGTGAAGGAGCAGGTGGCGAAACAGGCGCAGAACCAGGAAGACCCTGTCCAGGTGGCTCAGCTCAAGAGGCAAATCGCGGAACTGCAGGTGAGATGATAAGTGCTGTTTGAGTAGAGAAGAGTTGGCCACATGAGTGTTTTATGTAGTTATAAGTGCTCATTGAATGATTACATCGGACTTAGAGAGTTCGATGGTGAGTGTTGTGTTAGTGGGGGTGTAGCTCGTCTGTGTGGTTGTCATCGTTGTTGGCTGATTTATTTATTATTAATGCTGATGATGAAAATAATAAAATAATAATAATCATAGTAATCATAATAATACTTCTACCACTAATACTACTACTAGTAATTATTATTATTATTTTTATTTTCATAATAGTAATACTATCAATGAATCAGCTTTACAAAGCGCCAGTGAAAGCAAGCTTCATCGAAAGATTAAGTTCCACGCAAGCAACGGTGCCATTCTCAGGAGAGGCGGTCGAGGGAGGCTCGGGAGGAGGCGGTGAAGGCGCTGGAGATGAAGGCGAGGCAACAGGACGTGAGCATGAAACACGAGGAGAGGGTCAACGGTATGGAAAGCAGGCTGCTGCATATGTCACAGGTGCTCTCCGAGGTGGAGTCGAACAAGTCTCAACTCTGCGACACCATTCAGAAACTCACCCACAAAAACGCACAAGTACGTGTTTGCTCACTTGTGTTGTAGTGTTATCGAGTGATGTTGGTAATTGACATTAACAGTAAGGTGTTTGACGTTAGGTTTTTGACACTAAAAAACGTCATTATCAACTAACAACGTTTACTTCGACAGCTTGACTTCGAGTTGTCCACCTTGAGTTCCACGCTACACTCGCCCGACCTGGACAAGCTGTTGGCAGAGCTGGACAGCGACCAACTGTACGACAAAGCGAGGTTTATTGTGGCCACACTCAAGGCCAACAATTACGACGGAGGACTCCTATATGGTTGATTTTTTGAATATTTTTTTTAACCGTACTTTTTTTTAGTTTTTTTCCGCAATTTATATTTTTTCAAAATCTTGCTTCCAACCGTTCCAGTTCCATTTCAAACTCTTTTCCAACCCTTTTACTTTTTTTCCACATTTTTGATGTCATCCTGATTATCCTACATGCCTCCAACTATTCAGCTTCTACACTCTTTCCTCTCCAACCACTTCAACTTCCCCACCACGCCACCACACCGATGTCCTTGCAGACCTCTTGGACGCAGACGTGCATGCGCAGTGCAAAGAGCGTCTGCAGGAGGCGCAGGAGGAATTCGAGAGGTATAAGTTGAGGGCCCAGTCGGTGCTCAAGAGCAAGTGCAAGGTGGCTGCTAATCTAACCTTTCCTAATATAGTCTAATCTAATCTAATCTTTTCTAATATAAGCTAATCTAATCTAATTTTTCCTGATATAAGCTGATCTAATCTAATATTTCCCATTATAAGCTAATCCAATCTAATCTGTCTTAATATAAGCTGATCTAATCCAATTTCTCTTAGTATAGACTAATCTAATTTAGATAATAGTTTATAATATAAGCTATTCTCGTCTATTTTCTTCCAATATAAGCTAGTCTTATTCAATCTTTCATTATCTGATTCATTTTTTATTGGAATCTATTCAAAACTAATCCTTTTTGTTCTAATCTAATTTAATCAAAACATTTGTCTGGCGCTGACTACACACAATTTAAATAAGGCTTTTATGTGTTAAGTAATGGTGTCATCACCTCTTAGTGTTACTCCATGGCACCTCTATAGCCGGCGTCATTGGGTGTCTACAAACTTTTGAATAAATGCCACTATATTCACAAGTTATCCATTGAATTCTTCATATGTCAACTACCACCACCACGCACAACAGGAGAACAGCGCAGAGCAGGAGAGTCTTAAGCTGAAGAGTCACATTTCTGAGCTAAAGGACAAAGTGATGAACTTGCAAGCGAAGATGGAGGTGAAGGAAGAGGAGATGAGAAGCAAGGAGGAACACTTCAACATGCTGATCAAGAACATGCAGTCGAAGCACTTGAGCGAGATGGACAAGGCTGGTGCGAGCAACAGACAGAAGGTGGTCAACATAGAGCTCGAACTGACGCGACAGCGCGAGAGAACGGTAAGCATGCTAGCGGAGAAGGACCAGGAGGTGGCTGAGCTGAGATGCCGACTGGTCTCCTTTGAAGGCAACAAGGTCCTCAGCAATGAGGTAGGAGCCAGCAGCGTGGTGGCGGACGAAACTTCCATGACGTTGCAACAGCTGCTGTCGAGTCGAGCCAAAGAGCAGCTGGGAGGTTCGGAGCACTTGTTGCACTACTCGCAAGAGAAGGCTATGCTGGAGGTGCAGTTGAGCGGCCTGAGGAAAGACAAGTACCGCCTGGAAAACGAGTTGAAGGAATGTCGCATGGAGTGTGTCACGCAGAAGGGCCTCTTGGAGGAGGAGCTGGTGGTGCTGAAGGAGGAGATCCGAAAGGGAGACAGGTCTGCCAAGAGGGAGTCGGCCAACATGGAGTACCTCAAAAACATCGTCTTTAAGTACATGGTTGCCTCCAGCAACTCCAGCAAACAACTTATTGCCAAGGCTATTTCCACAATCCTGCAGTTCTCGCCGTCCGAAAAAAAAGCTCTGTACAGCAAGCATGGATGGTCTGCGTTCACGTGACCCTCGTGACTCCACTGTCACGTCACCATCACCACAACTCTGCGTCACCATGACTCAACTTCACCACCACCACTTCACAAAACTACCAAAACTCCGCATGATTACCACCACATCAGCATGATAACTACCACAACATCACCACCACCAAAAGGTTCACCAAATCATTCAACAACAATCAAACGTCACTATTAATTAAAGCTCTTAAACTGTTGTTTAACACTTGTTTAACTCCTACAGACCATTAAACCATAAACTATTTAGTTGATGGGTGTGAATGGTTGAACGGCTAAGCAAGTTATAATTCACACGGATTCGCACCATTCCTTTTTTATTTTGTTTCCTCGTGGTCTTGACTCCCTGAAACTTCAATAACACTCGTCGTTGTATTGTATTTTATTATATTTAAAATTGTAGTATTTACACAAAAAAATGCTCCTAAAGATGCCATAAAGGCACAACCAGCCGCTGCCCTACTTCTTCCGTATCACGAATGATACTTTGTATCTAAATGATACTCTGAACCGCAAAGGTTATATCACAAGAAGTCCAGGTCCCACTCGAGTTTTTGCTTCTGAGGCACCAGTTCGTAGCAAACGATTTGATCGCCCGGTCGCGGCTGGTGGCTCTGGTCGCTGAAGCTGACGCCACACTCGACGTCCGTCTTGATGCTGTCCACTTCATTTTTGTGGTGCTTCAGTGACTGCAGTTTGCCTGGAAAAGAAATAGCAAGTTGTACGTACGCATGACAATGGACAACAATGAACAATGGTCGATTGATCGCACTAGTTAGAAACATGTTGGTGTAATGAGCGAATGGAAGCATGAACGATTTTTAATCGGCACTATAAATTTTTTAAAAATATTTTTTGAAATACTCCTTAACGAGATAATGCACCTTAAAAACTTAGCAATCTAAATGCCACACCATCTTAGCCACACTTGACTCTTAAGCGAAGGCACTCGACGATATAGCATAGTTTCGATAACATTAAAATGGAAATCAAACACCTTGAAGCAACACCTCTCCCTCCCTCAGCAGCTTGAACAACAGCTTCTTGTTGAGAACTCCTTTGACACACCTGCAGCCCGCAACACTCACCTTGCGCTTCGCTTCTGTCACTGTGAAAGAGGCAAGGACCTGGGCTTCTCCTTTGTGATGGTGGAGGTTTGAGTGTTGTTGTGGTGGTGTTGAAATGGGTGTTGTAGTGGTGTTGTAATAGTTGTGGTGGTGGTGTTGCAGGGGTCGTGGTGGTGGTGTTGTAGGGGTTGTGGTGGAAACTTCATTGATGTTATTGTGGTGGAATGTCCTTATAACATTTCAAAACAAAAAAAGATAACCTACACAACAAACAGCCATAAGAACCTGAAACTTTTTCAAGAGGGAGAGACGGCAGTTTCTTTTCCAGCTCTTGCCTCAGGTGTGCGAAGAGGCGGTAGATGACGTTGAAGTCCATCACGGGAACTTGCAAGCGCTTGGCCAGGGCGAGCACTCGGTCGGAGGTGGAAAGGTTGAAGTTGTAGATGGTGCCTGGGGTGGAATGCTGGTGTGAGAAACCTTGGAGAACCATGGGTGTTAGCACACCACTGGAAAGCTTATAAAGACACCATTGGAAACATTAAAAAGGCTGAACACCCATCACTGAAGGGCTGGTTCGAGCGTATCATGAAACTCATAGAAACCCACCATTGAAGAGGCTGGCCACCTCGACATCACTCTCGGTGGGAGCACCAACGCCATACGACAGCAGGTCCAGGCGACACTGCTTGGAATTGTAGGTGTCCAACACGTCCAGGATGGCCTCCAACGACCCATCCACGTCGCCTGCGGCGGTCTTTGTGTCACACTTCTAACTAAACTCACACACACAAGCACACACACACATACAAGCACGCACACACACACACCCACACACATACACACACACACACACAAGCCCACCTTTGAGCACAAGAGATAGTCTGGGGGAATCGTCCGTAGAGATCTCTTTGGTTTTTAATCTGAGAAAGCAGTGGTGTGCATGAGCATACTCAAGTGCAACGCAGACTTTTTCAGTTATATATCATCATCATTGTCATCGTCATCTTATCGTCACCATCATCATCATCATCATCATCATCATCTTCATCATCATCATCATAATCATCATCATTATCATCTTCACCACCATCATTATTATTATCATCATCCTCACCACCATCATTATCATAAATAGCTGTTGATACAGTTGATACGTAGGCATGGCTACAAATGGTTCTTCAATCACCTGGTTTTGCCCACCCTGTGTCCAAGCTCAAGTCTCTTTCTCCGCTCCTCACTGTACTCCTGAGCAAATTTAGGTATCAGCTAGGTCGAGTAGGATGTAACAATTAGGTCAAGTAGGATGTAACAATTAGGTCAAGTAGGATGTAACAATTAGGTCAAGAAGGATGTAACAATTAGATCAAAAAGGATGTAACAATTAGGTCAAGAAGGATTTAACAATTAGGTCAAGAAGGATGTAACAATTAGGTCAAGTAGGATGTAACAATTAGGTCAGACTATGTAATAACTATGTGGGAATGAGAATAATTAGGATGTGAAATTTTTGTCAAATAATTCTTAACAAGTACACAGTGTAGTAGTCGATAGACAAAATGGAAATAGAGTAGGATGATTATGGAGGTTCATAGAGTCATCTCTGCATTTTCCCGAAGGTGAGATGATAATTTAAAAGCAGAAACTACAAAACTAACATTTTGAAAGAAGTAGAAAGCTCATTTAAACATTGAGATCAAATGAAAATTAAAATTAAATAAAATCTGAATGCAAGAGCAACCAAGGAACCTGGTGGTGTTGTTCCATCTTCAACTTGATCACCTCATCGGCCGCCTGCACCTTCTTTTCCAGCTCCGTCGCTTCCGCTAGTGCCACCAGCCTTTTGGCCTCTTGCTGCCTCCGTGTGTGTGTGTGTGTGTGTGTGTGTGTGTGTGTGTGTGTGTGTGTGTGTGTGTGTGTGTGTGTGTGTGTGTGTGTGTGTGTGGTGTGGTGTGGTGTGGTGTGGTGTGGTGTGGTGTGTGTGTCCAGTGCAGCTACGACTATGCGTTTGGCATTTTTATAATTTTTCCGATAAATTTGTTTGTATTTATCTATAAATCCGGTTTCTTTTTCTGTATTTACTCCTATATTTAGTTTTTTTAAATGAATAAATAAAAAACGATAAAATGAAGAAAGTCACCTCATCGGGCACCTGCAAGACATCATGACCAGCCGAAGGAAGAGACTTCCAGCCCATCACCTGCACAGCCGTGCCCGGTAGGGCACTCTGCATCGGAACTCCTTGCTCGTCCAAGAGACCTCGCACCTGAGAGAATTGGGAGGGTGTTGAGAAGGTTGGAAGGGTGTTGGAGGCTGAGAAGAGTGTTGGAGGATGTAAGGATGAGTTTCGGAAGAGAGTGGTAAAGGATGTTGGAAGAGGTTGGAAGGAATGTTGGGATGGAAAAAGTAGAAAAATGACATTAGAAAATATATGGATGTGATAGTTGAAAAGATTGGGTGTTGATATTTGAAGAGGTTGGAAAGTGGCACTCGAAGAGTATATGGATGTAGCATTGAGGGATATATGGGTGTGGCATTGAGGAATATATGGGTGTGGCATTGAGGGATATATGGGTGTGGCATTGAAGGATATATGGATGTGGCATTGAGGGATATATGGGTGTGGCATTGAAGGATATATGGGTGTGGCATTGAGGGATATATGGGTGTGGCATTGAAGGATATATGGGTGTGGCATTGAGGGATATATGGGTGTGGCATTGAAGGATATATGGGTGTGGCATTGAAGGATATATGGATGTGGCATTGAAGGATATATGGGTGTGGCATTGAAGGATATATGGGTGTGGCATTGAAGGATATATGGGTGTGGCATTGAGGGATATATGGGTGTGGCATTGAAGGATATATGGATGTGGCATTGAAGGATATATGGATGTGGCATTGAAGGATATATGGGTGTGGCATTGAAGGATATATGGGTGTGGCGTTGAAGGATATATGGGTGTGGCATTGAGGGATATATGGGTGTGGCATTGAGAAATATATGGGTGTGGCATTGAGGGATATATGGGTGTGGCATTGAGAAATATATGGGTGTGGCATTGAGGAATATTCTTTTGCAACGTTTAACATATGGCGTGCAAGCAGAATGAAAGCTGAGAAACCATCATACAAACGGTACAACCTTGCACCAGGTTTTTCCTGCTACTAACACATCGCCCTTTTTCAAAGTGCCATGCTGTATAAGTACTGTTGCCAACTTTCTGTGTGGGTGTATGTGCATGTATGCATGTGTGTGTGTGTGTGTGTGTGTGCGTGTGTGTGTGTGTGTGTGTGTGTGTGTGTGTGTGTGTGTGTGTGTGTGTGTGTGTGTGTGTGTGTGTGTGTGTGTGATCGTATATGAAAGTATGCGCACGTGTGTGTTGGTGCATGAATTTATTTCTATACATTACAATAAATATACAAAAAAAATCGAAATTTCTCTATGAAAAATGCTTTCACCCCCTGTGCTGGTGCTGGCACGACTCCACACACACTGCCTCCACGTGGCACTTTTCATCGGCCTGCAGCTGTAGCAACTCAGCTTGCGCTTCTATGCACTCCAACAATCCCTGCAAGTTGTCCTTCTGTGGGTGAGGTGTCATGAAATGGGGGAGGGTGTTATGAAATGGGCGGGGTGAAAGAAGGAGGATGAAATAGATTTGAGTTGGGTGGAGTGGTGTAGAGTAAAGTGTAGAAGAGGGCAGAAGATTTGAATGTAGTAGCTTGCAGTGAAGGATTTGTTAGTGGAGTGAAGGAGATGGAGTTGAAGTGGAGTCCGTTTGAAATGGCGGAGTAAAGCGGATGAGAATGGAGTGAAATAAGTCGTTGAGTTTTTTGTTGAAGAGCTGCTAGTGAGATGTGGAAAAGAACCTTGAGAGCGGAAATGTTGACTGACTGAACACTCCCTCCCAGCTCCTCCAACTGCACTCCATGGCGCAGCAAGGAATCCATGGCTGCCTTCTGTGAAGTTGCAGGTCAAAGACTCAAGTTAATAGCACCAATCCTGACTATAGGACCTTGTCCACTTCAACCATCCACCACCACCACCACTACCACCACCACCACCACCACCACCACCACCACCACCACCACCACCACCACCACTGCCTACAGCACTCGCACCACTACCTACAACATTGGCTGTGGACTTGTCACACTTGTTGATAGCCACAATGATGGGCACTTGTGTGAGATTGTGGGTTATATCGAATCATGCTATTTAATCAAATTTAATTTTAAATGAATTAAATTGAATTTTGATTTTAATTTCATTTTAATTACACTTTGAATTGCTCATTCACACAAACCAAAAATGTATCGGTTAATAAAAGCAATCAAGAAATTCATAACTACAGCACAACACACACCACACACAGGCTCAACATCCACAATCCATACCACACGTAAAAACAACACACTATATACCACATATAGGCACAATACAATAATATACAATGCAAAAACCACACCACAACGCAACACACCATACCATATCACACCATACAACACCACTCTACAACACACACCACACCACACCACACCACACCACACCACACCACACCACACCAAACCACACTACATCACACCACACCACACCACACCACACCACACCACACCACATCACACCCCACCACACCACACCACACCACACCACCTTTGGCTTCGTGTGCAAAGCGGATGCACTCCTCGGTTTGTTTCATGACTCCATCATCAGCAGCAACCACCAAAACGACCAGGTCTGTCATCATTGTACCCCGCTCCCTCATGGCTGAAAAGACTGCATGACCCGGAGTGTCAAGGAAGGTGATTTGTGACTTTCCACTCGCCGTCTTGACTGTGGTGGAATGGTGGTTTTGGGGTTGCATCAGTTGTATGACGGCACTCATTACCTCACCAGAAAAGGCTCCAATGTGCTGAGTGATTCCACCAAACTCTTGGGCCACAATGTTCGACGATCGTAGGGCGTCTAGGAGGGTAGTCTTACCATGGTCCACGTGTCCCATGATGCTGACGACAGGTACTCGAGCCTTCAGTCGCTCAAGGTTTGGTCCATCATGCCTGCGATGAGGTGGTTGAGAGGAGGTCTGATGATGTTGCAAGTGCTATTGAGGCTTGTTACTTGGGCGCTGAAGGTGGTTTGAGTGGCTTAGCAGCTGCTGAGCCAAGCTTGTAACGATAGCCACACTTGCTGACTACTTGCTTGATGATGCTCACATTGTCAATCACTGCGGAAGAGTTTTTGTTCAGTGTTTATAAAAATTATAAGAGCAGGAAACTATAGAGATATTATATAATAACTATAATATATAAAATATATATTATATAATAACTATAAAGTATAAAATATATATTATATAATAACTATAAAGTATAAAATATATATTATATAATAACTATAATGTATAAAATATATATTATATAACTTTAAACTAACACTTTAGTTCCAGAACAATCAGGTTGGTTATTGACTTCTTTGAAATATTTTAATATTCAAAATTGACTTTTAATTTGTGGAAACTCACGAAACCTTCATCATTTTTTTTATAATGTTCGGCCCCAGTTATGTATGCCAATGCTTCGAAAATCATATCTGAATGGTTGTGATTTCAATTTTTATTATTCATGATGACACCTGACATTCTGAGCAAAGCTTATTCAATCACATACTTAATGAAAACATTGAAAAGTTTAAAGGATCTTTCACAAAATGTTTGAATAATATTTAGCCAGAAATCAAGTAATTAATACTACTGAACTAATAAATGAGATATTGTGGCTTCGAAACTCTATGGGGTTAATGCCACTATAATAATATGCGTGTTTGTATTGTATTGTATATGAATCAGAAAAGACATCATGGAAAAAGTTGATGAATAAGATGTAAGAATAGAAAGAAATAATGATTTGAATGAAGCTAATCCAAGTTCTTTTTAATTGAAATAATAATAATAATAATAATAAATAAATAAATAATAATAGTAAATCTGATGTTATTTTATATGGGCTGGAATCCTTAACAAAAGGCTAATAATGTTAAGTTAAGGCTTCAAAGAAATGAGAAAACTGATAGTTAAGCAGAAAAAATGTAATTGGTTTAGCAAGAAAATAAATTGATGAAGAGAAATTGGAGTTTGTAAAATAGAGCTGTTTGGAACCTAAGCAAAAACTAAAGAAAAAGGATAAAAGGAAATCAGTTATTTTGAAAAGTTTGAAATAAGTTGAAGCTGAGGTTTGATTAGCAAGTATTTTCAAAGAAGTGTTTGAATTTTTTTTCAATATTGGAAAAATTAAACTATATGAAATTAAGATCATTCCACACTGACCATGTGACCGGTTGAGAAGAAGAGCAAGCTCGTCTACCGTCATTTTGTTTTTTATTTCCACTATTGGAGAAATGCTTTTTTTCGTCAAAGTCACTGGTTTAATCTTAAAATAAAGCAAAAATCGTCAATCTCTCAGCTTAGATCTCTCAGATTAGCCACTTAAATACGTAAGAACAGCAATGAACTAATTTAATAGCTTACTAGTTTTTTCTTAGTGTTTCGCCAGTTCGGAAAAGAGCTTTCGACGGCACTGCTTGTTGATATTAAAAGACATTGGTTCCTTGACCTCAGAATCTGTCTTCCAAGGCAACAAACAAAAGGCGTTTTGGAAAACATATAAAATCTCCAACTAAATATAGTTACTTCTCATTAGAATCTCTGTCTGAGAATCTGAAAGCTTACTAGCCAATGCAACACCACCTCGCTTATTATCGCTAATTTTTTTGGGAAATTTTATATTTTACATTTCTATTTACCCTTTTTTTAGCGTTTACCTTTGCAACTAAAGATTCTTTGTAGTTTCCATAGATACTAAAAATAAACTAAAACTGAATAAACTGACCATTTTTAATATGTCATCAAAAAAAGGCAGTGAGTATCAAGATGAGTTTGGTCTATCAAAGAGAGGAGTTTTCAAGTCTATTTCGTCTGATTACAAGCCCACTACAAAAAGCTATGACGTACAACCGGTGGGAGGAAGGAAGATAGACCCTATGGAGATGGCAAAAAACATCAAAAGAGTGAAATGTTCGTTATGTGGAAAATTTTGTGCAGATGCAAACAAAGGGATACAGGAAGCAGGTTTGGTAGAGTGTCCTCAAGTTACGCAGCTTCCAGTCCCTGCTGTCCACAAGCTGAGATACAGTACCAATAACTACGTCAGTGCATACGACTGGTACTAACTTTTTTTTCAATTCACACTGAAACAATGGCGTTGCATATTATTGAACACATTTTACGCTAAATTTTGAGACTAAATTTCGTCAAATTACACATCATCTTTCAACATTTAAATACCTGGCCATTATTTTGATTCGGATTTCTTCAAATGAATTCTATTGGGTTTGACATTTACAACTACAACTAGCCATAAATCATGTTGGTTTTACTATGCTTAAGGAAAGTTTTACACTGATATAATCTGTTTAATCACCATTTTTTCGATTAAATAAAGTTTTATAGTTTTTGCTTTTTCTCTTCCTACCTAAATCGATTTAAGTTTGTTTCTCTATGGAAGGTTATTAATTCTGACATTATTTTTTATCTCCACTGCAAACATTTTTAAATTTTCTAACCCTTTATTTTGTTTAATAGCTCTCAACAATGAAATTGATATATTGTGTTTCACACAAACATCGATCTCATTAGCTTATGAGAATTACTTAACCATGATATATTTTCTATTTTATAGTTAATTATTTTTAAAATTTTCTATTTATAAAGCGTACTGAAAATATAAGACAGTTTTGTTTACCTTAAGTTGAATTATGCACCGTAAAAATAAAAAATTAGAATTAAAATCGATTTTTCAAACGCTTCACGAGCTGGTTGTAAGGTAGGACGGTACGAATGGGACACCACACCGATGTGGCCGACATTCAACTGGAGTCTTCGTATTCTCATGATGGATTATAGAATAATATAAAGGCTATAATCCTAATATTCAGTTTTACACAGTTCGTAAATAGGCACTTGAGCAGCAATAATCAGCGCTCTACAATTATTTTGGTCGAATAAGATACGCCCATGAAGATTAAGTTTTTGACGTTCTTGTTCATGCTAGTAAGGATAACTAGGGAACTTATTTCTTCTAGAACTTTCACACGCACAACCTCACTGCACTATCAAAGAAGTAAAAAACATGATCAGCAACCAACCTCACAAAGCGGCAGAAACTGAACCAGCATAACGGGGATAACAAGGATAATAACGGTGATGATTATGATGATGGAGGGAGTAATAATAATTATAGTACTAATTATTATTTTTATTGTTGTAAATTTATTTAACGGATTATTTTTCTAAGCGTCTAATGAAGGTTTTAATAGGTGCATTTGCATAAAAATTAAAAACAGAAAACCATTCATGAATCAACTTTGAACATTATAAATGGTTTATGGTGTGGTAGCAAAAATAATCTTTGCATTAATTCAGCACTAGGTTGACAGAGAGCATTGCCAAAGTTACAACCGCTGAGATTTTTATCTATAACTCCTTTCTAGTGTTTTAGTCACCCAGCATGGCGTCCATTCACTTTGTCTTCAATTGCTGCTTTCAATCTTATCTAAGGTAACTTCTGTAAGAAAACTTTTCGAGCGCCTTTGAACATAGTGCTAAAGGGCTCGTTACAAGTTTCTTGATTGGATTAGCTTAGAAAGTTGGAGCTGTGCATAGTAAGTTTAGTGTTGTAAACGACTGAACGAATAGAAAGTCAATAAAGACTATAAAAAAAGTTTAACGAAAGTATGCAGGTGAAAGTTTAAAAAAAATCACAATTATTTATTTCTCTGTTTTTTGTTAACTTTAATTTTAATTTTTTATAGTTTTTGTTACAAAGTGAAACAACAACCAGCAATGTAAGTGCAAGTTACCGCAATCAAAGCTACGTAAAACAAATAAAACGAAAGAGTGAGGGTGGAGTGAGATAGAAACGAAATCAGGGGTTGAAGATAGATAGAAACGAGATTAGGGGTTGAAGATAGATAGAAATCATGATTTCGATAAAAGAAAGAACTCGAGAAAATCTTGACAAATTCTCGTAACATTAACTCAAGTTTGTTGGAGATATAATGTTGGAGCTGAAGGAGGGCTCACAACCTTCCCAGCTCAACAACACCAAGTCTCTATATTTTTAAAATTTTCAGTAGACCTTCAATCATTTTATAGTCTTTATTAGATCAAGTCTAGACATACGCTGGAAATTTTACAAAAACAAGGCGAACAGTCAAACAAAAGAAGAAAAATTAAAATATACGAGAACTGAATCTATCTTGAAAATCTTTTGATTAGATAAGATTGAAAAAGATTAGGTCAGGCTGATTCAATTAGGTCAGATTGTATTATGTGAGATTAGATTTGATTAGATTATTTACAACTGATTGGGACAGAACGCAGTGAAAGTGTTGGAGGTGGAGCTGAAGGAGAGTGTCGAAGCCAACAACCTGGTTGCCAAGTTGTATGACGAAATGCTGACTCAACTTGCTGTTGACGTGACGTCACCGAAATGTTACGCCTTTTTCACTTCCGGCATAAAGAGAAGGCAAGGGATGGATGAATTATAACTTATGTAGGGATCTTGAGGTTATGTTCAAGATAATAAATTAACAAACTGTTTACATTTATTTTGGAATATTTTCAATAATGAAATTTCATGCAACTTGCATAGGCTGTCAATGACAGCAGAGAACAGTGGCGGTGGCTTTGTGTGGCATTGTTATGTGTATCTGCCTTGTCTTCGAACTGAAACTTATTCTCAAGGACACAAGGCTGAACATTCTTTGACTTCAACACTCAAAGCTGTGACAACTTTTGAAATAAATTAAATTTTTTATTCATCACAATTTGAATTTTTTTATTTTTTACTTTTTTCAATGCAGGCACAGACCTTTTTATTCGGAGCCCATGAAAATTCAAATTGAGAAATAGGTAAAAACTTTGAAAAATAAAATAAAATAAAATGATAGGAGTGAGAAAGTATTTTTTTAAGTTGTGAAACAACAGAAAATGGAACAAGCCACGAATTGAATTTATTTATATATTAAACAGATCAATGAAAAAAAATCACAAAGATCCTTGAATTTTTTGAAAGGTTTTTGAAATTTCATAATTTAAAAATTTAAAGTTGTTCTTTTTATTCTTAACTTATTCAAACTTTTTATTCGTTTTTCTGTTCTTTTCTCTTTTTCGTTCTTCTTTTGTTCTTTCTTATCTTTTCCTCTTTTTCCTCATTCCATTCTTAAATAAGATCTCGTTCCTTTTTCTGGTTTCTTAGTCACAGAATTAATTTTTCAATGAGGTCTTCCTACACTTCTTCAGCATGCAACCACTTTCTTCTCTTTCACACCCTATCCTTATCTATTCGAAACCGGTGTATGGCGCCGGTTAATCCTCTTTATTTTAAGCCAATTTGTAGTACTTATTGTTTTTTACCTCGTCTTCGTACACTGCCAGATTAACTAATCATTCCAGACCCTTCCTCACTACTCTCCCAAGTCACCTTCACCTCCTCATTCAAAGAATTGTATGCTTTTTCTAATTCTAGGAGCTATCTTAAATTTGTTGAGTCTATCTTTTTGAAGCTGTGTTTTTCTGTTTTCGTGTACAACCCCACATTAACATCTACAATTTCATTTATACCATCAATTAATATTACTTATATTATACAATACAAACACGAATATTATTATAGTGGCATTAACCCCGTTGAGTTTCGAGGCCATTATTATTATTATGCCTTGCTATTAGCTGTGTAGTTGTTAGCTTCCGTGCCCATCACCCCTTGCCACTTTTCCACATCAGCTCGCAAAAATAAATTCCCACACACCATTCATCCATTTTTTCTCATAATTTTTTCAGAACATTTTATTGGGTTTGGTCCTTGATGGTAAAGACT
This sequence comes from Branchellion lobata, assembly GCA_947562095.1. Lineage (NCBI taxonomy): Eukaryota > Metazoa > Annelida > Clitellata > Hirudinida > Piscicolidae > Branchellion > Branchellion lobata. The sequence continues at coordinate 9,243,271 of OX387250.1, read as the reverse complement.
TAATGCTCTTCTACGGTCAGCTAACCAAATCGTCACAGCCATTTAAATAAAACCAAAATATATATATGATCTTTCGAATCTCAATGCGTGAAGAGTTTTTTTAACAAATGGCTAGCCAAACCGCACATAAATCATATAATTTTCTTAAAATCACATCAAACTTAGGCAATTTATTGAAGTAAACAATTTGATTTATATCTATTCTGAATAGCCTCAAAGGATCCGGGGTTGATGCCGCTATGATAATATCTATATTCGTGTTCTAGTGTACATTTCAATGGTTTGTATAGAATATTATGTAAAATTCAGTAAATTGAGAAGCGAAAAGGATCGTTTTGACGTGGTTTGTTGTTGTTTTTTTTGCGGTTTTTTGAGGTGACTTTGTTATGCTGAGTTTAGAGGAACCTTGACTGGTTGCCTGCATGTTTCCACTTCTCAGACTGTGAACCATGCTTTGTCTTTGAATATAAACGATGCCATGAAGAACACGGCAATGGATGAGAATTGAACACGGGTTATGATGAAGAGCTTTCTGAGGTGCAAAAGACAAGGGTGTTTGTTAGGTAGCAATGGAACTTTGAGATAGTCGGAATGTCTGGCAAATGAATAAAGAAAAGCATGCATTTGTGAGCCCATTGAATGCAAGTTGTCTGCAATAACACGTGGCAAGCTATGAGACAAGGTGTTCACAATGGAAGGCCATAAAGAAATAGAAGATGGAAAGAAGTAGAAACTTGATTGAGTAGTCTGAATGAAAAAAGCACTATAAATAAAAAAAATAATAAAAAAATCACTAAAAAATATTTTTAAAAATTTGTTAAAAATCATAAAACTTCAACTGATATATTTATTTTATATTAAAAAGTCTGTTTGAGGTAATTTTTTTAAAATTATTTTCAAATAAATTTTTTTTCCAATTTTTTTTTAAAATAATTTTTTAAATTCTTTTCAAATAAAATAAATTAGGATTTTTTTTTTCAAAATATTTATTTATTTATTTATAATTCATTTCTAACACATGTTTTTAGTTTGTAATTTTTGGAATTTTGAAACATAGTTTTGAGTTTTTATATTTATAATTTTTTAGAATTCAAAAAAAAAATTTCAATTCAATTTGAAATTTTTTTTACTCAATAAAAATTAAAAAAAGTTTTTGATAAATATATAAAAGTTATCAAAAACTATTAAAAAGGAAAGAATAGTTAGAAAAAAGAGAAAATGCGTAAAGACAAGTTGATAAAGCGCCTCTGGGGCAGCCTAGTTTGCGGACTGTGCGCTATAACAAATTGCACATTTATTCATTCATTGAATAAATGAGAACGTTTGAAATGTTTAAAAAAAATTAAAATTGAAAAAATAATTGAAAATGATGCAAAACGAAAAAACATAAAGACGAGAGAAGATGGACGTAAATAATATAAATAACAGTAATAAAAAATACTAAAAAAATTATAAAATTATGAAATAATAATAATAATAATAATAATAATAATAATAATAATAATAATAATAATAATAATAATAATAATAATAATAATAATAATAATAATAATAATAATAATAATAATAATAATAATAATAATAATAATAATAATAATAATAATAATAATAATAATAATAATAATAATAATAATAATAATAATAATAATAATAATAATAATAATAATAAAAATAAAAATAATAATAATAATAATAATAATAATAATAATAATAATAATAATAATAATAATAATAATAATAATAATAATAATAATAATAATAATAATAATAATAATAATAATAATAATAATAATAATAATAATAATAATAATAATAATAATAATAATAATAATAATAAACTTTGAAAGGAATAATAATATTGAGTGAATGAAGGATCGCTGAGCTACGTTGCGAAGAGACAAGGCTAACAGACAATTAAAATCGACAATAAAAATGAATTGAAATGATTTTGAATAAATAGAAAAATACACGTATATAAAGAAGGATTGTGTAGCTACTGTGTGAAGGAGACAAGCCTTATGGGTGACATGAAAAATAAATCAATTTAAAAGGCAAATTCATGTGTGGTAAGCAATAAAGCTCTTGGTATCCTTTCGCAATGGTTGTTTGACGTATAGTGAAGAAAGAGTGAGAAGCTGAAAGTTAAAAAAGTTGAAAGTAGTTTTTGAGGCTGCAGGAATGTACAGCGTTCCAACTAGGCAGTGACGGTGGCTTCGATATGTGGTGTAAAAACACTTTGAAATTAATACACGCATGAGCAGATGGAATGAAAATGAGCGGAACGATTATGCATATAACGATTGTATAAAGAATATGTATATATACAAAGTGAGAAAGATATTCAAAAAACTTTGAAAAACGAAAATGTCAGTGGTTGACAAGCTGGACTGGAAGACTGGGCCCGCTGCCGGATAAGGTCGGGTTTGAGTTGTGAGGCGGTAACTTAATAAGAGAACAGGCGCCTGCTAATGTGATCTATTCACCTAGTAGCACAGCACTGTGTAAAACCGTTTCCATGGGAGCGTCTGTGGAGGCTTGTGAAGGTGCTACAGAAATGCATCGATTAGATTGAGTAGAATCTACTTATTTAGGACTGTTATTTCGAGCTCTTACCACTAATGTGGTGTCATGATGTATAGAGAGTTACCAATTGTAACTTTCAAAAATAAATATTTTCATCCGTTATGTTTGCCACATCAAGTGTTCAATCATTTCTGGCTAACCTCATTGATTTACCATCAGCCCACAATGTTTAGAGTGGTTTTCGTGTGAGTTGTTGCTTGTTCTACGCAACCTTGGTGGGGATTATCGTGAAAAAAGTTCAAAAGTGGTTCTTAGTTTAATGGCCTTAGTGCCTAAACGCCCTAATGACTAATAATCCATGGGCCTTCATGACTCATATTATCCTAGAGTCTCCATGACTAATGCTATTTTATAAAACTTCATGACTGATTTGAATACTCATGGGAATGTTCTTTTGCAGCTTTTTTGCTGCAACATGTGTTGAATGATAGACAGAATGAACAGCAGGAAAGAAGATAAGATCAGTTAGGTTCAAAAGAGCTTAAGTCACTCAAGATCCTTAAACGATTCAACAAAAGGTTGCATGTAAGATTGATCAAACGGCTTGTAACTTGATACATCACTGTGTTTAATTATTTCAGCGAAGTTGTTTGTGGAAGTCAATCTGTTCATGCGATTGTTCCTTCTAATCCTTACCAGCCTAACCTGCACCATGTTGTTTCGCCGTTTCTTAAGCCGCTTGTTTTAAGTAATTTCTCAGTATTCAGAATTTTAACTTTTTAATATTAAATAAATGTTAGTGAAAAAGAGCTAAGACAATTAAGGTCTGTCAAGTAGAGGCAGGAAGGAAATCTGTGACGAGGTTCCAAAAAGGATTTTTGGAAGCAAAAAAGGTCTTGCAAAAAAGAGGCAAGGTTCGTAGACTCTGAACATAGGCATTCATTCATTGAAGAAAAAGCTCAAAGAAAAGGAACAACGTCTCTGTGTCCAAAAAATATATAAGCAACAAGGCAAAAATTTGAGATGAATGAGGCTTTAAACAAAATGAATGGTATGGAGTAGAATAGTCCATCTCTAAGGACAGAACGCGAAGAGTTAATAAGTTGAAATGTGTTAATAAGTTTTTGCAAATTAGGGCATTAGGGCATTAGGGAATATTTTTTCAAATAAGCACAGAAAAGCTGTAGACGAATGGAACTGTGAAGAGGAATGTGATTCAAGCGTTTATTAAAAATATTTCAGTAGGATGAGAAGTGTTGCCATGGTGATGAATAAAAGTGTATAATACTTCAAAAAATGATGAGCTATAAAATAAAAACTCTGTGAGTAACAGGAAAGTGTACAAAAAATCTTTGAATACTCAAAAGTTTAAACTAACCACAAAATCTTTAGTTATCAAAACAATAAATTAATAATCCTTAAAATTTTCCAAACTCAGCGCTTAACCTTCAGTACCAAACTAAAATGTGAGACGGTCAATCAAAATTTTGTGATAAAGGGTCCTGAAGGCCACTGACAAGTCGAACGAAGGCAGAATCCTTCATCGCCACAGCCTTGATACACAACTGCAAGGACATGGTGCATGGCTCTTTCGCCGAAAGTTGTTGGCGCGTATGCGGATCAAATGCTGTTGCAGTTTTTTTTGCTGTTAATACGTAAAGTTTTATTTTTTCGTGCAAATATTTTTACAACTGAAATTTCTCTTTACATTTTTAGCTTTTGACTGGGTTTAATTCAACGAAATAGGAGCACCTTTGAACATAGTGCTAAAAGGCGAGGTACAAATGTCTTGTGTAAATTAGATTAGATTAAATTAGATTAAATTAAATTAAATTAAATTAGATTAAATTAGATTAGATTAGATTAGCTTAACTTAAATTAGATTAGATTATGAACAAAAGTATGCTTGTAGTGATTTTCATTTTTGAAAAACTTTCAGCACAGCTTTTGTGCTTATTCTAGTTGCTATTTTCACTAGTCAAATTTTAGCTGAACCAAGAATCGAACCTTGAGCTTCATGCTCCGTAGTACATCATAATTCTCTAACTACTAGGCTACAAATGACAAAAAAGTTAAATTTATCGAAAGATTCTTCACCTCAGACTTCAACTGTAGCATAAAAGGGAGTTTGTTTCATATTTAAACTCAGCAGCTGCAGTCTCTAAGGCGCTTGTGACATGTTTCCATTAGAGACAGACTGAGACTGATGTTTCTTTGTAGGGATGTGCTAATGCGTCTGAAAAAATATTGTCACCAGTGATTTTTCGTTTGGGGAAAAATACTGAAAGCAAACTTGTGGGCTCAAAACTCTGAGGGGTTAATGCCACTATAATAATATTTGTGTTTGCATTGTTTTTTATTGTATACTTCAATTTGATGAACGCTTTTAAAGTGAATAAACAGTTTTAAAAAATTGATTAATACAATTTTATGGCTAAATTTCACAGACAAAGAATCAATTCACAATCATCAATCTACGATCTCTAGGGTTGATCACGAAAAGCTCATTCATGTTTTTTTATGATTTTTCAAACATTTTTAAAATCTTTTATTCATAAGTCTGCGACGGTTTCTGCCTTGAAAACAAAACCTATTCAAACCACGTAAGAAGACACCAAAGACATAGCATATTATTGCTATATTCCCTTGAGTCTCAATGCTATTCAATGGACTTGAAGCTTCCAAGGCTAAGTAAAAGTTAACTCACTGCCGAGTTAAGAACACCATAATAAAGTGGTGGGTTTGAGTCCAAATGGCCGTTGATTCAACCACCTCTAGTTAAAACCATTTTTGATGTTAAATGTTTGAAAATTTTTCATATAAGAATCTATGAGATGGTAGAATTAGCGTTAGAGTGGCGTTTATTTTTGTTTATTGATGTTGTAATGTTTGGACTGAGATGCACTGTAGTACGGTTTTTCGGTAATGCGCAAGGAAATAAACTTGAAACTCTGCATTGAACCTTCCCTAGCAGTAACTCAGACTCGAGACGAGACTATAGTTAATAAAAAAATTGAACATTAGGCTCAGGCCACTTGTGACTTCAATGAAACTCACCACAAAGTGTATAAATGCAAGGAACTTTAAGAAAGAATTCTTTATTTTATTTGAAATTTTTATTTTTTATTACTCATTAATTCATTAACAACAGACAGCATATGTATAAAACTCTTTATTTTATCCCGATTATATTTATTATTTAAAATTAAAGAATGTTTTTATTGATATCAGAATTATTGGTACTTAAAAAGAAATGAAGGCATTGTTGCGCAATTTTAAGAAGTCGTTTAAATCATCGAATTCAATTATTTGTCTTCTTATGCTTTCGAACCTCCCATGACAATATTTCAACTAGCTTTAACAAATAAATAAATAAAAGGCACTAGCAATAAATGTTTAATTAAATATAAAAAAGAATTAAAATCGAACCCATATTTAAAAAATATTAAAAAGATATGGCTTCAAACGTTAGAAACAAACTTTTAAAAAATACAATACAATGCAAAAATGATAAATTTTATAGAGGCACAAGGGTCTGAGAGCTTTAAGACCACTACTTGAATCTCATGTTTTAAAACCTCTCAGTCGGCTTTATAAAGAGAATTAGCTAAAAGGCTATTTATAAATAAATTCTTCGGATTATTTCACGACAACTTCTTGGAACTTGAAATACACTTTTTTTGACAACTTTAAAAATAGAAGACGAAAATAGGTATTAAAAACACCAAATTCAAAAAAGATTAATGAACCTTCGAGCTTCAAAACCCTTTCGACTCACGCTACATCTCATATGGAAAAATAGAAAAATAAACAACATTTTATTATTCACATTTATTTATTTATGCATTTATTTATGAAATCATGACAACAGCATAACTGCCAGCTGTTCTTCGTGCTCTACGGCGTGACGTGAGAAGCGCAATGGAGACAGCTGATGTCTCGCGTGTAGTACATCAAACATTTCACTACTCTGCCAGACTTACGACCCACGACAATTCTCGCTTTTACGATTGTATTTTTGCCTACAAACAATACAAGCGACCTTGCATGAATGTGAATTTTGCTCAGACGCATGACGCATTGGACATTGTGCATTCTTGACAATGCTTGTATTGTTAAGGAAGAACTGATGATTTGAAAGCTACTGAAAGCTTTTATTACGCAATTATTCAGTATTTATTGTAATTTTACTTAGTAGGTTTCCATAGTGCCCAATAGTTTAATAGGCGTTGCTATTTTTAGAAGATGTCTCTAGGAGCGCTTAATGTCAACCGATTTCAATGTTCTTCAGAAACTTGGCCACAAAACGATCCACAAAAACTTATGACTAAAAAATTTTTGAAACTTTTGAGTGTCTTCATTGATTCAATTTACAAATTTTATTTCCGTTTGTAGCCTAGGAATTGTGAGTTACTTAATTTTGAGCTAGGCTGTGAGGCGTGAAGCCCAGGGTTCGATTCCTGGCTAAGCCGGGGTTCAATACCTGAGTAAATTCAGAATTCGATTTATGATTGAATTCAAGTCCGTCTGATGAGAAGCAACTGAAGTCAAAGACAGCAAGCGTGCTAGTGTGGGAGCTCAGTAATGAATGAAGCTTTTCTACTGACCAGCAACTTTGATTTTTTGCGCATAAAGGGCTATAAAAATGCATCGATTGGATTGGAATAGATTAAATCGAAATATTGAATTAAATGCAAATAAAAAATACATTGTATAGAACATTTTAACTCACAATTAACAGTTTCATAATATAATATATTTCATACCGAAATAAAAATAATATCTCGAAATTCGGAAAATTAATAAAAAAATACTTTCATCCACTGAAGCTATGAAAGTTTTAGGTAGTCGAAGGTCGCAAGGAAAGATATCCAGTCTTGAGTACCGTTGTCAAAGCCAGCTGTCTTACATCGGAGGTTGCAGAAAAGAGGTCATTAGAGAGATATGACTGCTGGGCGATGGAAGAAACAAGGATTGTGAAGCTGCTGTGTAAGAAAACAAAGGTAAAAAAGAAGCAATTTGAAAATAATAAATGAAGAGTAAATTTTTTGTTAATCATTCTTAAGCGAATTAAATCTGTGTATCAATCGTTTTATTTGTTTCCTTTATTGAGGTAATAAACAGAACAATCAATTGGATCTTTTTATGAATTGTAACTTATTTTGAGAAAGCAAAGCTTCACTTTTATATTCGTCAGAACGGAATTAATGTTTTAAAATTAAAAAAAATCAATTCATCAGTTGACTTTAAAACTTTTTTTAAAACTGTTTGTAAGAAAATAGCTTGAATGTTATCAAAAGTTAAATCTGGCAGTGGCAAACATCACACAGAAATAGTGCTCAAAAAAAATCAAGAATGAAAATTAGTGACAAGGGACTTCAGTCTAAATCACTAGTGACTTTATGCTGAGTCAAACCTCAAGGTAACTTATTGGCCAAATAATGAACCATTTAAAGGAAATTTCTTTTCAAAATACAATGGATTTTTGACATGGGTGAAAAACTAAAAGTTTGCGAGATCAGTTTCTCGAAAGCAAAAGGAATCAATGGAGTAGGAAAGGATTAACTGTATAGAGGTTGTCATCCGATTTGAGAACCTCTCGGAAGAGATGCCTCTACATCTTCAGCTGCATGTGCCGTGTCACTGCTTACAGAGCCCTCACCACAATTCGCCTGAACAATAGCTGTCCCACAGCTTCTGTGATTTTTAATTGCAAGCTTCAAAACAATAAGCGCCCATAAAAGCTAGCTAGGTATACGTTAAATTGAAACGAGTGTTGAACTATTCAAAAGAAGCTTTTGAATTAGATTTTGAAGAATACCGTCTTCAATAGACACTGTCAACTAAGCACTCGAAAATAGACTGAAGCTAGAAGAGGTAGGCCTAAGAAGGAACGATGGCTGCAGTCCAGAGATGTTCAGAGCATCATGAGCGATTGAACGACTCGTCGGCTCCAATCGTGCTTGGATTAATAAGCTCCTTAGTAACCGCAGCAGTACCAAAAGAACTAAACCAAACTACGTTGAAGCTATGAATAACTAAGTAAGAAGTTAAGGGTTTTATTGCCTGTTGACATTTAGCGTGTCATTTGCTAAAATACAAAACATTTTTTGTTCGACTGAATAAAAAAAAGGTTTCAACGACATATTTTGATATTTATTGAACCCGTGTGAATGACCATATTATATCGAAACCATTGAAGTTGAATAATTGATTAAAAAATTGTGGTTAGGAAGCTCACACGAAAGCATAAAATGGAAAGCACTGCAAAGAATCTTTGCATAAGTCGGTGTGAAAGCTGGTATTACGATAAAATATTATAATATTACAAAATAACTTTCCGGTAACTATATATCTCAACTGAAAAAGGTCACAAAATCGATCTCATTGTTATTTCTGGGAATAAATTTAATTTTAAATTTAAAAATTAAACAATATTTGTTTTATTGTATTATTCTAATCTAATGCTCTTTTTGATTTATTAGATGACTGAGTTATAGTGTGGGTTGCGTTATAAGGGTGTGTTGCTTGGATTGCAGTGATTGATAATAACTTTTATTGAATGAATATTATGAATGAAGATTTTTACTGATTTCATTCAGCAGTAATAGAAATTTTTTGCTATTGATATGAAATCATTTATTTCAAAGCAACTATTCTCTCAAAAGGACTAGACTAGATCAAATAAAAATATGCCTCTCGGGTTGAATTTAATTGGCTACCAAAATAATTTTTATATTTTGTAATGAAAATTAAAAAAAAAAAACTTTTAATTAAATAAAATTATTTTGAAGTGTGTCTTTGTATTATTTTCAATTTTTTTATTTATTTTTATTCTTCACCTTGACGTCTGACACCCCTTATTAAGTTCCAAGTAAACCTTGAAAGTTAGTACAAATCAGAGTCAGAATAATTGAGCTTTCAAAGCAACCGTCTAATAATTAATTCTCATTATAAGCATGAAGTATTCCATTGTATTTTTGTCCACATACCAAGCTAACGTCAATAAAAATCTTAATTCCGAATGTACATTAATTTTATTTTGAAACAGCACTCGGCAAATTAACTTTCTCATAGTTATGTCTTCAAACTGAGTCATTTCAATTAAACTTACATAAACTGCGTAAAAAAGAAGAATATTTCTGCTTGATACCACAGACAACCTGGCGATCATCACGACTCAAACCCATCACTTGTGGAGTATTCGAAACATTCGTTTATACCCCATTGGTTTGTGTATTAAACTGTGAAGCGTAAAGTTCATGGTTCGGTCCCGGCTTACCTCACGTTCAAGTTTTAAAAAGTGGCAACTCAAGTGAAAAACATACTCCAAGAGTTCGTCTAATCACTCAACAGCTAATGGAACTGTTCGTCTGAAAACGCTTTTGATGCTTGCATAAAAGGCGCTATATTGCATTGATAAGCTAAGAAGAGCCACGCTAGTAAGATATGTTTTAAACTTGCCATGCAAGCCACTTCTTAATATTCCCATTGTCTAAATAACTCCTTAAGCGGGACTCGAACCGTGAAATTTCGAGTTAATTGTTTCCATAGCGTAGCGTACAAGAAAGAATAATGTCTCCAAACAAATGGACTGGGAGGCAGCATACCAAAAGGTAGAAAGCCAGTTCTTAAAAATATAATTTGATTCTTAAAAAAATTATGTTGGAAATTCAAAAATAAAAATTTGGCGTTAAAAAAATTTGCTCGAAAAACATTAAAAAAATTTAAAAAGTGAAGATTTTTAAATGAACGTTAGGGTTTTCTGGTCGATAGAGTAACAAACTTGGGTTTCACTGTTGCTGAAAAATAAATAAGTTTATTTCAACTTTAATTCCTATGAAAAAAAAATTGAAGTGGCATTCAGACACAACAATCAGAAGGAGCGAGGCAATAAAGACTCGAAGACCACAGCTTCGAGGCATTTCAAATACTTTCTGCCTACACAGCCGTTTAATTGCATTCTCTGGCAACTTTTGACTGCATTCAAGCACATTATGGACCTGCTGAAGCGTGACTCAATTGAGTTTTCAATGTTGGCCTTACAATTTGGTAGTCATGCTAGTGAACAATGTAGCTCCAACGCCAGAATTGAAGAATGGTAAGCAATGGAGGCCTTTAAATCATTAATGAAATCATTATACTCGAGCGATAATAGTGTGTAATGGAAAAATATCTCAACAATTTCAATCGGATGAACCATTTCTAGTTTTCAAAATTCAACCATTGAACTAAAAGAATTGTATTAAAAGTATAGAGCGGAAAATTATTAAACACTTAGTTATAAAAGTAAGACATTAACGCTACATTCATAAACTTACACATTGATCATTGTAGTTAGTAGTAATATCCCTATGTAAGCAAATATTTATATCTTTAGGTGAGTTAGTATTAATATTTTATGCGAGTTAGTATTAATATTTTATGTGAATTTTATGAATGGTAGTTACTTATGATGTGTTTGAATTAATGAAACGGCAAAACCAACTAATATTGGCGTTTATTACTCGAAAATGATCAACCTTTACATAACCAGCTCCTTCTGAAACGTTTCAGCTACAAATCATCCGCTATCGATACGACAATGATTTAGCGTTAGCTCTACAACTGAAGAATATTCAGTTGTCTGATCTTTCTTCACCTTAATCAAACACCTCACAAACAGTTGGAACGAAGGATTTGAAAGGATTAAGTTACCAAGCTTTGATCAGATTTAAACTTTTCCTTTAGAGTTTATTTTTTTAAATTTTTTAATTTTCTATATTTTTTCTTGAAATCAGCTGAATTGTACAGCGATTTATGCGAATGATGTCAGAACTTAAATCAAACATTTCAAGACATATGGACGATTCCAAGGTTTCAATGAATGATTAATTAATGAGAAGGAGCTTATAGATTTAACAAGCCACAACGATATAATGGCAATGTTTCCGATAAAAAAATCCGAATAAAATTCAATACGAGTGAAAATCTTTGAGTAAACCGATTTATTTAAAAAAAAATTGAAGCGGCTTAAATAAAAATATAACTAATTGAAAACTTCTCACTTCTATTGGTTTTCTACTTTTTTAATTTTATAATTTTTGAGTTTTTTAAATTTGAAATATGAAGCAACTGAATGATGAAACATATTTTTGGTTTTTATTACACTAAAAAAACATTTTGTCTCTATCATAGGCCTTTAGTGCTAAGTTGCGGCTTAGAAAGTCTTTCACACTTAATGCTAAAGAGAACTTTCTTGCATCGGCATATGAATCAAGGAACTGACTGGAATTAATTGTCAATGTGAGATGTGGAAATGGACAAGTGAAAAGAGCTTTATCAAGCACTTTCGGACGAATGTGGTTGAATCTGATTGATTTGGTAGCGTCACGAGTGTGCCAGAACCGCTACTTCGTTACCGCAAAAGACGCTCAAGTTCTATTCACAGCTGTCGACTGAATAACTTGACGCAAGCTTGTTCGATACATCGGTGTGTGAGTTTGTATGCGTGTCTACACCAAGTCCAAGCCACTGAAATATGCGACCAAGCCAAAGTAAGACTAACAAAAGATTTGTGTTATAGAGCTTCATGTAACATTTCTATAGAACTTGAACAATTCACAGGCTTGGGACTGCCTTACTTAAATAGTCGCGTGCTTCTTAGACGGAATGACGATTTGAGCGACGATCGTCGATCTCGGTCTTTATCGTTGTTGATTCAGTGCAACCGCTGTAATCTAGATAGATTTCAAATCTTTCAGAAGTCTATCTGTTTGGATATTTCGAATATTGTAGTGCAGCAACGTTTTGAATAAATTGGCTGAATCGAAAAGTGAGTTTTTTAGACTTCCTCGGAAGGTCTCTTATGGCGTCGAAGAGTGCCAAGTAGTTTGAAAAACCTTTCTGATTTGTTTTTATATCCTCATGATGGGTGATCATGAGTTGACATATAATTATTGCATTGTTAATTAATTTTAAAATTGTTAAATTATAATATAAAATTCTTTAGTAATAAAATTAATTAAGCGAGTTTTTAATGTATAACTTTTCTTTGCTTATAGAGTTAATTGGGAGGAAAAATTACTCTTACTAAACTAAACTAAACTAGAATTAAAAGTTCATTTTATCCAAATATAAAATATAAAAAATTTTTATAGTGGAATTTATTTATTTATTTTCAAATAAAAAATATTAACATTATTAATAGAAAAATAAAGTATGATGAAAGTAGATTATAATAGTCTACAAGATACTAGTAACAGATATGAGACTAGTATATTGGATGTGAAAAGAGTAAAAAAAGTGGTTATAGGAAACACAACTGAAACACTGTGTTTTATGAGATAATAAAATTATTATTCATGCTTCGAAGCTTGAAGCCTTCAAACAAACTTATAATGAAATTTGAAAATTTTGGAATAAAATGAATAAATTTTCAAAAATGTTGAATTAATAACTAATCAATAATTTTTCAGATTATGCAAGATGAAAAAAACTGAGTACATGAAATCGAAAAAGAAATCATTTATTTCTCTTTGTTTTGTTGTCTGCATATTTATTCACTCGAGCCACGGTCAATTCATACGCGGTGAGTGGGCTAGTGCACATTTTTTAAATATTGAAGTTTTTTGAATTAATTATACTGTAAAGAATTTTGTTAAAAGCTGATTTAATTTCAAAAAATGATGTTTTATTGAAACATTTGTAGTAAATTTTAAGTTTATTTCAATTAATAATAAATCTAATTTGTGAAGCGCCAAGAAAAATAATGAGGCGAGTAATTGCTACTAGTAAAAAAAAGTACTCAAAATTTTCAAAAAAAGTGGCACAATTTTGACTACCGGTGTTGAAATGTATTTTCGAAATATTTCCAAGTTGATTACCTGAAAATTTGGTTTTTCAGCTGATAGCAACTTCACCCAATCAAATACACAATACACAATCAAATAAATTCACTGTATAGCGCATAGTATGGTTTAAAGTTACGCCAGGAGAGTTGGTTCACTCAATGCTGAGCTTTTGGTAATCAAGCTACACTAACATTGTGTCTGTTTTTCACTTGATTTACTGATTTTCACAACTCAAACCTAAGCTTAGTTGGGAATCGAATCTTGAGTTTCATGCTTTACTGCGGGGCTCGCTAGTCATTATGCTACAGGTGTAGAATGTCATAAATATCAAGGCCAGAACACTATAAAGTTTTTAAAAAGGCGTAGACACAGACGCAGCTAATGTGAAAAAGAAAGAAAGCTAAGCTGTTTTTGGGTGAAAATTAAGAATCTTTGAACTTGATGGTTAAGGCATACATAAGAGACATGAAAATACCTTAAAGTGAAAAAAATGAAATAAAACGATAGTATCGCTATTTCGCGTTAATATTGAAAGAATTAAATAATATAATATAAAATTCATAAAATTAATGAACCAATTATTTAGGGTGCTTGTGCATGTAAAAAGATATAATGAAGGGATGAGTACAGAATATTAATTGTGGGGTGAACAGAAAGAGAGGAAGTGGGAAAAAAATGAAGAAAATCCTGAAAAAAACAAATTTAAAAACCTGAAAAGAAAAAGTGTGCTACAGGAAATTGTAGAGAAAATTATGATTAATAAACTATGTCAACTTGGGATGATATTGCAAAGAAAGATGAGGAAAGAGAAACTGAAGTTACCACCTTGAGCATTGTATGGAGATCAAAAAATAATTAGAAAGAATAACGAAATATGAAGTTACGTAATTATAGGGCACTATCGTAACTTCTCGTTAATGGTTATAATTCACGATGTCAGAAATACTTTTAAACATATTCATAGCTAAGCTTTCGCAATATTTGTAATAAGTATCTATTTTTTTCATTCAAACTCTATATAATCATAAAAAATTGTTTTTCAGGACCAACAGGAGATACTGGTATAACAGGTCCTCCAGGACTTCCAGGCGCTGATGGAAATCCAGGACCTTCAGGTCCACCTGGTTCTCCTGGCTTTCCAGGAAGAGATGGTCCACAGGGTAACACAGGACCCATAGGACTGCAAGGAAACACAGGTGATTGTTTTATTTCAGTTTTTATGTCAACACTATACTGATTTACAATGATACCTTTCCAGGAAATCCTGGACCTGCTGGCAATCCAGGCCAGCAAGGCTCCACAGGCGCTCCAGGATTCCAAGGATTCACAGGCCCCCAGGGACCTAAAGGACAGCCAGGTCCTCAAAGTTCCAATCCTGGACCCCCAGGATCACCAGGTCAGCCTGGTCGACAAGGACCTCGGGGAGATACAGGCTTCACAGGAGATGCTGGAAACCCTGGGTCTGATGGTTCTTCTGGACCTCTAGGCTTCCCTGGCCCTGCTGGCCCAATCGGCCAACCAGGCACAGATGGCCAGCCAGGAAACCAAGGACAGCCTGGCCAACAAGGTCCACAAGGTGCACAAGGACCCCAAGGAAACCGTGGAAACCAAGGTATGTTGTGGTTTGTCATTTCTAGAAATTTGGGAGTATCACATGTGTTCTGGCGCAAATAAAATTTTTAATTATCTAAAACTTCTTAAAAAACTCGAAACTTCACTAAGTTAAGAAAAAATCTGCATTTGATTTTTATTTCAGTCGAAAACATATAAGAAATTGCAAACATTGAACAGGTGAGCAGGGAGACACAGGATTCAGAGGACCCGATGGACCCCAAGGACCACAAGGGCCAGTTGGTTCTGCTGGTGTAATTGGACCTGTAGGACCCACAGGACCCTCAGGAAACCAGGGTCCTGCTGGACCTACTGGACCCAGTGGAAGTCCTGGAGACACTGGTCCTCAAGGACCTCAAGGCAACCAGCCAGGCCCTCCAGGACCGCCTGGGCCCAGTGGACAGCCAGGATCACCTGGTGGTCTAGGCCAACCTGGAGACAAAGGACCACCAGGACAACAAGGATCACCGGGTTTCCAAGGACCTTCTGGGCAACCAGGTCCCTCTGGACCTCTCGGTGAGTTGTGTAGAGGATGAACGATTGCAGTAGTTTGAAGTTTGTATTCAAATTCATCATAAAACGATCTCATTCACATCAAAGGACCAAGTGGACCTCTGGGACAACCCGGAGCAGCTGGCGATCAAGGACCTGCAGGACCAACGGGACCAGCCGGTCAGCCTGGACCTCAAGGACCCACTGGAGCAAGTCCTGCAGGAGCGCCTGGTGTGCCAGGAGCCCAAGGAGACCAGGGAGCCACAGGACCAGCAGGTCCTGCCGGCCCATTAGGGCCACCTGGTTCACCAGGACAGCAAGGTTCTGCTGGACCACTAGGACCTTCTGGTCCTGATGGACCAGCCGGACCTTTGGGACCTCAAGGCCAGCCTGGACCATCGGGATCGCAAGGACAACAAGGACCTGCAGGACAGGATGGATTCACTGGTTTGTGGCTTTTATTCATGCTTTAAAATTGTATGAAAATATTTCACTGTTACTTTTCCCAACCACAGGTTTGCCCGGACCCAGTGGGGCTCCAGGACTTCCAGGACCGGAAGGACAACCAGGGCCAAGTGGGCCTTTGGGACAGCCAGGTCCTGCAGGAGATCAAGGAGACACAGGCGCTCAAGGAGGCGCTGGACCAGCTGGTCCCAAAGGTCCTTCAGGTCCCATAGGACCCCAAGGACAACCTGGTCAAAGTGGAACGCCAGGAGGAGTAGGGCAGCAAGGAGCCACAGGTGCAGCAGGATTTCCTGGAACCCAGGGCAATCAAGGTCCTCAAGGAAATGTGGGTGGTCCTGGACAAGATGGAGACAAGGGATCTGCAGGTCCTGCCGGCTCACCTGGAACCAATGGACAGCCTGGTCAACCTGGGCCTTCTGGACCACAAGGACCTCTTGGTCAACCAGGACCTTCAGGTCTGCCAGGACCTCAAGGCCAGCCAGGACCGCAAGGACCCGAAGGAGCTGCAGGACAACCAGGCACTCAAGGACAGGCTGGTGCACCTGGACCCAAAGGACCTGCTGGACCTACTGGATCACAGCCTGGCCCACCTGGACCCCTAGGACCCCCAGGCAGCAAAGGACTTCCTGGTCCTTCTGGTCCTGATGGAAATGCTGGACCAATAGGTTGCTTATTGAAATAACTTCTAGTAAAACTAATTTTAATATTGTTTTTGTTTTCGAAATACTGCTTCCTATTTGTTTAAAAATATTATTGTGAACTATTTTAATCCAAAAAAAGATTAATAAAGAAAGAATATTCATTGAAAAATTAAAATTATTATTATCAATAAATAGGACAACCCGGACCTTCTGGCTCCATTGGGCTTGCCGGAGAGAGTGGACTTCCAGGAGCTCCAGGCTTGCAAGGGCCTCAAGGACCATTGGGACCAGCAGGACCAGATGGACAGCCGGGTTTGAGTGGACCAGCCGGAGCAGTTGGTCAACCAGGCCCACAAGGACCTTTGGGACCTTCAGGACCTCAAGGAGAACGAGGAGATGCAGGACCTGCCGGTCCGTTGGGTCCATTAGGACAACCTGGACCTGCAGGCCAGCCGGGTGACAGAGGACCGCAAGGGCCAAAAGGCAGCCAGGGAGACACTGGTTCGGCAGGAGCTGTAGGCCAGGCTGGACCCCAAGGACAACCAGGACCATCTGGTCTTAGCGGTCCAGCAGGCTCTCCTGGCTCGAAAGGACCAGTTGGTTTGCCAGGCTCACAACCCGGAAATCCCGGACCATCAGGTTTGTTCGTTATAAAATCAGCACTTTGACAGGTCGACTTCCACATTAATTTCCACAGGACTTCCTGGACCACAGGGAGCTCAAGGAGAAAAAGGTTTTCAAGGACCTCAAGGACCTGCTGGTCCTGCTGGACCTCTTGGCGCACCAGGGCCAGTAGGAGCGCCAGGACCCAGTGGAAATGCTGGACCCGTTGGAGCTCAAGGAGATACAGGATTCAGTGGTTTTGCGGGACCTGCCGGACCTGCAGGAGACAGAGGACAAGCAGGGCCTGCTGGAAGTGTCGGTTCTCAAGGACCCAGAGGTGACAAGGGAGACCCTGGACCCGCGGGAGCAGCAGGATCTCCGGGCATTCAAGGAGGACCGGGCGCTAGTGGACTCCAAGGACCTCAAGGTTTGCCAGGAGCACAAGGACAGGCAGGTCCACAAGGCCAACCTGGTCCCCGAGGAAACACTGGACCCGCAGGGCCGGCAGGACCCCAGGGTCCTCTGGGACCACTAGGACCTTCAGGACCTTCTGGTCCACAAGGACAACAAGGATTCACTGGTGACATAGGACCTGCTGGTTCTCCAGGTTTCGTAGGACAAGCTGGCCTTCCCGGACCTGCAGGACCCGATGGCCCTCAAGGAGACAAAGGAGCACAAGGACAACGGGGCAATCAAGGACAACCAGGTTCTGCTGGAAACCAAGGTCTACCTGGTCCCGCAGGACCCAGTGGAGAGATTGGCCCAGCCGGCCAACCCGGTCTTCAAGGATCAGCTGGTTCCCAAGGAGCTACTGGTGCGTTACTCTCGTCAAACCTTCAAAATAATAAGTATTAAATGAAGCTCATAGCTAGATCTTTTGCTCTCAGTTCATGGTTCAAGGTTTTTAAAATCATTACAGGATTGCCTGGACCAGCGGGACCTTCAGGAAATCCTGGTCCCCAGGGTCAATCAGGTCCCGTAGGTGCCGCTGGAGATCAAGGACCTCAAGGACCACAAGGTTCCAAAGGTCCTGCGGGTCCCAAGGGTCAGATTGGTTTGCCTGGTCCTGCTGGACCTCTCGGTAACGCTGGACCCGCAGGCTCACCAGGATTACCTGGCTTCCAAGGCAGCCCAGGAGCTGATGGTTAATGATAAATTATTTTCGTTGTTTGTTTATTAAAGCCGTTTTTTCATATTATTTTTATAAAAATATCTCCGATGTTATATTATATTAAATTAGTTTAGAAGACTCGTTTGATTATTTCAATTGAAACTTTTTTTCAAAATTCATTTAAAATTTCCAATACTTGTAAAGGACTCCAAGGGCCTCAGGGACCAGCTGGAGCACAGGGTGACAGAGGTCCCCAAGGAAATTCAGGAGGAGCAGGAGTAGCTGGAGAGAAAGGAGACCGAGGAAGACCAGGTCCTGCTGGAAATGCTGGACAGCCTGGACCCATCGGAGGAGTTGGGGGCACTGGTGCCACAGGAAATGCAGGACCAGCTGGCCAACCAGGTCCTACGGGACCCGCTGGAACACCAGGAACTGATGGTCAGCCGGGACCTGCTGGACCCGTGGGAGCCAAAGGAGATGCAGGTTTGCAAGGACTTCGAGGACCACAAGGTTCTGCTGGCTTGCCTGGACCAAACGGAAATTTGGGGCCACAAGGAGCTGCCGGTTCGCCTGGGCCTAGAGGGCCTTCTGGTTTCACTGGAGCGGCTGGTCAGCCTGGACAAGCTGGAAGTCCTGGGCAACAAGGACCCAGTGGAGCTCCAGGACCTTCTGGCTCTGTCGGTTTGCCAGGAGAAATAGGAGACAAAGGAGCTTCTGGGCTTCCAGGTCTTCAGGGATTCCCTGGAGACCCGGGTCAGTCAGCGCAAGGAAATATAGGTGGAAAGGGAGCTACAGGAGCGACCGGACCAAATGGAAATCGTGGACCCTCTGGTCAACCTGGAAGCCGTGGTCCTTCAGGACCTACAGGCTCCAGAGGACAACCAGGTGATGAAATAGGTTCTTCATTGAGCACTTGTTCTGTAATTTAATGCAATTACAACCCCATCTGAAGGTCCGAATGGCGCTCCTGGTCTGAATGGTTTCCGGGGTCAACCTGGACAGCCGGGACAGGCAGGTCAACCAGGACCTCAAGGTTCTCTGGGACAGCCAGGCCCAGCAGGAGCTCAAGGAGCCACTGGACAAGCGGGAACAATTGGTCTTCCTGGTCCCAATGGACAGCCAGGAGCTGCGGGACCTAAAGGGAACAAAGGTTTCATTGGAGCTCCTGGACCTGTTGGACCACAAGGTAATGCAGGACCCAAAGGAAACATTGGACAGCCAGGCACACCAGGCCAAGTGGGCTCGCCAGGTAATGCTGGAGCTCCAGGAAACGCTGGTCAGCCGGGACCAAGTGGTCAGCCAGGTCTGCAAGGACAACAAGGTGCGTTGTGTCGCTTTGCAAAAAAATATCTATCATAATCAGTAATTTATTTAAAACTCTAACGAAAAAACTTAAAATAAATTATAAAAAATAAATCAGGTCTCCAAGGTGGTGTTGGTTTTACTGGAGCAACCGGAGAAAGAGGAGACACCGGTAATCCTGGCTTGGCTGGAAACGCCGGACTGCCTGGTCCACTGGGACCTCAAGGAGACAGAGGATCAAATGGTCCATCGGGTCCCAATGGTGCTCCAGGTGCCCAAGGAGATACGGGACCTCAAGGTCCTGCTGGACAAAAAGGAGACAGAGGACCTGCAGGATTGAGTGGTAAGTAGTTTTCTAACAGTTGAAATTGAACAATTTTCGGTGAAAGCACATTTCTAAGTGATTATCTGTTTGCAGGCTTGCCAGGAAATCAAGGACTTCCAGGTCTTCCAGGATCAGTAGGGAACAGAGGACCAGCAGGACTGAGTGGCCTGCCAGGAGCACAAGGACCTCAGGGACTTCAGGGTCCGCAGGGAGCGCCTGGTCCGCAAGTGAACGGAGCAACAGGAGCTCCAGGACCACTTGGTCCAGCTGGACCACAAGGTCAGCCTGGACCTGGTGGGCCCGTGGGAGCCAGAGGCCTTCCTGGACAGCCAGGTCTTCGTGGTGATGCTGGCAATCTTGGCCAGCCCGGCGGACCAGGGCCTGCTGGAAGTCCCGGACCCCAGGGACAACCTGGTCCCCAAGGACAGCGTGGACTTCGAGGTAGCCGATTATTAAAATACTTGTAGTGAATTATTATTTTTTGCTTCAAACAATAAATTATTTTTAGCACAAGCCCTGACACGTCTAATTTCTTCCTTAAAAGGTTCTCAAGGATTCACCGGAAGTTCAGGACAACCTGGAAACAGAGGAACTCCTGGAGCTCCCGGAGAAGCTGGT
The DNA here is from genome assembly GCA_947562095.1 of Branchellion lobata. Classification (NCBI taxonomy): domain Eukaryota; kingdom Metazoa; phylum Annelida; class Clitellata; order Hirudinida; family Piscicolidae; genus Branchellion; species Branchellion lobata. Next base: position 9,222,748 of record OX387250.1, on the reverse strand, counting down.
GATGCTGGTCTCCCAGGTCCTGCTGGAGAAAAGGGAGACAGGGGGACGCCAGGACCCGCAGGATTCCAAGGAGGTCCAGGAGCCACAGGAGGCCCTGGCTTGAGAGGAGATCCTGGACCTGCTGGACCTAGCGGCAACACCGGAGCACCAGGCATGTTCAAATTTTTATGTAGACAAAGTTTAAAAATAGTAGCTTTTGTTATTTTAATAATATTCCTGTATACAATGTCCTATTATTAATATATAAATATCACTTTTTTATTAAAACTTTTATTAAAATTCGAAAAAATTTTCAGGTTTCCAAGGTTCACCCGGTCCTAATGGACAGAAAGGTCCCTCTGGAGCACCCGGTCTTCGTGGTCCTTCGGGACAACCAGGCACACAAGGACAGTCAGGAGATACAGGCTTCAGTGGACCCACTGGCAGCCCTGGACCTGCTGGTCCTCAAGGACAACAAGGTAGTTTGGAGTCATCACATGAATTCCATCTATGTATTATAAATTTGGATAAGGCAATTGAAGGTTTTTATTATGAATTTTTTTCAAATAATAAACAATATGTTTTAAATATGAAATTAACATGAATAATACAAAACCTATTTATAAAATAAATGTTATTGAAGCAAGTGAAAATTCCTTCCCATCCCTCAAATTGACCTTTAATTAAAACAAATATTCTTCATCAGGATTCACTGGACCTGTCGGAGCAAGCGGTCCAAAAGGACAGGCTGGTCTGCCGGGACAACCAGGCAGAGCAGGAGGACCAGGACCTCAAGGTCAACCAGGACCTCAAGGCTTCACAGGACCCGCTGGTCAAGCTGGTCCAGCAGGCAATCCTGGAAACAAGGGACAACCTGGACAGCCAGGACTTCTAGGTGCGTGAACTTTGAATCAAAAAATTGATTTCGTAATAACATTAAATTATGAAATATTTTTTTTCTCAAAGGACCGTCCGGACAAGCTGGCGCGGCTGGACTGCCGGGAGATGCTGGTTCACCTGGATTAGCAGGCCAGCCAGGACAACCTGGATTTGCTGGAGTGCAAGGTAGTCGCGGAGACCAGGGAAGACAAGGGATCCCAGGACCAGCAGGACCAGTGGGCAACATTGGGCCTGCAGGACCTGTGGGACTGCCAGGATCAGCTGGACCCAGAGGAAACCCAGGAGCCGCAGGAGCCACGGGTCTTCCGGGACCAACTGGGGAGCAAGGAGATAGAGGACAACGAGGAGATCCAGGAGCTGCTGGGTTCACTGGTCCCAATGGAGCTACTGGAGCCTCAGGACCCCAAGGTCCCAAAGGCCAACCAGGACCAAGCGGACCTGCTGGAGCCACAGGATTGGCAGGTCTGCCAGGACCAGCTGGACTCAAGGGAGACATTGGAGCAAGAGGAGACCCCGGACAGCAAGGAGGTCCTGGTCGTCAAGGAGACCAGGGAGACACTGGGTTTTCTGGGGCTCCAGGAGGTGCAGGCACACCAGGTCCTCGAGGACAGCCTGGATCTGCTGGGGCAACTGGATTCTCAGGTTGATTTGCTTCAACGATCACCATACACAACTTTATGTTTGACAATCAAACATCGCTTTATAACTAAGAGTTAATTCCATTTGAAAAACTAACAATAAATAATAATAATAATAACTCAATGAACTTCAGGCCCCGCTGGAGCGACCGGCTTGTCTGGTCCACAGGGAGCCACAGGAGCAACAGGGGGTACTGGCACTAAAGGAAACACTGGTCCTGCAGGCCAAGCTGGTAAGTAAAAACTTTGATGAATTAAAATTATTCAATTTTATCATAATTAGATTTAAGCTCTTAACAGACACTCATTGAGTTTTTGTTCTTCAAGGCAACAAGGGACAGCCAGGCCAGGCAGGAAGTCCAGGACTGCAGGGTTTGCCAGGTTTCCCTGGTTTGCCAGGAGAAGCAGGGTTCCCTGGTGCCAAGGGCTCTTTGGGTCCAGCAGGCTTCACAGGACAGCCCGGTCAACCTGGACAGCCAGGCGCCAACGGAGACACTGGATTGACTGGCTTGTCTGGAGAGAATGGTGATCCTGGATTGCCAGGACCTGCGGGCGCTATTGGACAAAGAGGAGACACGGGTCCTGTGGGTTCTTTGGGTCTTCCAGGTCTGCCAGGACTGAGTGGCTTCCCTGGGAACCCAGGACAACAAGGCGTCAACGGAGCCACAGGACAACCCGGACGACAAGGCGACCAAGGAGACACTGGCCTTCAAGGAGCCCCTGGTCCCGCAGGCGTTGCTGGTTTCACTGGACCACAAGGACAAGCAGGAGATAGAGGAAACACTGGTTTCAGCGGCAACCCTGGTCCTGCTGGTGAGTTTTTACGTGTGGTCGAATATGTTGTATTCTTCTCCTAATCGTGCTATTGCATCATTTCCTTTGTAACCTTAGTTATATGACCTCAACATTGCAATAATCAACCCAAAGGCGCTCGTGGACAGCCAGGACTCCAGGGAGACACGGGAGATCCCGGAGCAGCAGGAAACGCTGGATCACCCGGTCCTGCAGGAGACTCAGGAACTGCCGGCCAGCCTGGAGCCATTGGGCAGCCAGGAGACACAGGATCCTTGGGTAGACCAGGGCCTGCTGGAACTCCAGGACTTGCTGGCCAGAAGGGGGCCACTGGTTTCACTGGATTCAAAGGCTTCCAAGGCCAGCCAGGAAACCCAGGACAACAAGGTTTGCCTTAAAAAGAAAAACATTTGGCGTGTTCAATACATAAGCTTTCAACCTATGTTTATGTTTTATCATTTGTTTTCAGGAGCACCAGGACCAGCTGGAGCGACAGGTCAGCCAGGTCCTGCAGGTCAAGCAGGATCTCCCGGTTTCAGAGGACCAGCAGGCCAGCCAGGAGCTCAAGGACAGCCAGGACAGGTGGGCGACCAAGGAGCTGTAGGAGACCCTGGTCCCGTTGGAAACAGAGGCGCTCCTGGACCTGCTGGTTTGAGAGGAAATATTGGCCAGTCAGGGCCACAGGGCTCAACAGGATCTTCAGGGCAACAAGGTTATTAAGATCTTTAATTGAATATTCAAATATTTCTTTCAAATAATTTTTCAAATTAAAATATCTTTTAATGCGATTTCAAAGCCACTATGATGATAGTTGTATTGTAATTGTCTTGTATACCATTGTGAGTACGTCAAACGTTTCAAGTGTTTTTTACATTCACTCGGCAGGCGCAACGGGAGTGGCAGGACAGCCAGGAGCCGCTGGAAGTCCCGGTTTGGTGGGTCTTCCAGGAAACAAGGGACAACCCGGACCAGCCGGTGCTGCAGGATCAGTGGGTCCCCAAGGAGCCAAAGGAACCATTGGCCAACTTGGTTCTCCAGGTTTGGCTGGCTTCCCCGGACAACCAGGCCAAAGCGGTGACACAGGCGCTCCAGGACAACAAGGCGACAGAGGGAATCCAGGCCAGTCTGGATCACAAGGACAACCCGGTAATATGATATTTCATTTAGTATTTTTTATTAGTTGTAACTTGAATAATTAACAAGTTTTTAGCACTTTCAAATTTTTGCTTTAAGCTTCGAATCATCCCTTTCTTCATTTTTTGTGGCGACGTTAAATCGATGAAATGTAACAACACCCTTCAAACGTTCCAAAAGGTTCCATTGGACAACCTGGAGCGGCTGGTCAGCCTGGAAGTCCAGGACCTCGAGGACAGGCGGGACAGCCAGGAGCACGTGGTGTTTCTGGTGTGAATGGGCTTGCCGGAGCAATTGGTCAGCAAGGAGATTCAGGCGCTCCTGGTTTAGCTGGAACTCCAGGACAGCCTGGAGCTCAAGGTTCTCCAGGAAACAAGGGCCAGTCAGGACCAGCTGGACAGCCAGGAGCAAAGGGCTTAGACGGAGATGCAGGAGCAAACGGCCAGCCTGGAAGTCCTGGACAACAAGGTGAAAACATCAGTATGCAAATAACAAGTATACAACTCTAAAAAAATCTCACAATCCATGTTTTCAGGTCCACAAGGTTCTCAAGGGCAGGCGGGTCAACCAGGTGCACAGGGTCAGGCAGGCAGTCGAGGACTCGCTGGTGAGAGAGGCTTGCCTGGAGATGCAGGACAAGCCGGTCCAGCTGGTAACAAGGGACTTCCAGGAACTCCTGGTCAACAGGGTCCAGTGGGCAATGCAGGCTCCATTGGACAGCCAGGTCAAGCTGGTCCCTCCGGATTGAGAGGTCCCAGAGGATTTGCAGGCAGTCCCGGTCGGAAAGGACCACTGGGACCTCAGGGACAAAGAGGACCGAGAGGACAGCCTGGCCAGGCAGGAGAACAAGGAGACCGAGGTAGTCCCGGACAAGCTGGAAATTTAGGAGAAAGGGGAGATGCAGGACCAGCTGGAGCTCTTGGAGCTCAGGGTGACAAAGGAGCACCTGGATTGGCAGGAAACCGTGGTCAACCAGGTATGCTACTTTCCAAGTTTTTTATCAAACCTTGCACAAATAACATCGCTTCACACTCCCACTTTTTCTCGATGCAAAGGCCAAGCGGGATCTCCCGGCAATCAAGGCGCACCAGGTCTGCAAGGAGCTCGAGGCCAGAATGGAGGTCCTGGAGCTCAAGGAGCTCAGGGAGCAAGAGGCCAGGCTGGACAACCAGGTAACCAGGGTCAGCCCGGTCAAGCAGGCCTTCCTGGTGGCAAAGGTCCCATTGGAGCTGCTGGCTTGCAGGGGGCTCAAGGAGACACGGGTGCCAATGGACTGCCTGGAATCAGTGGAGGCAGAGGCTTCACGGGAGCTTCGGGTCAACCTGGCCAGCCTGGACTTCAAGGAACGCCTGGACAACAAGGTTTGCAAGGAGACAAAGGACCCGTCGGAGCGCCTGGATTGCCAGGTCCAGTTGGTCCTCAAGGACAGAAGGGTGCTCCTGGAACGGCAGGGTCACCTGGAGCGAACGGCCTCTCTGGAGACACGGGAGCGTCAGGAGATAAGGGACTCCAGGGAGACGCTGGAACCCCCGGATCACCTGGACAACGAGGACTGAGCGGAGCTCGAGGTTTGTGTTTTCGAAACTTTTTGAGTTATTGGGAAAATTATTATGTATTTGAATACGCGTTTTATATGTGTCAATAGAATGTCTGGGAAAATTGTGTTATAATCATGAAACTGATTTGATCTTCTGACACTTATACTTCTTGAAATAAGGTCTGACAAATCTCATTATATACAACCATAATCTCAATCGCTTGTGTCAAAACGTTATCGTTTTTCAACAGGTCAACCTGGAGCTGCTGGCCAAAGAGGAGAGGCTGGTACTCCGGGCACACCGGGCCAGGCAGGACCTCAAGGAAATCAAGGACAAAAAGGACTTCCTGGAAACGCCGGACCTTCTGGAAATCCAGGAGCAGCCGGTCTAGCTGGTGACCAAGGTCTGCAAGGCCCTCAGGGTCCTCAGGGACAACAGGGAGATAGGGGACCGCAAGGACAGCGTGGAGGTCTTGGTCCAGCCGGTAATGTCGGTCTGAAAGGACCCAGAGGAAGCCCTGGACAAGCTGGAAGAGATGGAACTCCGGGACAGGCTGGTGAACAAGGTCCTCAGGGTGTTGCTGGACAACCAGGAACACAAGGAAACAGAGGACAAACAGGCCCCAAGGGACAACGAGGTCCCTCTGGACCAGCTGGCTCGAAGGGACCTTCTGGTCAGCCCGGACCACGAGGTTGTCATTGTTTGACTTGTTTTACTCAAATCGATTCATAAAAAAATATAAAAATAAGGTTATGATTTTTTTAATAACCATTTCATAAATGCCCAACAGGACCGTCTGGAAACCAAGGTGCGGCGGGACTTAAAGGCACACCAGGCTCTGCTGGCTTGCGAGGACAGCCTGGTTCTAGAGGAAACGCTGGTCCACAAGGACAAAAAGGACAATCCGGAGCACAAGGAGACACAGGACCTGCCGGTCCTCAAGGAAACAAGGGACCTCTTGGAGCAGCTGGAACACCGGGTCCCGCTGGCAATGCAGGAACTCGAGGCACACCAGGAAGCCCTGGTCAAAACGGACAGCCTGGACCCCAAGGTCCCGTAGGTACGCCTGGTCAGCCAGGTCAACAAGGACAACAAGGACCTGCAGGCGATAGAGGACCATCTGGCCAGCCAGGAAACGCTGGACCCGGTGGAGCTCCTGGTCTAAAGGGTCTTCCTGGTCCAGCTGGCTTCCAAGGATCTCCTGGACCGAATGGACAAGCAGGCAATCGTGGTCAGAAGGGACCAGCAGGAGACACAGGACCTCAGGGACCTGCAGGACCCATCGGACGTCCCGGAAGTTTAGGTGCGCAAACATTCCATGAAAACTCAAACACCACTTGAAAATTTGTCAGTTAATGAAAATTTATAAGTTCTTAAATTTGTCCTTATTTAACAGATATACTGCACTTTTCAAAATATCATTTTTTTCTGAAATTAAAACTTATCTTAATCTCCACCACCGTTTCATTGACTAGCGAGTAAGACGACTAGTCTCAGATAAAATTGATGAAAGCCATTGTGATATTCACCATTGATATTAAATAATAATATTAATAATAATTAATTAATTAATATTAATAATAGTTGATAATAAATCTTATTTTTAAAGCGCCGAGACAAGCAACTGAGGTGAATGTTATATTAATTCATGTTTACAGGACCTGCTGGTCAGGCGGGCACTCCAGGAGCCCAAGGCGGCACTGGTCCTTCAGGACCTCGTGGACCAGCAGGACCTCAAGGACCCAAGGGACAAGTTGGACCCATGGGACCTCCTGCAGAACGAGGCCCACAAGGTGCAGTTGGACAGCAAGGCCCACAGGGCTTCACTGGTGGAACAGGAGCTACAGGACTTCCAGGAGTCAAAGGTTTTGAATTGTTTTTTTAAGCTGTCTGATCAAATAACAATCATATTTCAACATCTTAAAATTTGTTAGCAAGTTTTCTGACACTTGTTCATCCTGTTGAATACTTCCAAACCATTCACACCGATTACTACAAAAGGTCCTAGAGGACAATTGGGTCCAAGTGGTCAAAGGGGAGCCCCAGGACCTCAAGGCGATCGTGGCACACAAGGCGCGCCAGGCCAACAAGGTTCTGCTGGATTCACTGGAGATGCTGGTCTTCCAGGGCCAGCAGGAGCCAAAGGATTCACAGGATCTCCTGGTCAAGCTGGTCAGCCTGGAAACCAAGGTGCACAAGGAGCTCAGGGTTTCACAGGAGCCAATGGTCAGATAGGTCAACCAGGAAGAGTTGGAGCCCCAGGTCTGCAAGGAGCTAACGGATCTCCAGGCAACAAGGGACTGCCGGGTTCTAACGGACAGCCCGGAACACCAGGTGCCCGAGGTAACAAGGGACAGCCTGGCAGGGCAGGAGCACAAGGAGCAAGAGGTGCAAACGGACAACCAGGTGTGGCAGGAGCTCAAGGACTTGCAGGTGCCCCTGGTTCTGCGGGAGCAAGGGGACCTCTTGGACAACAAGGCAACAAAGGACAACCCGGACTGCCGGGAGATAGGGGAGTTTCTGGAAACAACGGAGCTATTGGTCTGCCTGGTCCCGCTGGAGAAAAGGGCTTGCCAGGAACAGCAGGAAACCCTGGTCAGCCAGGTCAGGCGGGTGCGAGGGGAGCCGTCGGAGACACTGGAGCCTCTGGCAGTCCTGGTCAAAACGGAGCCACTGGTCTTCCTGGCACTTCAGGACAACTCGGTCAGTTAACTATTTGATTTCTCTGCGTTTAAACTAATGTTTGAAAGCGTTTTATAGTCTTTTTGTGGCTCTATTCGACTATTATTTTCAATAATATTTTTGCTGTATTGGAATATTATATCAATTACATTGAATATTCCCAACTATAGGTTTGCCTGGTCTTCCTGGTCGTATTGGCAGTCGTGGAGCTGCGGGACTTCAGGGAGTTGCTGGTGGTTCTGGCTTCACTGGACAGCCAGGAGATACAGGAAACTCGGGCCAACCCGGACCAGCTGGTGAGAGGGGAGACAGAGGACCGCAAGGACAAGTTGGTTCGCCTGGTTCACAAGGTCGCAGAGGACCTGCTGGCAACAAGGGGGCTATTGGTCAGCCTGGAGCAAGAGGTCTCCCAGGTGATGCAGGATCACAAGGCTTGCAAGGAGACCGAGGACAACCCGGTCAAGCTGGACAAGTGGGAGCTCAAGGAGACACTGGTGCTCCAGGATTGGCAGGCTTGCCTGGACAGAATGGCCAGCCTGGAAGCCGAGGAGGACCTGGCCAGCAGGGAAGTCAAGGAGAAAAAGGAGTAGCAGGAACTCCAGGCGCCCCCGGACCCGTTGGAGCCATTGGACTTCCAGGACTTGCTGGCAGTCGTGGAGCTCAAGGAGCAACTGGTACGACTGGACAATCAGGAAACACTGGTCTTCCCGGAGATAGAGGTGCAAATGGACAGCCTGGAAATCCAGGAGCCATTGGTCTTCCAGGCTTACTGGGGTCTGCGGGACAACCTGGACCACAAGGCCTCAAGGGCGACCCAGGAGCACAGGGTGCTGCAGGCGCAACTGGACTCCCTGGTCTTGCTGGCTTGCCTGGACAGGCTGGATTGAGAGGTGAAGCAGGAGATAGAGGCAGTCCAGGAGCTCCAGGAAATGCAGGACAGCCTGGACCCGCCGGACAAAATGGTACGTTGAATAGCCATTTCGAATGTTCTTTAACTTGCTTTGATGACAGTGCAGTATAATGATTATCATCAAATTCCTTCACAGGAGCTGTGGGGGCTAGCGGCCTGCCTGGTTTGTCAGGAGCTGCTGGTCTTCGAGGATTGGCAGGCTCACCAGGACAACAGGGAGCCACTGGTTTCACAGGACCCAGTGGTCAGCCCGGTAATGTGGGTGAAAAAGGACTACCAGGTCTGGGTGGACAACCCGGTCCTGCAGGACAGCCTGGTTCAGCTGGACCAGTGGGAGATCGGGGTCAACAGGGAGCTCCTGGACTCAAGGGACCTGTCGGCTTGCCAGGACCTCAAGGTAACTTTCAGCATTATGTGTCTCCACACTTTGTGGCTACACACCTACGTTTCTTAATTACAATGACTACTGTTTTTGCAATATCTTATCAGTTATTATGAAATAACTAAAATATGAAAGTAGTAAAATAAAATAAAAATAGACACCCTCTGGTTTCGTGTGCCATTGTTGACATTTTTTCACATTTATTCATATTTATGCCACATATGTGTTAGGCAATAGTCTAGAGGTACGGTACTAAATACACTTGTAATAATATTTATACGAAGCATAGTTAGCTACGAATACCTCCCTCAAACACCGGCTACCATGCTGTTTGTAGCGTTGTCTATGGCGCCATAGGTCTTAACTCTAGTATAATTTAATTACTATTAGTTTTTAATTTTCTTTATAATGGTTTTTAAATTGTGGAACTATTAACTATTTTGGTGAATTGAATTTCTGAAAAGGAATAACATTCGTTTCTATCAACTTCATGTTATTCTAAACTCGATGCATTGGGCTTGATGTAATAATAACTTCATTAGAGCAAATTTATCACCTCTGATTAGCTTATCAATGTATAAAACTTTCTACACAGGAAACAGAGGACCAGCCGGACCCACAGGAAGCTTGGGTCAGCCTGGAGCGCAGGGGGCTCAGGGTCCTCTTGGACAGCCCGGTCCCAATGGACAACCCGGCCAAGTAGGACTTGCTGGCTTCACAGGAGCTCCAGGAAACACAGGAGCCTCAGGCCAGCCTGGTGCCATTGGATCTCCAGGTACGAGTTTTGACTTTTTAGAAAGGCTCGTAACTCATAAAAACTCTCTCAATTCTGGATTTTTATTCATAATAGTCTAAGACAATGCTCAACGCGCGAATTTTAACTTTATGTCGCTTTTCGATCGTTCATCCAGGTGCGCAAGGAGACACCGGTAGTGCTGGAAGCATAGGACAGCGTGGATCTCCAGGATCGAGAGGACCTACAGGACAGCCCGGCAACAGAGGAGCAGCAGGTGACAGAGGAGCTGCTGGAGATAGAGGACCTACTGGATCCCTCGGACAAGCAGGAGATAAAGGACAACCTGGTCTCCCTGGTCCCAATGGAAATGCAGGTCCTGCTGGAAGCCCAGGTCAGGCAGGACAGAAGGGTCCAGCTGGAGCCGAAGGAACACCTGGAAGAGACGGCCAACCTGGTGAGCATCACTTTCTCGTTATAATCCAAGTGCAAAATGAAAAAAAAAAGAGAAAATGAACATTCAGTGTGAATATTTTTTTCAACAATTCAGGTCAAAACGGTCTTCCTGGTTTGGCGGGAGAGCAAGGAGATAGAGGCTTGCCAGGACAGGCTGGTAGCCCAGGAACTCCTGGCCAGCCAGGCTTCAATGGAAACCCCGGAGCTGTGGGAACACCTGGCGATGCAGGAGATACAGGATCGCCTGGTGCTGCTGGACAGCCTGGTCGTGCAGGACCTGCAGGAAATAGAGGTCCTCAGGGAAGCAAAGGCCGTCAGGGCACCAAAGGTCAGCCAGGTCTCCCAGGAGACAGAGGACAGCCAGGTGCCCAAGGTCCACAAGGACAAAAGGGCCAGCCCGGACCCGCAGGATCACAAGGAACACAAGGACAAGTAGGAGCAACTGGGTTGCCAGGAGATCTGGGTCAGCCTGGAGATCGTGGCCAGTCCGGAGACGCTGGTGTTCAAGGAAGTCCAGGCCAGCTCGGTGCGCCTGGTCCACAAGGAGAAATTGGTGATAGAGGAGCTGCAGGAGTAGCAGGAGCAAGAGGACCCGCTGGCTTGCAGGGATTGTCTGGGCAAAGAGGAGCCACTGGCGCCCCAGGTCAACAAGGAGGTCCAGGCAACAAGGGACCTCGAGGACTGCCCGGTGTAGCTGGAAGCCAAGGATTGAAAGGAGTCTCTGGAGCTGCAGGACCTGACGGAGCAGCTGGTTTGCCAGGAGCCCAAGGTCAAAGAGGCCCGCAAGGTGAGTTCATTTTTTTTTTGATAGGTGCGTTATCTTGGTCATCCACTCCCATTCTAATCACTCATTCAACACATCACCAAAGGTCCCCAGGGACAACAAGGAGACTCAGGAGCAGCAGGCTCTCCCGGCCAAAAAGGAAACGTTGGACCAGCTGGTCAACCAGGTGCCAATGGTCAGCCTGGAAATGCAGGACAGCCAGGAGCTCAAGGACAACCCGGTCCTCGAGGAGCGCCTGGTTTCGGAGCCACTGGAGCTCCTGGAAGGCCTGGTTTGGCTGGAAGTCCGGGACCTGCTGGGGCTACAGGAGGTGTGGGCGCTACTGGACTGCCAGGACCTGTTGGATCCATTGGATTGCCTGGAGATAGAGGACAGCCCGGAGGCCCTGGCAACAAAGGGTTATCTGGTCCTGCAGGAAGCCCAGGTTATTATCTTCAAAATAATTTATTCATTTTTTTAATAAAAAATTGTTTCAAGATTGAAAGTTTCACATGATTAAAGTTATATTGTTTAAACAAAACCTTTTGATTTTTTTCAAATTTGATAATTAACTCTTCTTATTCTTTTATAACAGGATCCCAAGGACCTAGAGGCCAGAATGGAAGTCCAGGCGCTCCAGGACAGCAAGGAGCTACCGGCTTGCCTGGACAGCCTGGATTTGGTGGATTGCCAGGAGATCCAGGTCAGGCAGGTCAGCAAGGAAACACTGGAGCACCAGGTCTCCAAGGAGTTGTTGGTCAACCGGGAGCCGCTGGTGCTCGTGGTCTTCCAGGAGGTGCAGGCTTGAGAGGAGGCCCAGGTCCTGCTGGAGCCGCTGGCTTCACTGGACCACAAGGAGAAATTGGAGACGCTGGAAGACCTGGACCCGCTGGCAACGCTGGTCCTAAAGGCAATGTAGGCTCACCTGGTCAGCCAGGTTTCACGGGAGACACAGGACGACAAGGAGCTCCCGGAGCTCAAGGACAACCCGGTAGCAAAGGACCTTTGGGAAGAGCAGGAAGTCCAGGTCCACGAGGGAACATTGGAAGTCCAGGTTTGAACATTCGAGAAAAAATTATTTTTTCAAAATTAGACCAATAATATTCAAAAACTTTATTTCACAAAAATGCATATAACCTACCCAAAATATATGTCAAACAGGTCCTCAAGGCGGTGTGGGGGCCACAGGACAAACTGGTTTCACAGGCCAGCCTGGTCTTGCCGGTCAACAGGGTGCCAAGGGAGCTAATGGGTTGAAGGGAGCGCAAGGTTTGAAGGGGTTGGCAGGAGCTGATGGTTTGCCAGGAGCCGCAGGGCTTCCCGGCCAGCCTGGAGCTGCAGGTCAACCAGGACCCAGAGGTCCAGCTGGCCAGCAAGGAGACAGAGGTACTTCTGGAAACACTGGAGCTCCTGGCGAAGTAGGACCCGGTGGAGCTATAGGATTCCCAGGTATGTTCGAGTTATTTTTTGTGAACTTTTAAATTCACAAGTAATCTATAATATAAATTTATACAAACTTTTTTCGTTTATCAGGTCTCCCTGGCGCGCAAGGAGAGGCAGGAGACACTGGAGATGCAGGACCAGCGGGAGCAGTTGGACTTCCAGGCTTGCAAGGTGCCGCAGGTCTTGCAGGACTTCCTGGAAACCAAGGTCCTCGTGGTGGACCCGGTGCCAGAGGACCTGCAGGTCAAGATGGTCCTGCTGGCCAAGCTGGCAGCCCTGGAGAAGCAGGAGACACGGGAAGAATCGGAGCTGTTGGACCAGTTGGATCACCAGGAAACCCAGGACAGCAAGGAGAAGCAGGAGATCCTGGAGCTTCAGGCCAGCAGGGTGCTAAGGGCTTGCCAGGCAGTGCTGGAAACCCTGGACAAGCAGGACAAGCGGGCGCTCGAGGTTTGCCAGGAGATCGTGGAGTGCAAGGTGAACAAGGTGCAAGAGGAGCTCCAGGATTGCTTGGTTTCCCTGGACAGGCGGGACAAGCCGGAGAACAAGGAGACAGAGGTCAACCTGGTCAACCAGGACCTCAAGGAGCAACCGGTCAATCAGGCCCTATTGGCTCTATTGGTACACCAGGACCAAGGGGTAACAAGGGATCTCCCGGACAAGCCGGTCAGCCTGGCTCTCAAGGAGCTACAGGACTTCCTGGCTTCCAAGGCGCAACTGGACCTGCAGGCCAGCCCGGCACTATAGGTGCACAAGGTGCCACTGGTCTAAGAGGAGACGTGGGAGCCGTGGGAGACAGAGGAACCCCAGGACAGAACGGACAACCAGGCATCCAAGGAGCTGTTGGAGAACCAGGTTTCCAAGGAAGTCCTGGAACTCCTGGCAACAGAGGAGCACCTGGACCTGCAGGCAACAAAGGACAGCCAGGCCAGCAAGGCGCTACAGGGCAACCTGGATTAGCAGGTGAAAAGATTGAAATTATTTACATTTATTTTTATATTCATTGTTATCTCACTTTTAAATATATTTTTTTGAATGTTTCCACATTTTTTGACACTTTTCAACAGGTAATGCTGGAACTCCGGGAAGTCAAGGCCTAAAAGGGCAACAAGGACCTCAAGGAGCTACTGGTTTTACTGGTCCAAGTGGTCAGGTGGGTTTGCCAGGAGACCAAGGAGCGGTTGGTAGACCTGGTGCTGTGGGAGAGGCTGGAAATCGCGGAAACCCTGGAGCTCCCGGACCCGCTGGAGCTGCTGGTCCTGCTGGTTCTGCTGGAGCAACAGGTCAGATTGGTCTACCTGGTTTGCAAGGAGAAAGAGGAGACAGAGGTTCTCAAGGATTCACTGGAAACCCTGGCTTACCGGGTGCAGCTGGACCCAAAGGTCAAGTAGGACTCCCAGGACAAGCTGGATCTCCTGGAGCTAGAGGTGACATTGGAACCCCTGGTTTGAAGGGAAGTATCGGATTGCCTGGAGAAGCAGGAACTGCAGGAGCTGCTGGCCAGCCAGGTCAGCCTGGACCTAGAGGACCTATCGGACAAAAGGGAGCTCCTGGACCCTTAGGTCAACCAGGCTTGCAGGGAGATGCGGGAACACCCGGTGCCAAGGGAAGCCCCGGTCAACAAGGTCAGTTGGGATCTCAAGGAGCTACTGGACAGCCAGGACCTGCTGGTCAGTCAGGACTGAAAGGTCCCCGTGGTGCTCCAGGAGCGAGAGGCTCTCAGGGATTCACTGGACTGCCAGGACAGCCAGGCAGAGGTGGACCGATTGGAAATGCAGGAGACCAAGGAGCCCCAGGAACTCCTGGAAGTCAAGGGCAACCAGGACCTCAAGGAGCTACTGGAGATCCAGGTCAGGCTGGAAGTCCCGGAGCTATTGGTTTGCCTGGTCCTCTGGGAGACCCAGGAGCGCAAGGAAACAAGGGAGCACCCGGTCAAGCTGGGCAACAAGGGTTCACTGGAGCCGTGGGAGCGCCTGGAGCTGCAGGAGCGAAGGGAGTACCTGGTAGAGTGGGAGAGCCTGGAGACCTTGGAGATCCTGGACGTGCAGGTAACAAAGGAGCTCCTGGACCATCTGGAACCAGAGGCGAAGCAGGACCTGCAGGACCTCAGGGATTCACTGGTTTCACAGGAGCCTCAGGGAGCATCGGTGCCACAGGCTTGAGGTTTGTCCACAATATGAATTCGGCTTTTCATATCAGAAATTTATACATTCAGTTTTTTTTAAACACGAGCGCCTGTAATGCCGAAATTCAAGTTTATGCCATGTTAACTGTAGAGCTTTCTCTCTGAATCAATCTTTCAAGTGTTTTGAATATAGATTTTTAATAGAAAAAAGGTTTTCATATCATACAGTTCTTTTTCTATAACTTGAAATAGTGTGTCTTGAAATAGTTTAAAGTTAATGAATACTAATAATAAAAACGGTTAAGAGATAGAATCCACAGATTCAAAATTTCTTCATGAGAAACCTCGCTTTATTAAAACATTTATAAGTAGTAATCTTTTCACAGCATATTAGCTTGCAATTTGCATACGAAAATATAGTTTCAACCAAAACATAATTAGTGATAAAAATGTTTTATAAATCTGATTTTAAAATAAAAATACAATATTAAAACGTATAAATGACACTCACAGTGGTAGCCTCGGAGCTCCAGGAGGACCAGGATTCACAGGATTCACTGGGCCTTCTGGAGACACTGGTGCTCCAGGAAGCATAGGCCAGCCTGGTGCACAGGGCTTGGCAGGAACTCCAGGACGTAAGGGGCCCACTGGACAACCCGGTCAAAGCGGCGACCGTGGAGCCGACGGACAAGCTGGACCACAAGGCGCTCGAGGTATGATATATGTTTTCAATGTTTAAAAAGTTGCTTTTTTAGTATTTGCATATTAATTTTAATCTGTGCTGAGTCGAAGTATACAAAAAAAACACCTTCTCCAGGCCAACCTGGGTTACCTGGAGCGCCAGGACAGCAAGGACAAAGGGGAGCACAGGGTAACACGGGCACTATTGGACAAGCAGGTCCAGTGGGAGCACAAGGACAGAGAGGTAACAATGGACAAGCAGGAGCTCAGGGAGCCCAGGGAGATACAGGCTTGGCAGGACCTTCTGGAAACCCTGGAGCTCTCGGCCAACCTGGAGACAGGGGAGCAGCCGGTTCGCCTGGTGTTCAAGGAGTCAGAGGTACTCCTGGTTCTCAAGGTCTGCAAGGTCCTCAGGGAGCCAAGGGCCAGCCAGGAGCAGCTGGAAGTCCCGGTCAAGCAGGAAGTCCTGGACAGGCAGGAGACAAAGGTGCCCAGGGACGAGCGGGCCCAGCAGGTCCACGAGGACAAGCGGGTCCCAAAGGTCAAGCTGGCTCTAAAGGCCAACCTGGAAACAAGGGACAACCTGGGAATAGAGGCCAACCCGGTAATTATTCAAACTCTCAACAATATAAATTGACAGCCATTAGTTGACTCTCATTTGAGAAATTCAAACCAACTTTTCAACACAGGTGCTCAGGGAGTTAGAGGAGCCCAAGGCGACAAGGGAGACCTCGGACCAGCAGGACAGGCTGGTTCTCCAGGACCTGCTGGACAACCAGGTCCCAAAGGCCCTATTGGCTTGCCAGGAGATGCTGGAGCTATAGGCTTGAAGGGACAACCAGGAGCTTCAGGACAGCCTGGAGCAGTGGGACTTCCAGGAGCTTCAGGAGAGGCGGGAACCGCTGGTCAGCCAGGAAGCGTAGGTGCCGTGGGAGACAGAGGAGCGCAAGGACAGAAAGGTGCTGCTGGAGCGGCAGGTGACACAGGACCTGCAGGAGCAGCTGGTGCTCCAGGACAAGCTGGTAACCAGGGAGCTACTGGACTGCCTGGATCTCCTGGTGAGGCAGGAACTCTTGGACAGCCTGGTCTTCGTGGTCAGCCAGGAACTCAAGGAGCCAAAGGAGCCACTGGTCCTGCCGGTCAAGCTGGTTCCCAAGGCTTGCAAGGAACTCCAGGACCCCAGGGTCCTGCTGGGCCTTTGGGAGCGCCAGGAGACCAAGGAGCTCAAGGGGCTAAGGGACAACTCGGTGCTGCTGGCAGGCCTGGATCCTTAGGTTTGTGGAGTTTTGACTCTTTCATTTTTAAAATTTTAATAATAGTATTAAAAATCAAGTCATAATTGATTTTATCCATGTTTTTTTAGCTTTAATCAAAATTGAAGTTCGTCTTTCTCTTTCTTTCACTATAAAGTGTATTCTAACTTCCCTCCTTTAGTTATTCCAAAAAATATATTCCAGATGTATTGACTCCAACATAAGTTGCTTTGAATAAACTTTCAAAGAATCCTTACTCGACATACAGGACAGCCAGGTTTGCCAGGACAGGCTGGAGGTCAAGGAGACACGGGAGCACCTGGAGCAGCTGGTGTTGCTGGACCCAGAGGAAGTCAAGGACCTCAAGGGGACACAGGACCCGCTGGCCAGGTTGGACAACCCGGAGACCAAGGACAAAGAGGTTAGTCTGCAAAGCTTTTAGATCGGCGTATAACTGAAATGAATTAATTAGAACGAGAGGCATTTTATTCACTCTTTCAAACTGTTCAATGAAATTTTCATTTGACATTTTCATTGACATGACGCAATAATCCGCAGGTCCCAATGGAGCTCCAGGTCCACAAGGAAGTCGAGGAGAGAAGGGCGACCTAGGAGCGGTTGGTCGTCCAGGCGCCATCGGTCAAGTTGGGCCTGCAGGCGTTCAAGGTGCTCTTGGAGCTGTTGGACCGGCAGGACAGGCTGGTGCTAGAGGACAACCCGGCACTCCTGGAGCCCAAGGAGCCACTGGCTCTTCAGGTCCCGCAGGCACCAGAGGAGAGAAGGGACTGCCTGGACAACCAGGATCTCCCGGTCAACAAGGATTCACTGGAGCTTCTGGAACTCCTGGTGCAGTAGGACAACCTGGCTCAGCAGGACTTCAGGGCGACAGAGGTGCGCCTGGACCTGCAGGAGCCAGAGGAGAACGTGGAGATGCAGGAAATGGGGGTCTACCAGGAGAGGCAGGTTTGGCTGGAAGTCCTGGCCAACCAGGATTGCCTGGGCCACAAGGTTTAACTCTAATTTTTTGATGATTATAATTGAGATGAGCTTATTTAAGTGGGAAATATAATTCATAAAATGATTATCGTGAACTTTAAATTATAACGACCATTTTTATAGGACCTTCGGGACCCGCTGGAGAGCCTGGAACAAAGGGAGCTGTGGGCTTGCCAGGATTGAATGGCCAGCCTGGTGGACAAGGAGCCAGAGGACAGGCAGGACTACCAGGAGACACAGGTAGTCCAGGAAGCGATGGCCAACCAGGTCAACCAGGTCCACAAGGAGCCAGAGGTCAGGCCGGATCACCAGGTGTGGCAGGTACTATCGGAACAAGAGGTCAAGATGGCTTCACTGGAGCTCCAGGTCAAATTGGATTGCCTGGTCCCAGTGGACCAGCCGGTCCCAAAGGACAAGTGGGAGCACCTGGAAACCAAGGAAGGAAGGGTGCGCCTGGTTCTCAAGGAAGTCAAGGAGCAACAGGACTTCCTGGAGACAATGGACAACAAGGCCAGAAAGGCTCTCCAGGGCAGCAAGGAAGAGCAGGAAACAAGGGCGCACCAGGACCCCAAGGACAAGCTGGAGCTCGTGGTTTGCCAGGAACTAATGGCGAACGAGGATTCCAGGGAGCTACAGGTCCAAGTGGACCAGCAGGACCAGCAGGTCAGGCTGGAGACAAGGGTTTGCCAGGAAGCATTGGTAGGCCAGGTCCCAAAGGAAGTCAAGGCGCCACAGGACAGCCAGGAAACAACGGTGCTCCTGGACTCCAAGGACCGAATGGAGCCCCAGGATTGCCAGGCCAGCAAGGACAAAGAGGCTTGGCAGGATCGCCAGGTCCACAAGGAAACAAGGGAAGTCCAGGCCCACTTGGTCCTCAAGGAGCAACTGGCTTGTCTGGTACTCCTGGTTCGCTCGGTCCCCAAGGAGGCACAGGATTTACTGGAGCCGCTGGAGACACGGGTGCTTCAGGCGCACAAGGATTGAGAGGTCCTAATGGACAACCAGGCGTGCAAGGTCAGCCAGGTGCTCCAGGGTCACAAGGAGCTCCAGGAGACATAGGTCCTTCTGGACAGAATGGCGCTAGAGGCGCTCCAGGTCTGCCAGGACTCCAAGGATCTGCTGGTGCTAAGGGCTTGAGAGGACCTGCTGGTCCTTCTGGAACGAGAGGTGCCCCTGGTTCAAAGGGAGATACCGGCGCTCAAGGACCTGTTGGACAGGCTGGATCTCCTGGAGAACAGGGTATTGCAGGTTTCGCTGGAGATACTGGAGACACAGGAGCTGTAGGATTACCAGGAAGCCAAGGTTTGCTAATAGTTGCCTTTCTAGATTGTTGTTAAAGTTGTGGTTTCTTCAATATACTCCAATGCACTTTTGTCATAATTCAAATATAATATTTTTCAGGTCCCATTGGATTGAGTGGTCAAATTGGCTTGCCTGGAGATAGAGGCTCTCCGGGAGCTCAGGGCTTCACGGGTCAACAAGGATCTGCTGGTTTGAAAGGTACTCCCGGAGTACAAGGATCTGCTGGTCAACCTGGTCCTGCGGGAGCTGTGGGAGACTTGGGAGCTCCAGGACTTGCAGGACTTGCTGGTCAAGCGGGTCCAGCTGGAGCTACTGGCGCCACAGGAAGCGTAGGTGCAACAGGCCGTTCAGGATCCCCAGGTTCCAAAGGCCTTCCAGGTTCTCAAGGTCTTAGAGGTGCTGCTGGACTTCCCGGAGCTCAAGGATCGAAAGGAAATCCCGGACAACCTGGACCTGCTGGACAGCCAGGAAGCAATGGCTTGCCTGGAAACAGAGGGGCTCCGGGTAGTCCTGGAAGTAAAGGTTTTACGGGAGCAGCAGGACCTCAAGGTCAAAGAGGTCTGCCAGGCCCAGTGGGTTCTCAGGGATTCACGGGTGCTTCAGGAGCTCCAGGGGCACAAGGTGCCACAGGACCACAAGGAAGTAAAGGAACTCCTGGTCAGCTCGGCGTTCCTGGACCTGCAGGACAACAAGGTTGCTATTTTTTCAAACTAACCAATCTTATTTATCACAAGATTTCAATATATTTCAATTTATGGAGATTTGTAATCTTCAAATTCAAGCTTATGGAATTTAAGTAAATAAATCAATGGATCTTGGACAATTTCAATGAATCCGCATTTTTAGTGAATCTGACTTAATACTCAATTCAATAACCTATTCCCATCCTTTCCAGGACCAATTGGTCAAAATGGCGCGCCAGGACAGGCGGGAGATCGAGGACAACAAGGTCAAGCAGGTCCTCAAGGTCAACGAGGTGTGGCAGGCAATGCCGGACAGCCAGGAGTACAAGGGGCTAGAGGACCTCTGGGAGCTCCAGGTCAAGCCGGTCAGCCAGGTCCCCGTGGAGGCTTGGGAGAGGCTGGAGACAGAGGTCAACCCGGATCGCCCGGTCCTGCTGGTGCTGCAGGCTTCACAGGCTTGCCTGGTCTGAAAGGTCCCGTTGGAGCTGTAGGAGACCCAGGAGCCATTGGTCTGCCTGGTCTGCCAGGAGACACTACTAACTCTCGTGGCGAGCAGGGACCTCAAGGACAAAAAGGTATCATGATCTTTTTAAAACATTTTCATATAAAAAATATATAGATCTTTTTGACTCGATGTATTTGTAAATTTATATCTGTTTCAAATAGAATAAAGTTAATTTTTTTAATCAGGACAAAAAGGTCAACCCGGCCTGTCTGGCGCTCCGGGAGCTGCTGGTTTAATAGGACCCAGAGGTCAACCTGGTTCCATAGGACCACAAGGACCAAAGGGACCTTCGGGAGACACAGGGGCTCAAGGACAAAGAGGATCTCCTGGCTTTGTTGGAGAACAAGGAAACACAGGAAATCCCGGTTCAAGGGGACAACCTGGACCCATTGGTGCTCCTGGTCCGCAAGGATCTCAAGGACCTGCTGGTCCACGTGGACCTAACGGTCAAGCAGGAGACAGAGGAGACACGGGGGCTTCTGGATCAGATGGACAGCCCGGTCCTGCTGGTCAGCGAGGAAGTCCAGGTGCTAGAGGAGGCCAAGGAGACACCGGTTCTCCTGGACAAGCTGGTCTTCCAGGCGCTCAAGGAGTTCAAGGATTGAAGGGAGCTCGTGGACCGTCTGGTCTTCCAGGACCCAGAGGTGGTCCCGGAACCATCGGAGCTCCAGGAGACAGAGGACAAGCAGGACCAGCTGGTCAGCAGGGAGACAGAGGTGTTGCAGGCCCTGCAGGACCACAAGGACAACCAGGACCAGTTGGTCCTTTGGGAGGAGCTGGAGACACGGGAGATGCTGGTCCTAGAGGTACGAAAGGTCAACCCGGAGAGGCAGGTCCTGCTGGTGCCAGAGGACAGATTGGACAGCCAGGGCCCCAAGGTGAGCTATATGTGGTTTAACAACGTTTTAAATTTTTTGTAAAGAGTTGTTGACTAGTTAAAAAATTTCTTACTCATATGCATCGTTTGTATTTCATGTTAAATCATTTCTTCCAAAACGTATCGTTAGTTAATAAGCTGTTCTACATAGTTTTCATGAAACCAAATAAATTAGCATTTGTTTAATTCTATCAAACAAATAATTTGTACATGATTTCATATTATTTGTATTATTATTGTTAATTATTGATAATGACTATTGATAACATTTAAAAATTCTTTCAAGGACCCGCTGGAAGACCCGGTAATGCGGGACAAGCTGGACTAGGTGGCTTGCCTGGTTTGCCAGGACCATTGGGAGATACAGGCTTGCCAGGAGACCAAGGACTCGCAGGAGCTCCAGGCCAGCAAGGTCAAAGAGGACAACCCGGACCGGCAGGACTCAGAGGTACCGCTGGATCTCCCGGAACTTCAGGAGAGGCTGGTCTGCAGGGACCAGCGGGACCAACAGGTCCACAAGGCCAAAAAGGTTTGTCTGGACCGGCAGGACCAGCTGGACAAGCTGGTCAACCTGGTCCTATTGGCAATCCTGGCCAGCAAGGACCCAGAGGCTCCAATGGAGAAAAGGGTCTACCAGGAAGTCCCGGACTGCAAGGCGCAGTAGGACCAGCAGGTCAACCAGGACAACAAGGACCCCGTGGAGAATCTGGTGATCCAGGACAAGGAGGAAGGCCTGGTGAGCAAGGTTTTACCGGAAGTGCTGGACAAGTGGGACAAAGAGGAGAACGAGGCTCGCCAGGAGTTCAAGGCTTGAGAGGAGGCCTCGGCAGCCCTGGACCACAAGGACCCCGTGGTCAGTCTGGACCAAAGGGAGCTCCAGGCCAAGCAGGACCTCGAGGAGCTGTTGGTCTGGCAGGACAGGCTGGAGCAAGAGGCCAAGCTGGACCTGCAGGGCCCGCTGGAAGCATTGGAGAAGCTGGTCCACAAGGACAGGCAGGCTCGCCTGGACTGCAAGGAGTTGCAGGAGTTGCAGGACCGAGAGGCCAGCCAGGACCACAAGGTAAATTATTCAAGCCTTTTAATTATTTGAAAGTCTAGGATATCATGCATGATAAAAATTGATCATTCTATGGTTGCTTCCTTCTACAGGAGGTGTTGGAGCACCAGGAAATGCAGGACAACCAGGTCCTGCGGGTCCAATTGGTGTGAATGGGATTGCTGGAGTAGCTGGCTTGCCCGGCAGCAAGGGTCCCAAAGGCAACCTTGGAGCCCCTGGCGCCGCTGGAGATAGAGGTTGGTGTCAGAGGCGATCAATCTGATTGTGTGTGTTGCTGCTGTAATTTATAAGACATGTTATTTATAGTTTATACACACGTGGTCGTTGTATCGTAGGAGCACCCGGAACCAGTGGACTTCAGGGATTGCCAGGATCTGTAGGTCCCAGAGGACAACCCGGCGAAGCAGGCCCAGCTGGACCTGCCGGAGACACAGGATCCCAGGGACAACCAGGAAGCGCAGGCAGACCAGGAGAAAAGGGCCTTCCAGGTCCTTCGGGAGAAGTGGGAGATAAAGGTCTCCCGGGATCGCTTGGCCTTGCTGGCTCTCCTGGACCTAATGGCGCACCAGGCGCACAAGGAGACACAGGCTTGAGTGGAGACAATGGTCAAATAGGACCTGCTGGACAACCCGGACCTCAAGGTTTAATTCGTTTTGCAAAAATGTTTTCAGCACTGAAATTATATGGAAATACAATTAGTTGTTTCATTCGCTTCCAGGACCGATTGGCAGAGCTGGTCCAGCCGGTGGCAAAGGACTCTCAGGACCCCAAGGACCCAAGGGTCCTCAAGGACAACGTGGACCACAGGGACCTCGAGGTCAAAACGGACCTGCGGGACCAGCTGGTGCTAAGGGAGAACTGGGAGTAGCAGGCGATAGAGGAGCGCCCGGAGCACAAGGAGACACTGGAGATATTGGAGGTGCAGGACTTGCAGGACAACCAGGACCTGCAGGACCTATTGGCTCTCCAGGAGAGGCTGGAAACACTGGAGCTCGAGGACCAGCTGGCGCGCCAGGTTCCAAAGGTTCCATCGGACAACCGGGACCAACAGGACAGCCTGGAGACAAAGGACAGCCAGGAAGCGCAGGTCTTCCTGGATCACGTGGCCAGGCTGGACCTCGTGGACAAGCTGGCAGTCCTGGGGCTAGAGGAGATCCAGGGGCTACTGGCGGATTCGGGAACACAGGTCTGGCTGGTTTAGCAGGACCTCAAGGAGCTGTAGGTCAGAGAGGACCTTCAGGAACCATAGGAAGCCCAGGCCAGAAAGGACCTATTGGACAGCCCGGTCCAAATGGTCTGCCAGGAACAGCAGGACAAGCTGGAGCTCCAGGCCCTGTTGGTCCCGTTGGCTCCATCGGTCTTTCTGGATTGCCAGGAGAGTCTGGGGATAAGGGTGCTCAAGGAACGCCTGGAGCCAAAGGACCAAGAGGTGTGTGCTACAACCTCCCACCTACTTTAATATTGCTATAAAAGTCAAACTAATGTAGTTTCAAAATATAATAGTTTTAAATATAATAGTTTTAAATATAATATTTTTAAATATAATAGTTTTAAATATAATAGTTTTAAATATAATATTTTTAAATATAATAGTTTTAAATATAATAGTTTTAAATATAATAGTTTTAAATATAATAGTTTTAAATATAATAGTTTCAAATATAATATTTTTAAATATAATAGTTTTAA
The DNA here is from genome assembly GCA_947562095.1 of Branchellion lobata. Lineage (NCBI taxonomy): Eukaryota > Metazoa > Annelida > Clitellata > Hirudinida > Piscicolidae > Branchellion > Branchellion lobata. The sequence continues at coordinate 9,199,230 of OX387250.1, read as the reverse complement.
ATATAATAGTTTTAAATATAATAGTTTTAAATATAATATTTTTAAATATAATAGTTTTAAATATAATAGTTTTAAATATAATATTTTTAAATATAATATTTTTAAATATAATAGTTTTAAATATAATAGTTTTAAATATAATAGTTTTAAATATAATAGTTTTAAATATAATATTTTTAAATATAATAGTTTCAAATATAATAGTTTTAAAATATAATTTAAAAAATTCGATGCCTATTTTTCCACATGTTTCATCTCATATGATATGTCTTTAACTATGATAGAGCTCATAAGTTGAATTTCATAACCAAAATTAAGTAATTTTTAATTAAGGAATTTTTCAAATTAAGTTTCAAAATATTTCATAGGAAAGTTAGTGTATTTTTTTTGAATGAGAAACAGTTCCTGAAGTCTTTGGTTTTTGGCTGCATTTGAACTACAGACTTACTGATCCGGTGTTTATTTGTAACTTCAACTTGTAGGTCTGCCTGGACTGGCTGGACAGCAAGGACAAGTAGGAGATCGTGGAAATGCTGGAGTGCAAGGACAGCCAGGACCTGCAGGACCTTCGGGACAACCAGGTCCCAAAGGGCCTCGTGGAACAGATGGTTCAATAGGACCAGTGGGACAGGCTGGTTCTCCAGGTCCCGCAGGACCAAGGGGACCTCAGGGAAGCAGGGGAGACCAAGGTGCGCAAGGAGGTCCTGGAGGCATTGGACCGATTGGAAACAAAGGAGTGCCAGGACCGCAAGGAGCACGAGGAGAAGCGGGTGAGTGGATGTTAAATATGCAAATTTAAAAATATCGCCATTTAAAAGTTTCAACGGCACTATCGGTATTTTATTAATTCAAGTATAACCTACTCCCATAGGAAGTCGCGGTCCAAGTGGACAGCCAGGTCCACAGGGACCCCAAGGACCTCAAGGACAGCGTGGATCCAAGGGATCTCCTGGTTCGGCCGGTCAGGCAGGTAACAGAGGTCAGCCCGGACAGCAAGGCAACAAGGGACAACCTGGACAACTGGGAGACAGGGGAGTGAATGGAGGTCAGGGAGCCACAGGAGGCCAAGGAGCCACTGGCAGCTCAGGCCTGCAAGGACCTCGAGGAGCTGCAGGTGACAGGGGACCCCAAGGACTAACAGGATTGGTTGGCCAGCCAGGATTGAATGGTAGCCCTGGTCCTCAAGGCTTCACAGGTTTGTTGCTGTATCTGAATTTTGAATTATTTTTTTCAATCTTAATAAAAAATAATAATTACCATTTCCTTTTCAACAGGAAGTGCTGGGGCTGCCGGTGACACAGGAGACCCTGGTCTGCCAGGTCCAGCTGGTTTCAGAGGTGCTCCAGGATCTCCTGGTGCCAGAGGCGGTGTTGGTTTATCAGGTCCCGCTGGAAGAGCAGGAGCCGTAGGTGAGGCAGGAGATACAGGAGCTCCAGGCCCACAAGGACAGCCTGGTCCTGCTGGTCAGAGTGGTCAACAAGGACCTCAAGGACAACCTGGAAGCGCTGGAGCCCCAGGACCAGCAGGTAAACAATTATTGTGAAATGTTTTTTATTGGATTTGTAAATTGTAATTTTCTTTGTGAATTCACTCGTGAAATACTTTTGCAGGAGACACTGGATCAATTGGTGCAACTGGAGGAATAGGTTCAGTGGGTCTTCGGGGTCCCGTGGGACCCGTTGGAGCCACAGGACCTGTTGGAAACGCAGGTTCTCCTGGACCCCTCGGAAGACCAGGTCCTAAAGGATCAATTGGTCAAGTAGGCCCGAAGGGAGTTCCTGGCTTGCCCGGACCTCAAGGACCTTTGGGATCACCTGGAGTTATTGGCCCATCTGGAGATACTGGAACCCAAGGACCAGCCGGTCCCATCGGACCCAGTGGACCTGTGGGTTTGCCCGGTCTGCAAGGAGAGGCAGGAACACCCGGTGGCAAGGGATTCACAGGACTTCAAGGACCCAGAGGTATTTTTCGAATATAAAAATTATAAAAAAACATACACTCAAAATTAATATTTCAGAGACTTTAAAAGTTTCATATGCATCACAATTTCTCTAACATTTTTTCAGGATTGCCTGGACTGGCTGGACCACTTGGTCCACAGGGAGTTGCTGGTCCCATCGGTCCAGCTGGAAGCATTGGCAGTCCAGGACCGCAGGGAGATAGAGGCTCGGCCGGACCAGTAGGTCTGCCAGGAGACAGTGGAGACCAGGGTGCTGCTGGCTTCCCAGGACAACCGGGAAGCATCGGAGCAAAGGGCTTGCAAGGACCTGCTGGAAGACCGGGTCCCATTGGAGCTATTGGACCAGCAGGTACTCAGTAGTTCATTTTTATGTTTCTTTTATGAGCATTGTGGAAACATTGAGGAATAATCGCTTAGTGCCATGATATTTTAATTCTTATGTAAAAGCTGATTTGTATGATATGATTCATTTCATTTCATACAAACAAAACTAATGAACCATTATTCATTTCTACTCCAGGTCAACCTGGAGCTCAGGGACCTGTTGGAGCAGTAGGAGGCATTGGCTCTCCAGGTCCGGTTGGTCCTCTTGGCGCTCCAGGAGACAGAGGATCCTCAGGAGACCCAGGAGACACGGGACCGACAGGACCCAACGGACAACAAGGAAGCAAAGGACCAAGTGGACCCGCAGGACAACCCGGCCCCGCTGGTCAACCAGGACCCGCAGGACAGCCTGGAAGTGCTGGACAAGGAACTCCAGGAATTGCTGGAGAGATCGGTGACACTGGAGACGCAGGACCCGCAGGACTTCCAGGTTATTATTGATAACTTTCATCACTCAAACTTCGAAAAAAAGCACTGCTTAGTTACTTAATGTACCTGATTAAGTATCTACTTGAACAAACTCATGTTTTTGAACTATTAGATATTGGTTAAAATGTTTCACAATTATTCCAAAGGTGGCCGAGGCTCACCTGGACAGGCAGGACCCATTGGTGACCCTGGATTCACAGGGCTGGCAGGTCCTGCCGGTCCCCTGGGAGGCATAGGACCTCAAGGACCTCAGGGACCCAAGGGTCCCATTGGTCCCGCAGGCACTCTGGGACCCGTTGGAAGTATCGGTTCACCAGGCCCCATTGGTTTGCCAGGCCCCACTGGTCCTATTGGTCCTGCTGGTTTGCTCGGAAGCCCTGGACAAGCTGGAGCCGTTGGACTGCCTGGAAATGTTGGAGATACTGGAATCACTGGAACAATTGGCCAGCCTGGTGATATTGGACCACGTGGTCCCATCGGACCTGTGGGAGCCATTGGTGACAAAGGATCTGTGGGCGGTCGTGGAGCCATTGGTGTTCCAGGATTCCCAGGTTCTCCTGGTGCACGAGGAGGAGTAGGAGGAGTAGGAGCCACTGGACTTCCAGGCCAGCCTGGTTTCGCTGGTCCTCAGGGACCACCAGGTAATACAGGACCCACTGGAGGCACTGGAATTGTGGGATTGAAAGGAAACCAAGGACAAATAGGAGCTCCTGGAGCGCCAGGACCTATTGGACCTTTGGGTCCATCAGGACCTGTGGGACCTGTGGGGGCACCCGGAGATAGAGGACAGCCAGGACCTGCAGGAGGTGTTGGTACTGTTGGGTTCCAAGGATTGAGAGGAGAACCAGGACCGTCAGGAGTTAGAGGAGCCATCGGAGTACCAGGACTTGAAGGACAACCTGGCTTCCCAGGAGAAATCGGCAACGTTGGAGAAGCAGGAGTTCCTGGACCAAGCGGAGCTACTGGAGCCACTGGTTCATCAGGCTTCAGAGGACCACCTGGAAGCGCAGGACCAGCAGGACTGCCTGGACCCCAAGGAGACTCCGGCTTTATCGGCTTGCCAGGACAACCTGGCCAGCGTGGCTCTCCTGGACCAAGGGGCAACCCTGGAGGCACTGGAAACACTGGACCGAGTGGATTGGTTGGACCGCAAGGACCCAGAGGACCCATTGGAGTGAATGGCCCCGTCGGAAACAAGGGTCCAGTGGGCCCTCAGGGACCCAATGGCAACCCTGGTCAGCCTGGCTTGCCAGGTCCTGATGGCTTACCAGGATTCCCAGGACAGATTGGCTCTCCGGTGAGTTTTTCAATAGTCTTATGGAAATTCCTTTGATCAAAACCGTATTTCTACAATGGTTTTATGCTTTCAAGCTTTTCAAAACTTTAAATCCAGGTTTATCTAAAACGAGAATTCAGTCCCCTTTAACAAAATTATATTTATCTACAGGGTCCCGTTGGAACAAGCGGTATTGCTGGTATTGCTGGAGCTGCTGGAATCAATGGACCACCTGGTCAGCCAGGATCTCCAGGTCCCGCTGGCGTTCCAGGAGTGGCAGGACCTATTGGACCGATTGGAAACCAAGGTCCTCCAGGATTGGATGGGCCTAGAGGAAATGCAGGACCACAAGGTTCTACAGGATCCACTGGTCCAGCTGGTCCAGCAGGACCACTGGGACCTAGGGGACCTTTCGGTTCAACTGGAGCTATAGGAGCTGATGGATCTCAAGGAGCCACAGGCGCCACTGGAGCCACAGGACCCAATGGAGACATTGGATTCACAGGAGACCCTGGACCCATAGGAAGCATTGGACCATCTGGTCCTCAGGGACCTCGAGGACCTCTCGGAGCTACTGGACCTACAGGAAACCGTGGACCTCAAGGAGACACCGGTATAATACAATATTCATATAAATTGTTATTAATTCCATTTCTTCAAGTCTTGAATTACAGCTTCTCATTGAACTTTCGTTTTCAGGAAACCCCGGTTCTCAGGGCAACAGAGGTCCTAGCGGACAGGACGGATTGCCAGGTCCCAACGGAAACACAGGACAACCTGGACCTGCAGGTTTCACAGGATCTCCTGGTAGACCTGGTCGCAATGGCAACCCTGGTTTCACAGGTCTGTTCCCACCTTCCGTTGATTGGTTTTTTGTCTAGATTTTTCGCAACTTAGTTCACACTGAACCACCTCCGCAGGTTCAACCGGTTCTCAGGGAAATCCCGGTTTGCAAGGTTTCCCTGGCTGGACCGGTTCCACAGGATCAACAGGAGCCACTGGAGCAACGGGAGCTACAGGCAGAACTGGGGCCACTGGAGCTACAGGATTCACAGGAACCAGAGGTTTCCGTGGACCCCCTGGTCAAGCTGGTCTTTCTGCCTTAGGTTGGTGGCGCTGTTCTTTGAAGAATTATTTTAAAATCAATTATGAAGATTGCCCCGTCATGCATAGAAAATGTTCTAATGTTTGGTTGTCGTTGCAGGTCTGCAGGATGAGTTCACCGACGTTCAGGATGACCTCAATAAGAACAAGGACGAGATTGACAACTTCCAATCCGGAGTCAATCTGCTTCTGTACGGTGTGGGAGGATGGCTGGCGGCTTCGACCATCGCTTCCATCGTCATCTTCATCGTCATCAACTTGCAACTCAACAAGGCAGCTCGCGTGCTCGAGGATGCAGAGGCGTCCGAAGGCTCCAGGAGCTCTGCAGTGACCTCAAACAAGAGGAGGTCTTCTACCAGGAGAAGGACCGCTCCTTCCACTCGCTCCTCCGCTCCTTCCGCTGCTCCCTCTTCCATGCGCTCCAGTCTTTCTACTGGTGAGCCTGCTAGCAGCTCTTTTTTATTTTATTTTAATTCACTATTTCTCTATTCTAATTTTTTTTTTAAATTAAAAAAAAAATATATTTTTAATATATATTTCAATGGGTTTTTACTTCACAGCTTCCAAAGTCTCCAAGACTCCCAAGAATGTGCGAATCTCACTAGACGCCCCTGCTCAAGAGAACTTTTGTTAATCGCTTATTTTGGCTAACAACCCTTATCTCTTACAACTTTGTTTTTCTCAAACATTCATTTATATAAGGCAATAGTATGACGCGCTTCGAACTTAACCTGTGAGCCTGCACTGCATTCATAGTATCATTGAAGCGGCTTTGTGGTGTGAATCGTTGGTGTGGTGTTGCATGTTGAATTATTTCGCTTGAGTCATTATTCACTTGTAATGACCTATGTTATCCTATTGAAGTTAGCATGAGTTTGAATTTTATTTCACAACCATTTAACAAATCGTTCTATAATGTTTCAATAATATTTGCTTATTTTATTAACACTTTTAAAAAACGTTAGTTTTAAAACCTTTAATTAATATTAAATGTTGAGAACGGAGTAAGTATTTTTAATAAAATGAGAATTTTTCGTTCTTCAAATCAAGGTAGCTTCAGAGGTTGGGTGTGAAAGAAGTAGGCCAGTACGTAGGTAGTGGTAGGGATCTAGCAACTACGCAACACGCATCTGCAAGCGACTACTTGACGCCATGCACGAACTTAACTAGCAATTTAAAGTCGTCGTCGTTTCTTAAATATTAACTTTAAAATTAATTATAAAACCGTGCAATCGTGTTACGATATAAATTTAGGCTAGTACAAAATATGTATGAAAATAGTCGAAAGTCCAAAAAGTTGATATTGAGGCAGAGTGGGTGAGTTCTAGCCGTTGTCTCAAAGGGCTTTATGATCTGACACGTGAGGTCTTATAACAACCGTTCCAAACGTCACACATGCTGCGATAAGCTACGAAGCGTCAATATGTAATATAGTGCTTTTTTCAACTCGGAAATTGGAATTACAAATTCGGTAAAAGAGGAAGATACAATTTGATAATAATTCATGGAAGAGAAAAAACAGCACGAGGGGGAAGGAAGAGGCTTAGCTGGAGGTGAGTGAGGCGTTCTGAGTCCCCAGATTCATAGTGAAGGTGTTGAAGGAGTCACCGTTATACAAGACGCCTGCGTTAAAATCATCGTTTTTGTCTTTAGCCTATTTGTCCTTCAATAGTTATGCTTTCAATAAACCAGTAAAAAATGATTATAATTATGAAAATGTCATTATATTCAGTTGAATTGTTGAATACTTAAATTTTTATAATTATTTAAATGATAGTATAGTCATTAAAATGTTTTTATACTTACTAAAACATTATTATAGTCATTAAAACATTTTTATAGTTTTTAAAACATTATTATAGTCATTAAAACATTTTTATAGTTTTTAAAACATTATTATATTTTCACAATGTCATTATGTTCATTAAACTGTCAGTAAGCTGTTATAGACCACAGTGTCAAGCCTTCCAGACAAACCCACCAGCGATGCAGGCGGTCAGGAAGCCAGCGACATTTCCATTGAGCATGGCCCTGAAGGCCACTTCTGAAATGTCTTCCTTGCGTGAAGGAGCCACCGTGGTTAGAGCGCCAATGTACACGCCCATGGCTGCTATGCTGCCGAAGCCACAACACGCGTAAGTGGCCAGCACCTCTGAACGCGTCTGTTGGTGGTCGGTGGTGATAATATCAGTGGCGTTGGAGGTCGGTGGTGGTGTAATGTAAAAAACGGTGCTTTTGGTGGCGGTGGTAGTGCTGTTGTCACCATTCAATGTGATAAAATACTATTATTCGCTATTAAATAGTATGATAAGACAAGAAGGTCCCAATAGAAAAACAAAAAAATAAAAAATGACCGATATTTGGCTTTTGTTGACCATCTGGACCAGGTGTTGGAAAGAGATGAACTCGTCGACAAACACCTTGGTGCCCAGCAGGGAACCAACCCGCTTCGAGTCTTCCACCTCCACGCCCATGATCAGCGCCATTGGCCAGAAACAGTAGCCGCAAATGGTCTGTGTGGTGGTGGTGGTGGTGGTGGTGGTGGTGGTGGTGGCTGTGACAGTGATGGTAGTGGTAGTGGTGGTGGTGGTTGTGATAATGAAGGTTGTGGTGGTGGTAGCGATAGTTGTGATAGTGAAAGTTGTGATAGTGGGGGTTGTAGCCTTGAATCTTTGTGTGATTTACTGTTCCTAAAATAGTCAGTGTAGTTGAGGGACAGAAAAGCTTCTGAAGGAATCATGAAGGATTAATGTGCTACAGTCGTGTGAGATGAAAGAATTATGAAACTGAAAATAGCCTGAAAAACAGTTTATCCAATCATAAATTAATTTCATTTAAAAAATATTTAATTATGACAGTCACATTTATATACTTCAATTTATAAAAAACTAATGAGCAACGCCAAACATTTCAATTTCACATAACGTAAAATCGAATACTTCACGAGTTAATGGCTTAACTAACCCCACCAACCCATCACACCACACCACACCGCACCAACCACTTCACCCATACCACACCACCAAACCAAACCGCCCATACCACATTACACCAAAGCAAACCATCCATACCACACCACCACACCACACCACACCGACCATACTACCTCGAATGAGAGCAAGGGCACGCCCACCAGGCTGCCCAGGTACCCCAAGATGGCGTCTACAAAGGCGATGAGACCCAGGATGGCAATGAGATTAGCGGCCACAGAGGCTACCACACTGAGAGCAGCCATTGCTCCGTTGGAGGCCGCCTGGATCAGGTTCTTCTCTGGTCTGTGGGTGGCGTAGGATAGTAAAATAAAAATTATTTTTATTATTATTATTTCTTTTGATATTATTATTATGTTTTTTGTTATCAAGAAATTTGTGTGGGGCTTTTTGTAGGCGTTCAAAAGTGTAACAATATGATCAAGACTTTGGAAGAAGGAATGAATTAGAGCTTGAAAGGGGAGATTAGACCTCGGTATATGAATGAATAAATAAATATATAAATATATGAATAAATGAATAATTGAATAAATAAATATATAAATATATGAATAAATGAATAATTGAATAAATAAATATATAAAGACAGAAATAAATGAATAATTGAATAAATAAATATATAAAGACAGAAATAAATAAATACTAAAAAAATATAAATTAAAATAAATATATATATTATGTATCCATTATATATCAACTTCCGCATCATACAACTAACGCTTTCTCCAGACGCACATCTCCCTCCGTCTTGGTGTGACTCTCTTCGGTCTCAGGGTAGCTCAGCTTGGCCATCGCCAGCGCTGCAGGAGCCGACATGATGGCTGCTGAGATGAGGTGCTGTGGAGAGGCCTACGGTGAAGGGTATGGAGTGGTCGTGGGTGATGGGTGGTTACTGTGGAGATGAGTGTGATAGTAGTACTGAAATTAATAATAGCTTGTGGCCTCAGAACTCTTTGGAGTTGATGCCACTATAAAAATATTCGGATTTGTTTTGTATTGTATACTAATAATAAAATTAATAAAAATAAAAATAATAGACCTAATAGGTTGAGAAATCGCATAATATTAGCGAGTTCGTATGTGAAGAAAAAGATTATAAAACGCATAAAAACAGAAAAAAAGGGAATATGAAAAGAAAAAAAGAATAATACGAGAAAAAAAAAAGAATAATACGAGGAAAAAAATGAACAAAAAAGATTAAAATATATAAATATATATAAAATTGAAAATAAGTCAGAATTTACAGCACTAACCCCGAAGGAGACGAGAAGGGCGATGTAGGAGCCAGCCACTGTGGCGAATCCTCCCGTCATGACGGCATGCAACTCCGACTTGGTGAGCTTGCCCAGGAAGGGTCTCATGATGACACACGACTCAGCCTGTGGTGGTGGTAGTAGTGGTGATGGTGGTGGTGGTGGTAGCGGTGGTGGTGGTGGTGGCGGTGGTGGTGGCGGCGGTGGTGGTGGCGGCGGTGGTAGTGGTGGCGGTGCAAGATTAAGAAGTTACAAGGTTTTGAAAGGTTTTGAACGATGGAATTTAAATGTTTAACTAGATTAGTTTTAGTTAGATTGAACAAAACTAAAGTGAATAAGGTTACATTAGATTGTGTTAAATCAAGTCAAATTAGAGTGAGCTAAACTGAATAAGATTCGATTAGACTAGGGTTATCCCTAGATTGAATCAAATTAGAGTCGATTAGGTTGAATTAAATTAGACCATATTAGATTGAATCAAATTAGAGTCGATTAGGTTGAATTAAATTAGACTATATTAGATTGAATCAAATTAGACTAGATTAGATTAAATTAAATTAGGGTAGATTAGATTGAATTAAATTAGGGTAGATTAGATTGAATTAAATTAGGGTAGATTAGACCAGACTTGATAAGATCAGATAAAATCAGTTCAGCTTGAATCAAATAAGATCATAATGAGAATTAAAACGTCAACCATTCCAATGAAAATGTTGCAGGCCGCGTTGAGTGATTCGATAGCGGTGGTTCCCATGGTGAACTGCATGAGCCAAGCTATCTTGCACACCACGAATTGCATCAGACCCCAGTAGTAGAAGATGTTTACGACTGCGCTGAAGTAGATGATGATGGGGAAGACCTGGCGTGTTTGTGGAGTGTTTGTGGAGTGTTTGTGGAGTGTTTGTGGAGTGTTTGTGGAGTGTTTGTGGAGTGTTTGTGGAGTGTTTGTGGAGTGTTTGTGGAGTGTTTGTGGAGTGTTTGTGGAGTGTTCGTTGGATGTATGTCTGATTTTTGTGGAATGTTAAAGAAATGTTTGTGGAATATTTGTCGGGTGTTTTTTGGAATATTTATCGGATGTTTGTGGAGTGTTCGTAAGATGTGTGTCGTGAGTTTTGAAAACCTTTATGAAAAATAATTCCAGTTACTAGATAATCACATTAATGAAAAAAAATAATAATAAACTATTATATTATCAAAAAAAAATCCCCTAATCCTCAAACAGTTGGTCACAGGCACCTGGAAAGCCATGGGATGGTCTCTGAGTCCGGACTCTCCAAACACGAACTTGGAGCCGTTGTCTGCGTAGTTGAGAAACGCTTTGGTCTTGTCGCCCACGAACTGGAAGAAGTGAAATCCTGGTTTCCAGCGCAGAATTAGCACCGCCAACGTCAGCTGCAGTCCTAACCCCCACAACACTGGTCGCCATCTTATCTGTCGTTTTGTGATTGGTGTGGTTGTGGTGGTATTAGCTGTTGCAGTTGGGGTAGTTTTTGTTTTTGTGGTTGTGATGGTTGTTGTGGTAGTGGTGTTCGTGTTGCAGTGTTACAAGCTACAAGTTTTAAAAAATTTATTTCATAATAAAATAAATAAGAATGATAGTAAAAAAAAAAAATAAATAATAATAAAAATAAAAATAATAATAATAATAATAATAATAATAATAATAATAATATTATTATTATTATTATTATTATTATTATTATTATTATTATTATTATTATTATTATTATTATTATTATTATTAAAAATAATATATAATTCGTGAAACACCAGACAACTGAGGCGCAAAATATCTTCATTGTTAAATTCCAAATTTAAAGTTTTTTTCAACATTGTAAAATTTCCATCGTAAATAATTATTATTAATTTTTTTTTCATTAATTTTATTTTAATATTATTTTTATTATTAATACAACAAAGCTTTAGTAATAGTTTTTTCAAAGCGATTTTTTGCTCGTAACTTTGGAATAGGTGCCAGATACGAATAAATTAACAATATTTTTTATAAGTATTTTTTTCTGAAGTAACTAAAATAACTTTTTAAAAAACTGATTTTTTCAAATACAAGCTATCGTTCTTTTTTTGCTCTTAAATAAAATAAAAGTTGAAAATTTCAAAGTAACTCGATGCCCTCACAGCCTACAGTAGTAAGTGATGGAAAGAATGTGACGTAGAGGATGAGTAAATGTGTCAACAGTTGGGAACTGTGAGCTATTGAACTTAATGGGGATTTTATTGGGTGTTTTTTTCGAATATAATTATCAAATGTTCATTCGTAAAAGTATCACAACCCTGAACAGGTAGATTAGTAAACTAAATCAAACCGTTTGTTAAAATGCATTAAATATAACATTTTTGATTTCAAATTATGATTACTATTCAGTGGCGGAAGAGCGGGTTTGGTGCAAGAAGGTAACAATGCAATATTGGCTGTTTTGTGGGTGAAGTCTCACACAACCATTGGAGCCTCTGGAACCATTGTACTTGACACCTCCCTCTATTTGCCGACTCACAATTTTGCTTTGAACCGTTACCTATATGTTTATTTGTGTGTTGGTGTATGTGTGTTTGTTGTGTGTGTGTGTGTGTGTGTGTGTGTGTGTGTGTGTGTGTGTGTGTGTGTGTGTGTGTGTGTGTGTGTGTGTGTGTGTGTGTGTGTGTGTGTGTGTGTGTGTGTGTGTGTGTGTGTGTGTGTGTACATATGTATGAGTGTGTGTACGTCAAAATAAGTGTAAGCGTATGTGTGTTGATTTGTGTACGTGTGTATTTATGTAAGAATCTTTAAAAAAAACTACGCGTTACAAGTTGAAAAATTTGCAATCCGCTAAAAAAGCTACAAAACTGAAAATTCAAAAAGCAATTCAAAGCGAAAGGTTCGCCTCATTTGTTGCAAAGATCGGCGGCGTTTTGAGGAAAAAGTCAAATATTTGTTAACGTCGTCCTCCTTTACGAGGCCTGTAATGCGCTTGGATGGTAGCGAGATAAGAGCAATAAGGTCCGCCAGGTCGCAATAACATCCCTTTCAATCTGCCCATTACGATTTGTTCTTTACCACTATATCATATTGCCTGCTTATCTATACTAACGTACATGCTTACGTATTTTTATACATTTTCAGCCCTTTTTCCGTTTGTTTTTTTAATTTATTTTTATTATGATTTCATTTTTTGGTTTATTTTTATTGTATTTTTATTTCGATTTGATTAATAATTCCGATAACTAATTTTAATTTAGTTATTTATTTTTTTCTCCATTTGTTTTCATTTTTCAATTTTTTTCATTTATTCATTAAAAATGAAACATTTGCAAAACAATTTTCGATTAATTCGCAGCACAGGAGAGTTTGCATTGCCTCTCCTGCAATGCAAGGGCTATGCAAACCCTTGAGGAACCAGCCACTGACCATATATAACGTTAGTCATATAACATTCATGAGAGATAACATTTCGAATATAAATATGTACTTTAATATATTGTGGACAACTTCAGTTGTGAATTGTCTATTATAAATAACATTATAAATAAAACACATATTATAGATATCTTTATTAATATAATATATCTTTTATATATCATTATTAATATAATATATATTTTATATATAATTAATAATATATTATATTATATATAAATCATTATTAATATAATATTTATAATAGATATCATTATCAATATGATATATCTTATCAAATTGGTCGCAGTGATGTTTTGGACTCAACGCCACTACGCTACCTACCTCCCCAACAGCGGTGACACTCACAACGGGCATCAAAGCCGTTTAAGGTGGACTCCGTTACAATACCTTTCGTTTTTATGTTGTTTTTTTTATTATTTTATTTATAAAAGTTTCTTTTCAATTTAATTGGTAATTGTTTTTTTATTAATTCCAAATACATTTTTTGTTTGCTTGTTTTCCTAATGTTCTTTGTATCACAGTTAAGCGATCACAGCGTAGCGGTGTGTGCGTGTGGGTGAGAGGGCTTGAGAACGGGTGTGATCGCAGAGGTGGTCTTTAGTGAGGGATAGAAATTAATGGTATGGCTTCATCTGCTATGCGCTTGTTTGTCCACGAACGAAATAAAAGTTCTGATCTTAATTGCGACCGTTCAAGGTGTCAGTTGGCGTGTAACGTATGTTCGAACGTTGCAAAAGACCTTGGCTTCTCAGGGACAACTGCCGGGTTGGCGTTTGATATGGAAGACAACATGACAGATGGGCGGACCTTAGCGATGATTTGAGCAATTTGTTTTACGGGCGCCGAGCATCACACAAAATCCTTTCCTTTTACTCACTAATTCCAACCTTTATCCTTTTGCAATTGGAGATGCTATCGCTGACACAAGCACACCCTCTATCTAGTTATACGAGCACGTTTTTTAAATCATTTAGCCTGCTGTCCACACGCTGTCCTCCACCCTTGCACGCCTCTCCCGGTCTCTCCAAAGTGCCTAAGCAACTGCCTTCTATCCTCTGTGCCCTTGAAAAAGATGCTTTTTTATGGCTCACTTTCATTTTCTGTTCGACAAATTGGAATATTTTCTAGATTTTTGCGTAATTTTCGAATGAGGACAAACTAGGATTTTGAAGCCGGCAAAAGAGACACCTTTTTTAAGGAAATTGATTGATTTTTTATTATTGACGTTGGGTGCATGTTGCTGATACCATTTTTTGCAAGTTCAAACGCTATTTAAGCTTTAGATTTTGTGTGTATGTTTGTCTGTATGTGTAAGTGTAATTGTGTGTGTGTGTGTGTTTGTGTGTGTGTGTGTGTGTTTGTGTGTGTGTGTGTGAGTGTGTGTGTGTGTGTGTGTGTGTGTGTGTGTGTTTGTGTGTGTGTGTGTGTGTGTTTATGTGTGTGTGTGTGTTTGTGTGTGTGTGTGTGTGTGTGTGTGTGTGTGTGTGTGTGTGTGTGTGTGTGTGTGTGTGTGTGTGTGTGTGTGTGTTTGTTTGTGTGTGTGTGTGTGTGTGTGTGTGTGTGTGTGTGTGTGTTTGTGTGTGTGTGTGTGTGTGTGTGTGTGTGTGTGTGTGTGTGTGTGTGTGTGTGTGTGTGTGTGTGTGTGTGTGTGTGTGTGTGTTTGTGTGTGTGTGTGTGTGTGTGTGTGAGCGTGTGAGAGCGTGTGTGAGAGCGTGTGTGTGGACGTACATTCTATAAACTTCACACAAAAACTATGAGAAAGTTTAGTTAAAAATTATTTAAGCAATATCGAATAAATTATTGTGTGATGCTTGAGTTGAAAATTTGAGTAGCAAAATTTCAAACTCTACTTCACTGTTTTATAAAAATTGCTCTTCTTAACTAGACCTTTTTTCACCCCTCCAATGGTGAATTGTACACAAAGACGACTTCAAAGTATCCTTCTTCCTTCTTCTCTCCCATTCGTCTAATGCAAGTATTAATTCAGTAAAAAACTTGAAACAATTTCAAAGTATTGATTAGCAGTAACTCTCCAGTATTCAGCAATGTTAGTGTATAAGAGGAGGAATTCAAAAAGCGAAGTTGGGGTTGGGCAACTACGAAATCTTTGGTGGAAGCCTTCTTTCCGTCTGGTTTTGAGCCATCTAGCACAATAACACCACTATATTAACATAAAAACATTGACACACCCACAATAACACAACCACCTTGATACACCCACAATGACACAACCACATTGACACAAACACATTGACACAAACACATTGACACAAACACATTGACACAAACACATTGACACAACCACATTGACACAAACACATTGACACAACCACATTGACACAAACACTGACACAACCACTTTGAAACATTCTCTTAACATCGAGTGTTGTTCGTTACACTTCACTTTTTTCTCTTCAGTTAACTCATTGGTCAGGAAAAGATAATTTTGATTTAATCACTTTTATTCGTAACACTTTTAGCTTTAGTGGGAGTTTTATTGAATTAACATTAAAGATATAATCTTGTGTAAATGCTTAAAAAATTATTTTTCAGTAAAGAGATTTTCTTTAACTCTTCTTAACAAACAAGCAATAAACCGAAGCATTCGATGACTAATGATTATTTCAATGAATTTTACCTTGAAACCCACACAAACAAAAAACAACAAAAAAAAGTGTATAAAAGATAGAATAAAACAAATAAATGAAAAAAAATTGTTTGAAATAAAAACTCAAAACAAAACGGCCAAAAAAACAAAAAACGGGAAAAAACTACCTTGTTAGGATACTTGGAGGTGAAGAATCCTCCAACGATGAAGAAGACCATGCCTCCTAGAGAACTCAGGCGCAACACGTCAAGTCCCACATCTAAGATGATGAAGGCCACAATCCCTGACACCATCAGCAGGTAGATGAGGCTGTGGTGGTTGGTGGGTTGGTTGGTTGGTGGGTGGGTGGTGGGCGGGTTGGTTGGTTGGTGGGTGGGTGGTGGGCGGGTTGGTTGGTTGGTGGGTGGGTGGGTGGTGGGTGGGTGGGTGGGTTGGTTGGTGGGTGGGTTGTTTGGTGGGTTGGTTGGTGGGTGGGTGGTGGGTGGGTTGGTTGGTGGGTGGGTTGGTTGGTGGGTGGGTTAGTTGGTCGGTGGGTTGGTGGGTGGGTGGGTGGGTTGGTGGGTGGGTGGGTTGGCGGGTGGGTGGGTTGGCGGGTGGGTGGGTTGGTGGGTGGGTTGGTTGGTGGGTGGGTGGGTTGGTTGGTGGGTAGGTTGGTTGGTGGCTGGGTAGGTTGGTAGGTAAATGGGCTGGGTGGTGGGCAAGTTGGTGAATGGGTGGGTGGTGAATGGGTGAGCTGGTGGGTGGATATAAGGGATTCAATTTTTGGCAAGTGATTAATATTGGTGTTGATATTACTTTTGAGTGTATAAATATTAATGTTGACAACTCAGTTATATCAATACTTAATGAAAATTCTTTAATATTGATTCAAAATTTTGCTGAAATATTATAATAATTTCAATGACAACTGACGTCCTTTTTTTGTCTAAGTTGCGACTGCTTAAACCATTCAGTGTTAAGTTGTGATGGTCAGCCCAATGTTACAGCTCACATGAGCTAGAAAAATCTTTTATAAAGCGCTGATTTCTTATTTTTCAAACGATTTAAAAAAATAATTTGAAGTTGTTCAGATGTTAAGCAGATTGTGTAGTGGCGTCAATGCCGAAAGACCCATGTGACCAATTATAGATGAGAAGTTTGTTAGAAAATATATTTTGAATTTTATATAATTTATTCATGATTTCAAATAATTTATTCATGATTTCAAATAATTCATTCATCATTTCAAAAAAATTATTTATAATTTAAAAAAATAGATATATAATTAAGATTATTTTGAAAAAAACACAATTCTTTTTTAAGTTCCCATACTTCAAATTTTACCTAGTTATTTGTACTGAACTAACTGAATGTTTTTTGAACCTAATTTCATTTTGTTTTCAAACTTTTATTTGTTAATTAAGCCTTATAATGCCCTCGAATATCATGTCTCGTTCCGTCATGCTTGTCTTACAAGCCATTGAAGGCATATTAGTGGCTGCCTTGTCTTCAGCCTTTCCCTAGTTATGCGCCTCCAAACGCATCGAATCGAACATTCTCGGAACGAAGTGTCATTTGAGATAAGATTTTGTTAATTTTGATTTTTATCACGAAAAGATTCAGCGCGGGAAACTATGAAAACACACGTGACCACAATTTTAAGTTTTAAAAGCCGCTCCGAGCCAGCTATTAAACAATAATGAGTCAGGTAACTGATTCTTCAATAAATCAATGGCTTGGAATATACACTGATAAAAATGCATTAAAAAATGAAAATAATGATATTAAATCGGAAATTATCAATAGGTACTCCGTAATTCGTAACTTTGTGCCCAGGTCGAAGATGGATTGAAGTATACGCTATGTAAAAATATATGGTATTAATATAGAAAATAATTGATGAAAAAAAAATGAAATGAGTTTCGATGGAAACAAAAAAATTAATAAACGTAACAAGTTTACAGAAAAGATTTGTTTTTATTTAGAATAAAATTGGTATCAAAATGAGGGGTAAAAACGAAAAAAAAAGATAATAACAAAGTGAAGTACTTCATAATAATAATAAAGAAAAAAAAATGAAATGAAAAGATTGGAGCACGTTTTGATGACGAATAATTAACAAACAATAAAAAGAAATAGTTCCAGTGAAAATAGTATTAATATTAATATAAGTTGGACACAGAGACATTGCTCTTGTCCTTGGAAACCTTCGGTCAATAAATGGATGAATTTATTACAAAACAAAATCAAAATAGGCGTACCCCTTGATGATCTTGCAGGCCTTGGTGCTGCAAAACTTGTTGACATGCACGCAGAAGCACGCATCGATGCTGGGACCGCACTTGCGAGAAAAGGTGACCAGCAGGAAAATGACCAGCACGAAGACAGTCACCCCCACCAGAGGCACCAGGCCTTCACGGTTGCAGTAAAGGGCAGAGACGAAGTAGACGACGAAGCCGACGAGGAGAAGCAGGGTGAGGAAAGAGTGGATCTTGGTAGAGTTCCTGCTCGCGAAGTGGTTGACGCCGTGATGAATGGCCCCGATGAAACGACTACACTTTGACTCGCTTTCTGCCCCTCCTTCTTCTCCGTCCTCGTTTCCTTGTAGTTTATTGCTTGTGAAGCCGTCTCCTTCCTTCGGTGCGTTCTGAACATTCTTCAAGTCGGCAGGGTTGACGTTGACCGTGGTGGTCTGTTCGGTGGCTAAGTTTTTGGCGTGGGAGTTAATTTCCGAGACTGGCAACACCACGATGTCTTGTCCCTTCAATGCCGCCACCGTGTCCTGCCTCTGTTCCCCTGGCACTGCCTCCATCCTTTTATTTGTTTCAAAAGTTTACTTCAGCCGAGCCCAAGATCTTTCATAAGCCGGAATTTAAGCTATCACAAGTCTTGCGAAACATTTACCTTGAAGGTCTATATGAGCTTGTGGCTGGCAGGTACGTCCTCGAGTGGAGTCTTCCTTTTCAGTTTGCTATATTTGTGTGGATGCATGTGAATGCTTGTGTGCGTGTGTGTGTGTGTGTGTGTGTGTGTGTTTGTGTGTGTGTGTGTGTGTGTGTGTGTGTGTGTGTGTGTGTGTGTGTGTGTGTGTGTGTGTGTGTGTGTGTGTGTGTGTGTGGTGTGTGTGTGTTTTGAACGTAGTTTCAAAAAAAGATAGTCAACAATACGAATCTACTGATGATTGTAATAATCCTTCAAATTACGTCGTCGTATCTCTCAATGCTTCCAATTGAAGCCACTTTTAGAACAAAGAAACAAACAAAAACGCATCTGGAAACGTCTTCGGCGTCTTTAATTCCAATATATTCCGAAAGTTTTTTCTATTTTTATAATCTTTATTAGATCAAGTCCAGACATACGCTGACAATTTTACAAGAACACGGCAAATAGTTGAACTAAAAAAGAAAAAAATTGAAATATACGAGAACAGAATGTTATCAGTCATAAAAGTCGGTATTGAACCTACGAAAAAATCAAATCGTGAGAGAAAAAATAGAAAAAATATTAAACACAATGAAATATTAATTTTAAACAATAAATCAATTCAAAAAATATTTTAAATCGATTAGAATATTTAAATTTGAGGAATGATAACTCAGCGGCAATAACTGGCATCACGTTGGCAACGCATACCAAAAAATCTGTTTAGGAGCAGTTTTCAAAAACTTGGACATCGAAAAATGATAAAAAAATAAATCATAATTTGGGTGTCAAAGGATGGAAAGGTGGTTGAAAGTGGTGGTTGAACTGTGACTGTGACTGTGACGTTTATCTTAAAACATAATAAAATTCTCACATAAGGCTACAATTGCTTGTGTTTCGGTGAGTCGAAATATCAGAGCCCGTCTCTTAGACTTAGAAGCTGGTTATTTTTTCTAATGTAAAATAATTTCATATGATAAAACAAAGAAAATTATGGTCTATTTACTGGTATGAATTTTGTTTTGTTTTCCGGAATTAAATCGATTATACATTTGAGTTATGTATATTATTGAAAAAAAATAAATTCTGTGCTGAAAATAAATTTAAGGTTATAAAAATGAGCAAAATCAGATGTTTATAAAATATATTTCTTCAACTTTTCTTTCGCAATCCAGCCTAAAAGTATTGAGAGTATTTTATCAAAAATAAACTTTTTTTATAGTCTTTATTAGATCAAGTCTAATATACGCTGGAAATGTTACAAAAACACGGCGAATAGTCGAACTATCTATAAATATATATACATGTTCGTTGAAGTTTAACTCCTAAAACATTATGTAAGGAAGTCAAATTTCAAGATACAACGATATGAACAATTCTGTGGAAAATTTATTTTTAAAGACTCATCTAACTGAATCTAAATATTTTATAAAAATGAAATCATTTTGGTTGTTGAGAAATATAAACAATAGAAGGATGTAGTCAAAATTATTCAAATTTCTTTGATAATTTAGTGGCAAAAATGCCAAGAACCGATGTGTATGATTGCCAGAGAAACAGAACTCTTTCCTAGTAGTTGCAGCTTGTCTCTAGAAAAGTCTCAAAGATTACAAACGTCTAAGAAGTCATTAAACACCATCCCACAGGTCAGAAACAAGAGAAGTGTCTCCTGCAGTCTTTATTGGCG
>OX387250.1:9139223-9174223 GCA_947562095.1 Branchellion lobata | reverse complement strand
CCTGTGGATGTGGGAAAGTAGAGAAAAAACCAACTGAATCGGCTTTGAAAAGTATAAAACAGCGCTATAAAAGCGTTTGGATTGGTATATGCTGGACTTGGAAAAGTGGTGAGTAAAGATGGTCTGGAGTTGAAAAAATAGCGTAAAACAAGCAATTGTGGGAAGATCACATGAATAAACAACCTCATGGAAATGGAATGTTACAAAAAGAGAAAAAAAAAGAAAAAAAAAAAACGCTCAGATGTGAGCATACAAAAATAAGGATAAATTGAATGCTGATAAAGCTGATTGAAATTAAGTAAGGATTTAATGAAAAATCCGATTCCTCATCACACATTAAAACCATTGTAAATCAACGCCACCATGTGCCGAGCTGACTAAAGGAAAGCTAATTACGGGATATTGCAGTGTTTTGCATTGTATCCAACTCACCATTTCATGGATATTCCTATCCTTATCCACTACTCCAAAAAATTTGAATTTAAATTAAATTTTTCTGTTTCGTTTTTTTGCGCAGTTTGAATACTAATGTGTTTTTTTTCTTCTTTTTATCAAATATTTTTCTAGGGTTATTTCTTATTCCAATTTTTTTTCTGCTCTGCATATATTAAATTTTTATATTTTTATCACGTCAGCCCCTTTGTTTTCTTCTAATAAGCATTCATTCTTTCCTCCCATTTTTATTTATTTTTTTTTTATTTCTCTATCCTATTTTTTCTTTTTCTTTTTTCATTATTTTTTCTCATTCATTTCACTCTTACTTTCGTTTGCTTTTGCTTTTTTCTTTTTCATGTTTTCTTTATTATTTTTTTCTTTTTTCTTTTTATCTTTCAAAAACATCTTAACATGGATGTCGTTCTTTATAAGTAAAATCGATTGCTTATATGTGGCGTCGTGAACAACCAATACATCGACCTTTCTTCATCATTTCATTCTTTTTGTGTTTTTCCGATTAATCTTCCATTCATCAATTCATCCATTCCATTCATCAATTCATCCATTCCATTCATCAATTCCTCCATTCCATTCATCAATTCCTCCATTCCATTCATTTACTCATTCATTCATTCATTCATTCCTTCTTTCAATCATTCAAACAGCCAAGGAAGCGCCAGTAAGGCAACAATGACGTGGCAAGGATCGCAAACTTTCACAGAACTTTGAAGTTTTCAAAAACTTCTTTCCAAAAAATGCAACTTAAATCCAATGGATCTAAAAATTTTAACTTTTAACCAAACTTTTATATGTCGATAATGTCAATATTCCTCAAATTCACGTAATGCGATCGAAATTTCCTTGAAACGCTGTAAAAGTATTGAAAAAAACGAATAAACCTTTCAAAATAAATCAATAAAACCTTTTAGTTGAATGCAATCGAAAGGTTTTGTAGTAGTTAGAATAATTTGAATGAATTGTTTTGAATAATTAAAACAACTAATTTTGAATATTATTTTGAATTATATGAGTATTAAATAAAGTTAATAAAATCATATTTTTTCAAGTTATCAAAACCAATTATTTGTATAGCGCTATAAAAAAACAGACAGAAAACAAAAACATAAAGTTTAAAATAAAATATTACAAAAAACATTTGAAAAACATTATAAAAAAATTTTTTTCAAATATATACAGAACAACAAAAGATGGAAAAAACAACCAAATAAAATAATAAAAAAATACAATGAAGAGAAAAAAACAAAGGCTACCGTCTACATCGATGGAGCTGATCATGTCTTCTGTCTCCTGCAGGGTGGTGTCGATGAGAAGGGTGTTGAGGACGGTTTTCAGCTCCTGGCACGTCACCGATCCATCCCTGTCCTTGTCGAACAAGTCAAAGACCTCCTTCAAGGCTGAATGGGGGGAGTGTGGTTGGAATGGGTGTTTGAATGTGGGCCCCTTCTATGGAACTCTCTTCCCTCCAATCTCACCTCTATTACTTCTCTACTTTCATTTTGTAAAGCCCTTAAAACTTTGTTGCTTAAACAGTTTGTAGCAGAGCGCTCTTGAACAGTGTGTAATCAGCGCTTTATAAATGATTTGATTTGATTAGATTAGATTGAAGTGGGTGGGTGTTTGGAGTTGGGTTCAAGTGAGTGGGTGGGTTGAAGTATGTGGTTGAAATGGCTGAGTAGGAAGAGTTTAAGTGCTTGGATGAAGGAAGGTGAGGTGGAGTGGAGTGGGTTGGAGTTAGGATAAGAAGTTTGCTTGAAATGGGTGAGAGGGGTTGAGGTGGAGTGTGTTATTGGTAGGATCAAAAGAAGGTGTGTGTGTGTGTGTGTGTGTGTGTGTGTGTGTGTGTGTGTGTGTGTGTGTGTGTGTGTGTGTGTGTGTGTGTGTGTGTGTGTGTGTGTGTGTGTGTGTGTGTGTGTGTGTGTGTGTGTGTGTGTGTGTGTGTGTGTGTGTGTGTGTGTGTGTGTGTGTGTGTGTGTGTTGAAGTTGGCTGTTAGGTTAGTAGAGAGTGTGTATCATGTGATGGAGGGATACAAGGTGAGTGGAAGGGTTATGTTAGTTTAAGAGGCGGATGAGAAGACGACGTGAGAGCATTCAGCGTATTTGATTAGTGTTACGGATGGATGAAAGTGATGAGTAGATTGGATGGGTGGAATGGATGGGTGGGATGGATGAGTGAAATGGATGGATGAAATGGATGGGTGGAATGGATGGGTGGAATGAATGGGTGGAATGAATGGGTTAAATAAATGGGTGGAATGCATTGGTGAAATAACTGGAAAGAAAAAATAATTAAAATGCGTGCGAAACGAAGAAAATTCAATAAAAGCATGACACGCAATAGAGAACGGGAAGAGAGTGCTTGAAGGGAAGGAAGAAGTAGGAAGAAAGTTCCAGACGGAGATCAATGGAATGCGCTACAAAATCAATACAGGCTGCCTGCACCACAGTGCTTGGAGACCTAAGAAGTTCTATGGAACTCTTCGCTACTTTTCTCTGTGCGGACCACCGCTCTTGTTGTTCTTATTGTTTTAAGAAGGATGAACTGAAGATTTGATAGGTTTTGTTTGTTTTGCATTTAATTGTTGTGTTCCGAAGAAGTTTCGAAGGAAGAAATGGCTTGCAAATGAGTGAGGGCACGAAGATAAACACACAGATAAGCACACAGACCCACAGAAACAAACACACAATCTCATAGACAAACCCAGACATTGAGGACAAAGCAATCAAAGCCACCTCATCACAACCAACCCTTGATGTCTTTTGGGTTGACCTGGTCGGAACTTGACGGTGGTTCGAGCATGGTGGTCCTTGTGGGGAAGTCTCTTGATGAGAAAATATATTAAACATGCGTTCAACGTATCTTCAATAAAATTATTTTAAGTCACAACTTATTGAAACTTTTAATATAAAATATAAATTTTAATATAAAATATAAATTTCAATATAAAGTATAATTGATCCAATTTTAATTTATGTGCGATCGAACAATTTCCAATGCAAGCAAAATGGAGCTATTCTGAATAAAAACCCAATTCAGTAACTTGATTTCAACAGTGTGTCTTGGTGGGATGAATTTTGTGCATAAAATGATACAAATTTTGTATGCGTATGTTTGTGTGTATGTGTGTTTGTGTGTTTGTGCGCGTGCGTATGCGTGCGTGCGTGAGTGAAATGTGGGTTAATGTGGTTGGAGGTCTTGTTGTGAGCACTTGAGGGTGATGATGATGCCACATTGAGGAAGCAACAAAAGCTACGTGCAGTCGTGTGCCGATGGTCTGTCAAGAAGTCAAAGAAACACTCACTTCGTGTGGTCTTCTGGAGTAGTACTTCACAGACACCGAGTGACCAAAGGCGGAACCTTATCGTCAACTGTACGCGATCGTTTTGCTTGCTAAACACACGACAAACTTGTCTTGAATCAGCGATTTTTTTTTAAACTTTTGATTAGATCAGATTAGCTTGGATTGGATCAGATTAACCTTGAGTAGGTTAGATTTGTGTAGTGAGGGTTGCTCTGTAAAAGGTTGAGTTGTTGTACAGGCGGTTGTCTCGTAGTTTTTAGCACGCTAGTCCAGTGCGGGCCGTATGGAATTTCGACTATACTCCTTCCTTCTCTTCCATGTAGGTAATCGTATATGCCGAAGGTGGATACATATAAGAAGGCTTCGGAGTATGTGGGAGTATTTGTAAGTGTGTATGTGATTCTCGTGCGTATGTTTGTGTCTTCGAATGTGATTCTGTGTGAGTGTGTGTGTGTGTATGGGTGGGTGTGTGTGTACGTGTTTGTGTGTGTGTCTTTTTTTAGTTTTTTTTGTGTATGTATATATTTTTTGTGTATTATTTATATGTGGGCGTTGTTTTGAACAGGTATGCAAAATACATTTTTTTTACCATTTCATTTATCTACCATTCAACCACAAAACCATTGTTGAGTAATTCTTTCAGCTCAAACTGTTTTATTTTTATTTTGATGAGTAACATGAGAATAAAAAAATATTACAAAACTGTAGAGTAGGGTTTGAGCGAAATTCGAGCTAATCTAGTCAGAACATTTGTATAGCGCTGATTAATAATTACCTACAGAGATTTATTCGATTCTTTTATTATTTTGATTTCAAAGTGTCGAAGACGATGATAACGATGAATATAGTGGTGGTGGAAGTGGTAATGTTGATGGTGTAAATGATGATAATAATAATATTGAAAAATAAAAAATAAAATAATAATAATAATAATAATAATAATAATAATAATAATAATAATAATAATAATAATAATAATAATAATAATAATAATAATAATAATAATAATAATAATAATAATAATAATAATAATAATAATAATAATAATAATAATAATAATAATAATAATAATAATAATAATAATAATAATAATAATAATAATAATAATAATAATAATAATAATAATAATAATAATAATAATGATAATAATAATAATAATAACAATAATAATAATAATAATAATAATAATAATAATAATAATAATAATAATAATAATAATAATAATATTAATAATAATAACAATAATAATAATAATAATAATAATAATAATAATAATAATAATAATAATAATAATAATAATAATAATAATAATAATAATAATAATAATAATAATAACAATAATAATAATAATAATAATAATAATAATAATAACAATAATAATAATAATAATAATAATAATAATAATAATAATAATAATAATAATAATAATAATAATAATAACAATAATAATAATAATAATAATAATAATAATAATAATAATAATAAAATGTGGATATAATTTAGCAATGCTGGCTCAGAACTAACACTTCAAACACAAACCCTTGTAGCAAATATGTTTTCGGTACTCGACTGAGAAGTTTCAATTATAATTTGTTATTTATTTTTTTATACTCTATCTTGACTAGCCACCAATCAGACGCTGGAAAGGCTGAAAATAAAAAATAGTATTGAAAAGTCAAGAAAAAAAAATGTCTAAACGACTGAAATATCAAAAATGATTGAAGTGAAGAAAATGGGCACGTGTGAAAAGCTTGTGTGATGAGATGGAAGTGGAAGATTTGAAAAATAAACAGTTATAAAAAAGTAAAATTGGAGAAAATTGTTTAAAAATATATTTTCAAAAAAGAAAAATACGAATACAAAGTTTTTAAGAAATGAGAATAAAAATAATAATTTTTGAAATAATACGAATAAAAGTAATAAATTTGAAATAATGAGAAGAGAAGTAACAGGGTGTATTTGTCAGACCAACGATTTCGAGTTAAAGGGATGAAAAATTGGCTAGTTTATGGATATGTGAGAAGACGAGAGAGGAATGTTTTGTCTTGTTGGGAAGAATAAATCATATTGCCTAGTTGTGTTTTGGTCTTTGCATATCGTGAGATGTAGGCTCAGTTGGAATGGAATTTTGATAGAATACATGGTAGAACATGCTAGTAACTTTGAAAACATGCTGTTTTTGTGAAAATGTTAGTAAATAAAAAAAAAAACGCAAAATAATATTAGATTGAATAGAAAAGAGATTCCAAGGTTCTCTTCGTTTTAGTCAATCCCACTTGGAAAATTATTGCTTTGAGCCTAGTAGTGAGCTTGTTGAGATTTTGAATAAAAAATAGCAACTCCAAAAAGTTTTTCATTTGAAAAAATGACTTAATGAATGAGTCAGTGACTGGTTTTAAATGCACAAACTCATATAAATTATTTAATTTGTTTTTTGATTAAGGTTTTATTTGTTGTTTTGTTGTTTTATGACCCTTTCAGTGCGTTTTTTCGAGTTGTAACAATTTCAAGGCGTGTCTAGATTTGCTTCAATAAAGTCTATAAAAAATGAATTGTAATAGGAGTGATTGTAATTAAGCAGGTGTGTGAAGCATTAGGGAATAAAATGAACTCGGATAGACACAAATGTTCATTTTAGCAGTTTAATAGATTTTTAAACGTTTTTGAAAGATATTAATGATGCAATCACAAATTTTCTGTTTTAATCAGATTAGACTTCGATATCAGCTCTTCAGAAAACTATAGATTAAACATTATAAAAAAATGTTGCTTGTATTAAATTGAAATCAATTTGAAATTGATTTTTTGATAGACTATCTTGTTTTTGTGTTTGAAAATAAATTTTAAAATTACAACAAAGAACAAATATTTGTATTAAACGCTGAAGGATCTATGCTTCACTCAAAACAAAAATGGCTGCTTGTCTGTGTTCTTCGAGATGAATTAATGGTGTATGTAAACTCTAGCTTGTAATTTTATTTTTAATCTCAAGGAATTAAAATACAAAAAAAATGTCTTTTACAGGTATTCATTTTTTTAGTTGTTAAACCAACTTAGGCCAAATAGAGCCCAACTTTATATCTTAATGTTTTTATTCAGATCTTAGCCCTCAAGATCAAGAGGCTTTAAATGAAATAAAGCAACAGAAAGCCAGAATAAATTATGAAATTGAGGTATGGATTTTTATGTAAATTTCATCCAATAAATTTACGAAGTATCACAAGACTTATTTTTGCTTTAACAAAATCATCAAACTAATTTTTATAAATTGATATGTAAAATATGAAATGTTGATAAAAATGTAAGTTAGGTATAATTTTATTTTGAAAAAAACTGTTTCGAGTGTGGCTTTTTGTTTTTTTTAAGAAAGTAAAAAATAAAAAAATTTTTAATTGAATTTCAAATTGACACCACTTAATAATGACTGAGCGTCGTTTTTGACGTAATTTTTTTAAATTTTTGGTTTATAACAATTTTTTTTTTCAAAGCAATTGAGGCTGGAGATTTCAGATATTGATTCGCAAATCAACTCACTAGAAACTCTCTGTGATGGCAGGTGAGTGAAACCAACCAAATTTTTTTAGATTTTTCAACTCAAATTTATTAGCACTTTGAATAAATCAATATAACTGTTGAGTAAGAATGTTGGCAACATTGCCACAGCAACAA
This sequence comes from Branchellion lobata, assembly GCA_947562095.1. Lineage (NCBI taxonomy): Eukaryota > Metazoa > Annelida > Clitellata > Hirudinida > Piscicolidae > Branchellion > Branchellion lobata. The sequence goes on along the minus strand of OX387250.1, from coordinate 9,166,799 downwards.
CCCCAAGTCCAAGCACTTGTCCATAGGCAGCAAGAAGTTCAACATGGACCCGAAGAAGGTGGCTCAGACATATGCAATCAATAGTTTAATAATTAATAGTGCTTTAATTAATTGTGTACCACACCCTACACTGAGGTCATTATTAACAATATTAATTACTAACCTTAATAATGAATATTAATATTAATTAATATAATTGATTATAATAATACTAGGCAATTAATAAATTAATGATGCACCACACACCACAGGGCATAGAGTATCTTGTGGAGAATGGCTTGTTGCAGGAGTCGCCCGAGGATGTGGCTCGCTTCCTTTACAAGGGTGAGGGACTTAGTAAGGCTGCCATTGGAGACTACTTGGGAGAAAGGTATGTGTGTGTGTGGGGAGGAGGGGGAGTGAATTGGGGTTTGTGTGTGTGTGTGTGTGTGTGTGTGTGTGTGTGTGTGTGTGTGTGTGTGTGTGTGTGTGTGTGTGTGGAGGGGGGAGGTGTGAGATGGGAGGGGGAAGAGTTAAGAGTTGGGTTGAATGTGTGTGAAGAAATGTGTTTTTTTGTTAATGAGTGGATGAGTATGTGTGTGTTTTTCTCTTTGTCATGAGGAATCACTATTGAAGCTTGATTATCAATCATTCAGAAGTGACTTCAACATCGATGTGCTCAAAAGCTTTGTCAATCTGCATGAGTTTACTGACACCATCCTGGTGCAGGCTCTCAGGTGGTGGGGTGTGGTGGGGTGTGATGGAGGGTGGTGGGGTGTGGTGGGGCATGGTAGGGTTTTTGTTGAAATTTGTTTAAGTACGGAGTGATTTGGTGGTTTGACGTCATATAAAAAATGTTTGTTTTTTGGAAGCTTATTAATGCTGTGATGTGGTGTAGTGTTGAATTTTGTGGTCTTATTTCTATTTTTCATTTATACACTTGTAGCATTCACTTTAATTTTGTTTCAAATTATTTTTTTTAACATTTAATTATTTCTTCCCGCACCACAGACAATTTTTGTGGAGTTTCCGATTGCCAGGAGAGGCACAAAAGATTGATCGCATGATCGAACTGTTTGCCAAGAGGTACTCACAACTCAACCCTTCCGTCTTCAAGTGCACAGGTGCTTCTTCTTCTTCTTCTTCTTCTTCTTTCTTTTTTTTCTTCTTCTTTTTTTTAATTTTTTTTCATTCTTTTTCTTTTTCCTCTTCTTCCTTTTTTATTTTTTCCTCTTAATAAAAAATTGTTTTTTTTTCACCAAATTTTTTTCTCATCACTTTATCACTTTTTTCACTATCGCAATATAACATTACCAACATTTTCATCATCTTCACCTTTATCTTTCTCATCATCATTCTCTTCATCCTCACCACCACTTCCACAGACACGTGCTTTGTGGTGTCCTTCTCCATCATCATGCTCAACACCAGCCTCCACAACCCCTCCGTCAAGGACAAAATGACTGTCGACAAGTAATCATCCATCCATCCATCCTTTTTATTCTCATCCATCCATCTGTTTCATTCTTATCCATCCATCTATCTGTTTTATTTGTCCTATCTCTCTCAATCCACCATCATTCATTTTCCTCCATCCATCATTCCACATTGCCATCCCCCATGCACAGATACATATCCATGATCAGAGGCATCGACAATGGAGACGATCTGCCTCATGATCTCCTTGTCGTGAGTACACACACATACACACACGCACGCACACACACACACACACACACACACACACACACACACACACACACAGTCAGACACACACAAACACACTCACACACACACAGTCAGACACACACACACTCACACACACACAGAGCCTTTACGAAAGTATCAAGAAGGAACCTATAAAAATGCCACAGGATGATGGTGAGTTACAATGGCAGTTTCAGCGAGATTCTGATAGTTCTAGTGTGGTGTGTTGTACTTTTACTGTGTTGTGTTGTAGTTGTAGTTTGTTGAGTTGCGGTGTAGTAGGGCTCGTATAGGACCTACAGGTTGTTACATGTTGTCTTGCACGTGGTCAACTGATCCCTTCATGCTCACATTGATTGATTTCTTAGATGGTTGGTTGATATAAGTAATTGGTTCATTTAATTAGTTGGTTAATTTAATTGGTCCATTAATTACCAGGTAACGACCTCATGCACACCTTCTTCAACCCTGACAAAGAAGGCTGGCTTTTCAAGCAGGGTGTGTGTGTTTGTGTGTGTGTGTGTGTGTGTGTGTGTGTGTGTGTGTGTGTGTGTGTGTGTGTGTGTGTGTGTGTGTGTGTGTGTGTGTGTGTGTGTGTGTGTGTGTGTGTGTGTGTGTGTGTGTGTGTGTGTGTGTGTGTGTGTGTGTGTGTGTGTTTGTGTGTGTGTGTGTGTGTGTGTGTGAGTGTGGGTAGGTGGGTGTTTGCGTATATGTATGGGTGTATGTTTTTATATGGCTTTGTGAGTGTGTGTACGCCTGCTTTTGTTTGTACGTCTGTGCATATTCCACTGCATACAAACACACACATTATGAACATTTCACACCTTAACCTGGTTAGCTGGTGGAAAGTGTAAGTTTCTTGCGTTCTTCAAATCTCCGTTCTTACCACTCATCACTTTCTGAGTTGCCTTTGTGTTATGAATATTTTTTTAAAACTTTTTTTGCCTTTTTTTTAAATTTTTCCCATTTTTATTTTTTTTACTTTTTTTCAATTTATTTTCTCCTTTTTTTCCCATTTATTTTTTCCACTTGCACACTCATCATCTTGTGCGTCATAGCTACCATTTCTCATCCAGCACACCCTTATACAACAATACCCCATGGAGTATTCCCTATACTGCTCTCTCGCCACTTTAATCATCTTTTTCTCTTTACGTTGCACAACAAAGCATACAAACGTACGCACGTATGTGGGTGCATCAAAAATAATAATTTTTCAAAAATGAAATCTCTTCAGTTTTACTCGATTCTAGTAGTTGCTCAATTCAAATATTTAAATAATTAATTGAAATGATAACTAATTAATAAACACTTATTCAATTAATTAATTATTTATTTAATTAATTAATTTCGTTTTGAAGCCTCCCACACCACCACGATGCCACAGGCGGCAGGTACAAGAGTTGGAAGCGTAGGTGGTTCATCCTCAACGACAACTGCCTCTACTACTTCCAGTACACCACGGTTTGTGACTTTTCTTCCTCTTTTTCATTTTTTATTTTTTCTTTTCTTCATTCTCTTTTTCTTGTTTTCTTCCACTTTTTTTTCTGCCTTCTCTCCTCTTTTTTTTTTTTTTACACGCACACACACACATACACACACACACACACACACACACACACACACACACACACACACACACACACACACATACACACAAACACACACAGGACAAGGAACCGAAGGGCATAATCCCGCTAGAGAGGGTGCAGGTGCGTGAGGTGATGGACCGCAACAAGGCGCACTGCTTTGAGTTGTACTCCGTTTGCAATGACGTCATCAAGGCGTGCAAGACTGACGCTGAAGGGAAGGTGATCGAAGGTGAGTATCCGGCTTATTGTTGTTTTTTTTGTTATTGTTGTTGTTGTCATTGGTGTTGTTTTACTGTTTTTGTCGTTGTGTTATTTTATTTATTTATATTGGGTTTTTTCATATATTTTTGCATGGATCTTTGGTGCCACCATGCAGGCAAGCACAGCGTGTACCGACTGGCCTCTTCTTCAGGAGAGGAGAAGGATGAGTGGTTGCAAGCTATCAGGTTTTGTTACCTTGTCAATTATCTTTGTTGCTTTGTTACTTAGGTTAGTTACTCTTTTGTAACTTATCTTGTTATTTTTTTTGTTATTCCACACAGCTTTCTTATAACATCACCGACCACAACACAGCAACAGCATCAGCACGCACCTTGACACTGGTCTCCGTGATCTGGTCAATTGAGAAAGACTCTCGAGTCTCTTGCTTCCTCTTTTCCCGTCAACTATCCCTCCATCAAACAATCACTCCTCCTCTTCCATCCAGCGACTATTCCTCTATTCCTTCATCAACCACTCTCCCATCAACCATTCACCCATCAACCATCCTTCCAACTTTTTCCCACTTGTTCCACAATTACGTGACTCAACATTGGCTACCACTTTTCTACCTTCTTCGATCAAGCCTTTTATACTATGTGCACTTTGAGAGTAAATCTGAATTATGCTTAGCGGACCAGTTTTCATTGAGTTTCTTTCACCTTTGTTATTTTATTCGTCATTGTTACAAACTTGACTCCTTTCACCCTCATTTTCTCGCCCTTTCTACCCCTTTGCTACGACATCATCGCATTTGGCCTTACGTACCCGATTCGACTGGTTTTTTTATTAAAGTATTTAAAGTTTTTTTTAATCAATTATGAAAAAAAGATTTAGGAAGAAAAACGGAAAAATTAATCAATAGAATCGATGGTTTTGTATGTTGCTCATGTTTACTCATTTTTTCTACTATGTTTATGTAGGTTTATTTTTCATTTTGTTTATCATTCTGTTTATGTATTTGTCAGTATATTTATTTATCTTTGTTCTTCGTTTTTCATGCAGCTCAAAAGCGCGCGTTGTACTCCATCCGGTTGTCTTCTGCCTCACATGAAGCAAGTACCGAGTGGTCCAAATGCTGCAAGTTGTTGTGGTACACCTGTGTGTGTATGTGCTTGTTTGTGTGCAAGACTGTGTGAGTGTGTATATTTTTAAAGGGTTGTGTGTGATAGAAAATACCTCCAACCACATGTAAAATTTTAAGTTTCCGGCTGGATTCGACTTAAGTTAAAATGTAAAAATAAAAGAAAATGTATAAAAGTAATAATAAATTTTTAAAGTACAGTCGCCATGACGACCACCACCAACATCTTCGAGACGCATGTGTGTGGTTGCTCTCCGACTGGTCCTGCTGGTCGTTGTACCACCCCTGTCTTCCCGCCGATCACCATCACTGCATGATGTGTCATGCAACGTTCCTGTGCCTTCTCTGTGGTGCCGTGAGGATTAATGATGATGATTATAGTGTTAATAATTAGATTGATATTTTTTTGAAATTTAATAAATAAGATAAAAATAGTATTGATTATAATGAAACTAATGATAATAATAGTTTTTACAGTCTATTGAACAAATCCAGTCAAATGTCGGAACTGTTACAAAGGATAGCAAACAATAAAAACAAGGTAAAAAAAAGTTAGACAGTGGAAGTATAAATAATGATAATACATGAAGTTTATAAAAAGAAATAAAATACTGACAGTACATAATAATATAGCAGTAACAGTTGGACACCAACGTGTCTTCATGGCCAGCGAACTTGCTCATCTGCCTGGACAGTTTGAGGACCCTCTCAGTGCGCTGTTGTTCCCTGGAGGCGGTGGTGGTAGACTGGAGGCTGGTGGAAGCCATCATATGCAGAAAGGTGCTTGTGCGGTGACTCAACATCCCTGAGTGGTGTTGTGTATGGTGTGGTGTGGTGTGATGTGATGTGGTGTGGTGTGGTGTGGTGTGTTGTGGTGTGGTATGGTGTGGTGTGGTGTGATGTGGTGTAGTGTGGTGTTGTTTGGTGTGGTGTGGTATAGTGTTGGTTTGTAGGCGTTGCAAAAGGGTGTTGTGTAGAGGCGTAAAAGATTTACCAAAGACTTGGATAAAGATGACGATTCCATAGACAAGCATGAATGCGAATCCTATTGGCTCCAGTTTGATGCCACCGCCTATGAACCACGGAATGTACACGTGGTTAACGTTCAACTGCAGCATCAGAACCACCGTGATGAAGATGAAGTTGAGCATGAGGAAAAAAGTTGACGTCTGTGGTGAAAGATTTTTCCATTTTAATTTAATTAAAATGTCTTTATTTGAATTATTCAATTTGAAGTTGTTTTATTTCAATTATTCAAACATTTAATTCTCATTGATGATATTTTATTTTATGAAAACTTTTTTTTTTCCAAAATTTTTCAACGCGTTAAGCGTTTTGCCGGTTTTGTTTTAATTTTTTTAATGTTGTAACGTGCGGAATATGTTTAATAATGTTAAAGCTTGTTGAAGGAGTTTTAGATGCTATCATTTATAAAATCGAGATAAAACTTCAAAACAATGATAAAAAATCAAAATAAAAACTTTGTTATCAATAAGCAAGCACCACACTTCATCAGACCTTATTTCGTAACTCCTTCAGCTTCTCTGCCATCTCTTTTTCTGTCCATTTATCTTTTTTCAACGGATAGAGGTACGTCTGAATCAAGTCCTAAAGAGGATAATGTTGTCAAAGCACCATAACTGCAAATAATCTATCAAAACTAAGCTTATCTTATCTTATCTATTTAATCAACCCCAATTTGACGTTAAATAATTTAATGTAACCGCTCTGAATTCAACCGAATCTAATTTAATCGAATAAAATATTGGTCTAACGCAGACACCTACCGCTCAAAAACAACCAATAAATTGAGAACGCACCTGGAAGAAAACATACTCGGTGTTGGAGAGGTGTCCCAGAACCCCCTCAGAGAGGCATTCTTGGTCCTTCATCCACTCAGGCGAAACAACAGGCGTCTCGACCAATGTCTCACAGAAGGTGTCTTCTGCAGACAGGTTGTCGGCATGCATGGTGGAAGAACACTGGTGAATGATGGACGGCGTTTTAATCCTTTTGTACAGTGAAGTTTCATCTGTTGAAAACTCAAAATTGAAGTTTTCATTCGTTTCATCTCGAGAGCATTGAATGCCGGAAGAGTTGGAGTAGAGCGTGTGGACGAACACAGTTTTTGTGGGGTCTTCAGCGCTCATCCCTGATTTTAAGTCCTTCGCCGCTTCTTTCGCAGTTTTTCCGTTAGTCACAGCATCCAGCTTATGACTCAGCTCATTCACTTCATTACTCAAGCTTTTTAGCTCCACCACCAACTCATCATAGGTTTCTCTTTGACCGAAGCAGTTTAAAAGAAATCCTTTTTTATTTTTTCGAAACCTTTCTATCCATACTTCTTTTTTCTCGCCGGCTTTTTTGTTACGGGTTTCAGCCTCCTGCCTCATTTCTTCCTCCTCCTTAAGAGCAGCTTCTCGTGTTTTGTCTTCCCTGGTTCCCCACGACACCACATGCAGGTTGGTAAAAGTGTAAATGCTGAGCAGAAGGTACATGGTCGGGATGCAGAGGTAGTAGGTGAAGCCGTGGAAGAGACACGAAAACTCTTGAGGGTGTAGAAGGGCCGAGAAGAGAAAGGTCCCTGAGACGAAGAAGAAAAACAAGGTGGATGGGAAGGTGATTGGGTTGGTGGCCATCTGCACCACCAAACCCACCAACACCACCATCTGCACCATGCAGTAGAATCCGCTCAAAATTGATACCAGCATTAACTGCCAAGTGTAAGAGGGAAGTCTTTGGAACATTTTAAAAATTAATTAAATTATTTTTTATTCAAATATTTAAAAAAAGTGTTCAACACTTTTTGTAATTGCTTATGAAGTCATTAGGTTGATGGCGTAAGTGCCAAAATATTAATTAACCAAATGAATAGTATATGAAAAAAAATATTGAAAACTCCGTGAGTTTGGGTAACAAACCTGGAAGCTGTCAGGAGCAATGAAGCAGACCAAAATGAAGAAAGCAATGGGGAAGATACTGATGAAAGCTGACCAGCCGAAGCCCAGTCGTTCGTCAAACACCACCTTTATAGCCCCTTTTAAAGTGGAAAGAGTTGGGAAATTGAATGAAGCTTTGAGACCATCAGCACCACCTATCTATGACCAAGACGTCCAATCATCAACCACAACAAACAATGATGAAACCATTGAATCCAACAACAACACCAGCCATTGGTCAAGACATCAACTCAGCAACAGCACCACCAACCAATGATCATGAGTAAGATGGTCCCAGGTCCGACGAGAGAGACGACGAAAAGGGCGCCTTGGTAGAGAAGGAAGAGAAGCGAGATGCTTTGGTTCTTACGACTGAGGCGTTTCCAAGAGGCCAGAAGGTCGAACATGTTGGCAAGGGTGGACATCATCCAGCGCCTGCGCTGCCTGAAGAACTCATGGAGGCCTTCTGGAGCGCTGGTGAATGCATCAGCAGCTGCACAGTACTCCACGCTGTATCCCTGCTGTAGCATCAACGTGCACAGCCATCTGTCCTCGCCTGGGGGTTTGTTGGTGACACTGAGGGGGGTTGACGTCTTGGTGTTGTTTTTCTTCATAAGCTTTATATTCATTTATACTAATCTGATCTAATCAAATCATTTATATAGCGTTGATTCCACATTGTTCATGAGCGCTTTGTTTTATACTCACACTCATAGTGTGATGCAAAGTTGAAATTAATTATAAAAATATTCATCCCCATATCAGACCACCTAAAATTAATTCTCACACCCAGTCCACGTCTTACCGCACCTTGATCATACTGGATGTAGTGGAGAGCCTCAGTGGACTTGGTGGTGTAGGTGGCCATCACATTCTCGTCCATCAGGGCCAGTCCTCTGAAGAGACTGAAGCACCCAGGGGCGCACAAGACACACCCCACCACGTGCTCCGTCGCCTTCTGCAGCCAGTGACCCAAGGCGTATTCGAACTTCTGGTACCAGACTATGGGTCCTTCATGGGAAGGATGACTTTTTGTTTCCATTCAAAATAGCTTTTTTATAGTTTTTATTAGATCAAGTCCAGGCATAAACTGGAAATGTAATATTTATTATGATGTTTGAACTGTAGTTTATGTCGTAGTGTTTGGATATAATTTATTATTCGATCGAATTCACTTCCATAGAACATAATTTCACTTCCCTCTAACTTACTCATAAAATTAAATTCTTTAATAAAACGGAATTATGATTCAAATGAAGGAAGGAGCTTTCACGCTTGACCGACCAGCTCCGGTTGGGTGGATGCGACCGCAAGCTGCTCCGATGTGGGGGTTCCGCTTCAGCAGATGCAGCAGCAGCAGCATCGACTGAGGTTCAAAGTCCACGTCTCCATCGAGAGCCATCAAGAAGATGTTGGAAGCTCGAGTCTCTTTGCGTCTCCAACTCATGCTGTTCAGCCACAGGTTGTGACTCAGTACGTAGTACATGTACATCACCTGTATAAGCGTGTGTGCCGTAAGGTCTGCTACCTTCGAACTTGGTCTAACTAAAATCTATTTGAGCTAGTCTGATATACTTTGATCTGATCTAATCGAAACAAATTGTAGAGAAGACTACGTAGTGTTAAAGCGCTAATAAAGACAACGACATCAACAATACCACAAACACCACGCATGACAATTGTTTATCACAGAAACACCACAACACCAACAATGTTGAAACAAGTTACCATCATCAACACCAAGAACACCCACACCAACCTGACTCCACCTCTTCTTGTGCCTGATCTTGCTGGAGTCCTTGAGGTGAACCACAAGAGGGTTGTTTCCTGGCATACGGTACGTCAGTCTGCCTCCGTAGGGAGTGCAGCACATGACGGGAGGAGCCGGTGAAAATAGTTCGTGGTGAACCAGTCTGAACCACGCGTGGTGGGATGGAGATTTTGATTCATGTGGAGTTTTGCGCAAATTTTATAGATTTTTAAATCGAGCTTTAAAGCGCTGACTGCAACGCTAACTTATGAATCTTATCAATTTTTTTTTTTAAATAGACAATCGGACGTTGGATGATTAAATAAATTGATAAAATAAAAATTACTTACCCAACAAATTGGACTAGAAACTAATTAATTGACTAATTACCTACATGGAAATCAATCACTTAACTAATAAATGGCATGAAAATTAATTAAATAAGTGAGGAAGATGCAAGGACTCACGAGGAGGCCTCGTTGACCACAGCCATGAAGGTCTTCACGTAGGAGTTGAAGAGCTGTTTGTCTCCTGTGCCGCTGAAGGCGTCGTCGAAGAATATGTGTGCTGTTTTTATGTTGCTGTTGTTTGTGTTGTTGTTTGGTACGTATGTTGTTATTTGCTTTTGTTGGGTTATTTTTTTTTTACTGTATCTTCGTACACAAAGACTTGTCCTTGGAGCTTTACCTCAATATTCGACTAAGTTTACTGTTTAGCTTTAATCTAATCTAATTCTACCCTATCCGATCTAATCTAGACTAATCTAGATTGAAGAGATGATGAATTGAGTTGATAGGATGAGGTCAAATAAGATAAAATTAGATTAACGCCGCAAACCTTCAAACTCGTAGAAGTCAGGGTCGTTGATGTTGAAGCACCTTTTGGCCTCCTTTCTCACGAATTGATCCAAGTCCACTCTGTGTGGAGGCTTGATCGGTCATTGTCTATGACAAGGTTTGCTTACTTCAATTCTCAAATTTATCTTCCTACCACCAGTCCCTTTACCACAAACACCAGAGAAACAGCAACTACCACAGCAGCACCGACTTGAAGACGGACTTGAGAAGAGCAAGCATTTCACTTCTGGTCTCGTGCCACATGGTGGAACACACGTAGATGAAAGGAATTTTGTTCTTCGCCTCGATTTGCTTGCTTATGAAGTCACTCTTGGCTCGTTGAGAGCTTTTCTGCCGCCACTGTTCTTTGCTTTCTGACTGCCTCAGTGGCAATTTGACAAGAATATGGGAATTTCAAGGTATGTTTGATTTGAGTTACCGTGTGACTTTAACGAAGTTTATAGAATAAGTTATTTTTCTATTTTCAGATTATTTGTGGATTATGAACTACTCAAGATTAATTCCATTAAAAAAAAGTTTGTATTTTCATTTTATTTATTTTCTTCCAACCAGTATTGTATGCATTGTGTTTATATTTTTATTGTATACCTTGTATTTGTATTTGAAATATTTGTTTTAGTCAGAACAAAGCTCAAACGTCTTCACCGTCACTCTGTGTTTGTCCTTCGTGGGTTTTTCCTTGATGCGCCTGTTGTGCAGAAGACTCTGCTCCAACACCACTCCAGTGTACAGTGGATTCACGAACAAGCTGCCAAGCATTCAAAGGTCAAATTAAATAATAATTTAACTTTTAGTGTTTTCAAATGATATGGAAAATTGTTTGAATATAATAAATATATAAATAAACAAATACATACAAACAAATAAAATTTATATAAAGTGACCTGTCAGCCGGCGCAAGTTTTTCGGACCTCGGGAACCATATGTGCCAAGTGCTCCACATCTGAGAGAGCCACAAAACGGGGATGAGAAACCAGTACTGGGAGAGGCACGAGTGAAGGAGGGCATCCGAAGAATAGCACTTGAAGAAAAGGTGGCTAGGAATGGCAGGTAAGACACAAGGGTTGTTGTTCCACGCCTCACATCCTCCTACCAACAGCCCTAGCAGCAGGAACGAAGTGGTGGTGACAGGCAGGGCGTATGACACTCGCTGCATGCAGGTCTTGGCAGCCGATCTGGCCAGTGAGTAGGCCAAGAAGGAAGCTCCTGCTTGCACCACCCACGTCCACAACCACTCGTTACCCATCGAAGCCACTGGCAGTGGAGACGTGGTGTTGAGGCACCTGGTGTTGTGTCAGTCCCAATGAAGCATCAACCGAAGCATACATTTTGTGTTAGCAAGACCACAGCGGAGAATCTTTCATAGTGAAGTTTTTTCATAGGGAGAATTTTTTAAGGGCAGATATTATTTATCATGAAAATGTTTTCAGAGTGAAAACTGGTGATAGTGAACATTTTTTGATAATCACAACTTTAAATATGAAGTTATTTTATAGAAATTTTCTCATAGATTTTTTTTCATAAGTTTGTGGCACTATTCCTAAAGGGCTATCTTGTACGAAGTTTAATTCAAAAAAATTATAAGTTAATAAAAATCATTGAAATATGAATAAAAATACTAATTTTAAATCGATGTGGAAGACGGAAGCGTAGTGTTGAGTGAAGGAAGTGGCGTGAGAGTTGTGATCTCGCAACAGCGCCGCACACGCAGGCATCAGAAGGAGCGTCAGGACCACCTTCCACACACTTGCCACCAACTGCAGCTTGCTTCGAGAATCGTTCATGTTGACGAGAAGGATTCTAACAGGGTGTTTGTTGTGGAAATGGTCGATATAGTTCTCCAACCACTTGGTCGACACCAGCACCATGGATAGCGGCATCGACCACGCTAGCACAGCACCATGCTTGTTTGCCACAACCATCAGAAGAGGCCATACGACGATGAAGAGCACTTGAACTGTGGCTGTAAGAACGTCCAAAGACAATTTGAAATACTTCAACTTCGACTCCTCTTCTTGCCTCTCTTTGAAAGCCATCTGGAGGCAGGCAGGGAGAACTGAGAGTCCCAGGGCAACAGAGGCCATCTGTATGACGTTGTCGAGACAGGGCATCACCACGAAGACCAGCAGACACAGTCCAGTGCAGTGCAAGCTTTCAATCACCATTGTAACTGCCAGTGCTTGCCAGTCTGGACTACTCTCCTTACGCAACAGGACTCGCCAAAGACTCCTGCGGGTGGTGCGGTTATTAATAAAAAGATATCATTGAAGATCACCATGCACAATGTGATAAAACTGTATTTGATTATAATAAAAGTGGTTTTGGAGTACGGTCTCATCGAGACCAGAAGGCTTCAAAGCTAAAAATGTTTCAAGGACATAAAAATTGCCAAGCTGAAAAAGTTTCAAGGTTAAGAAGGTTTTAAGGCCAAGATGTTTCAAAACCAAAAAATCTCAAATCAAAAAAAAAAGCTGAGCGCCAAATATTTTTAATGCAGAAAATGATTGCGAAGCCGTTTCTTGTGTTGACTTGAAAGCGACGAGAAGGAAGGGAAAGACGAGCATCAGGAAGGCGCTCCAGAGCCACAACTTGTGCGTCTCCATGCATACTGCCGTCTCTCGAGAAGGTCCTGGTGGTAGGCAAGTCAGACTGCTCTGCATAGCCCACTCTAGGTCCTTGCCTCTCGGCAGCTGCACACAACTGAGGTGTTATGATAAGTTTTGTATTTTTATATTGTATTTTTATATTTTATTTTTTTTATTTAAAAAATAATTTTTTTTTTGATGAGAAAATATGTTTTTTTTATTGTTTCACTACTTCATTTGTACTTTTTCTTCTCATAAAAAAGTACTGGGTTTTATTTTTATATATAATTTACTTTTTGATAGAATACTTGCGTTTTTTTGCTGAAATTTATATATATATTCCTTTTAATAGTTATGTTCGTAACTATTCTAGAAAAACGCTAAATAAAAAATAATAAAAACATAGTGAAATTTTATGAATTAATTAAAAAATAGAATAAAAAAATCAGAGTTACGAACGCACTGAGCATATTATACTCTTTCAGAGTTCAGAGCAAAACATGGAAAAAAAAGATGAAAAAGACGAAGAAAAAGAAGAGGAGGTAAAAAAGAAGAAAAATAAAGAAAAAAAAGAAAGGGAAAAACAGAAAAAGAATAAGAAAACATACAATGTTTTGAGTATATTAGATGGCGTTCTTGTTCGATAAACGCTAGATGCTCAACGCTAAAAAAATTAAATGAGATTGCGTTAGACCAATATATGGTTGAATGGTGACTCACCTGGTGTGAGGATGTACGGAAGAATTGCTACAGACAAGGTTCGATGAATTGCTGTGGTGGGGCTTGACGTTGGAAACTGCAAAGAGGAAAGCTCCCTTGCTGAGGAGGAGGAGGGCAGTCATGGCAGTGGTTGTGAAAGCGTACAGAAGCACCTTGCAAGCCTGGAGCAGTTTTTTCATTTCTCCTTTCGACCCCTCCTTCAACTCGTCTCGAGGAGCCCGCTTGAAAACGTCCCACATGGCAACTCTCTCATCCCTGTGAGATGACGCTTGCGTGAGTAAGTTTAACCGTTTTTTAGTCTTAGTTTAATTGAATATTTTGTTTCAATTCAGATGAAAGTACGCTTTTTTCAAAACGTAAAGTTGTTATCAATTTATTAAACTCTTTTTATTTCAACAGCCGCTGAAACTTCAAATTTAACATTAATTTTATAATTAATTAATTTATTTATTTATTTATTTATATGAATAGTTATCTTCAAACGTGTTTTTTATTTGAGGATCCTTTATTATTATGTGGTCTCGAAAATCTACGGGGTTAATTCCATTATAATAATATTCTTACTCCTATTGTTTTGTAGTGTATTGTATTGTATTATTCAAGGATATAATGCATTTAATTAATGTATTATGAACTCACAGCGTTTCATAATCTTCGTATTTTTTGTGCTCAAATTCGTCGTCTTCATTATTTTCGCTGAAACTTGCTTTCATGTAGTTGCTTTCAGGTCCTTGCCAGTCGCTTTCCTCGGAAGAACAGAAGGCTTCGTTGAAATTTGCTCCATCTGTTGACTGTTCATTTTCATATACAGTCATTTCAGTCATAAACCTCTTGAACAAGTGCTTCTTGCTTTTTTCAATTACTCCCACAGAGCAAGTTTTCGTCAACTCTACATTATCGAACGACATTAATGAAAACCGTACTACTTAGTGAGAATATATTTTCAAGTTTCACTCAAAACTTCATATGTTCAAAGAAGCTCTATGTAGAAGATGTGAAAAGTGAAATAGAAATAGCTTTAACCCACTTTTGATGAGTGTTTAAGTTTGTGATTCAACAAACCACTTTAAAGCCAAGATATCATTGGAGTGCTTCTTAATTACGACTATAACTTGATTAAATATTCGACATTTAATTTTTATATTTAAGAAAATTTTATCAATTAAAAAAACATAAATCATCATTTAGTTTTATTGTCTTATTTGAAAATTAATTAAGTGCTACAAAAAATAACTTTTAACCTGTATTTAATATGAAAACATTGATTTTGAAGTTTTCATATCGGCTAGTGAAAGATCCAGGTTTGAGTAAGGGACTAGTAACACATATATCAACGATGGCTCAAAGCCAAATTGCCAAAAAATCATTTACAGCTGGTATCATTGTAATAGGTGATGAAATACTTAAAGGTCGAACGACTGACACTAACTCTGCATTTCTTACAAAAAAGCTTTATAATCTTGGAGTGAAAGTTAGAAAAATTTCTGTTATCCCAGATGATTCAGAAGTCATATCTCGAGAGGTTTGTGTTTTTATTATTTCAGTATCTCAAAACCACATTTATTATATTTCGCATGCTTTTTTCAACTTATGGTTAACATAAATTAATTTTTTAAAGATTTATTTGAATTTGAAAAATGTCACAATTTTAAAAATAGTTTTGAATAAACTAAAAATTCCCAACTTATGTTCAACAGGTGAAGTTTTTCTCAGAGAAGTTCACCTATGTAATAACATCAGGGGGGATTGGCCCAACGCATGATGACAAAACTTTTGAAGGGGTAGCAAAAGCTTTTAATGTCGAGTTGGTTAAAAATGATGAAATAGAAAAAATATGCAATGATTATTTCGGAGAAGCTCCGGATTCACAAGTGAAACTAGCACACATTCCTGCTTTAGCCAAATTGACTTATGGCTTTGACAAAGTCAACCAAAAAAACCTTCTTTTTCCTCTTGTCAGCATCAATAACGTTTATATGTTTCCGGGTGTTCCTCAACTTATGGAAATGAGTTTTGAGGCATTAGAAGATCTTTTCCGAAACCCTTCAGACCACCGTGCCATTGGCGAGGTTTATGTAAATCTCAGTGAATTTACTATCACTCACATCATCAACCAAGCTTATCAGCTTTTTGGAGCCAAGGTTGACATTGGATCCTACCCTGCAATGCACAACAACTACTACAAGGTATGCCTGGCACTTGAGTCCAATGAACTCAAGGAGTTTGAGGCATGCAAGCAGTTTTTGATAGATAGACTTCAACAACATATCTCTTTGCATTACGACAAGAACCCCCTCAAAGATATTGCGTCAAAGGTATACAACTGGTGTTCATCATTACCTGAGGAAGACACCTTCAAACACAGACTCAACCACTCTTTAAAAGTGCTTGAAGAGTGTCTCAGTCGTTATGAAGTCGGCAGCTTTTGTGTTGGTTTCAATGGAGGCAAGGACTGTACAACGCTGCTGCATTTGGTGGCTGCCGTGATGAGCAGGAGGCTCAGCAGCATCAGAAAGTTAGACTGTTTGTATCTGCGAAGAGGACAACCTTTCCCTGAGGTGGAGCAGTTCATCCAGGATACCATTGCAAGGTACAACATCCACTTGATCATCTCATCCGGCTGTATCAAAGAGGCCCTGAAGGACTTCAAGGACAAGCATGCGGCTTTTGAGTGTGTCATCATGGGCACCAGGACCACAGACCCCTACAGTGCACACCTCCAGGCATTCCACCCCACCGATGAAGGGTGGCCCCAGTTGATGAGGGTCAGTCCACTGCTTTCATGGTCATATGAAGACATCTGGAGGTTCATTCGGCACTTGAGCTTGCCTTACTGTCCTCTCTACGACATCGGATACACCTCTCTTGGCAGCATGGAAAACACACACCCCAACCCTTCTCTTCAAACCATCGACTCCAAAGGCAACATCTCGTATGAACCTGCCTTCCTTCTCACCGATCATATGCTGGAAAGGGCCGGTAGGAATTAGGTGTTGTGTCATCAAATCTAGAAGTTTGTTCTAAGCCAAAAACTTCTCAGCCTTCATCAAAGACCCTGTGATCCAAGCATGACGTTTAGTGGGAGTCTTTAGTATTGAAAAGATGTGATTTTGTTAGTGTTTCTAGGCGAATTGTTGGGAGAATTAATTTTTTTAAACATTTAAATATTTTTATTTACTATTTTTTATGCTCAATGACTACATGAAATCCTCATTCAGTTATTCGAGAGTTTTTTTTATATAGTCTCGTGAACATATGATATACATACTTCATCATCATCAAATGGCCGTCATCATTGAAACAGGGCGCCTCACATTTGACTTTTTCTCATTTTTAAAAATTCATTTTAAGTAATTTAAATTAATATTTGCAAAATATAACACAAGAATAACCGTTCTTACAAGCACCTTTGGACAAACTACTCTTTTTTTTAATTAATTTTTTAAATTTTTTATCGAAGGAAAAAGTCCAAAGACAAGAACAACGTTTTTGTGTTTAACATGCGTTATAATACAATATGAAATTGTATAATACAATACAGTGAAATAAAATACAATACAAAAAAACATAAACTACTATATAATGTAATACAATAATGTATAGTTCAATACAATACAATTATACTGTCATTAAATATTTTAATTATTTTATTTAATTTATGGCAAAAGCATAATTACATTAGGTGGTCGAAATACATAATAATATGTTCGTTATTTGATTCTATATGACTTTTTGCGATTTAAAGCTATGTTTTGTAGTCATTAAATATCTTTTGGAATAAATAAAATGATTTTAAAAAATAAAAAGAAATTTTTATAACCGTTATATTGTCTTGCTTAGCGTCTTTTAATGTAGGATTTAAGCAGTCACTTGTTACAGTGTTCCCTTGAAATGTTCTCACAAGCCATAGGAAATATTTCTGTTTTTTTTTTTCAAAATGACACTTCGAAAAAGGTCTGATGGGTGGGAAATGATAACAATTCCTTTGCAGACTCATCAAACTAACCGAATTTTGTTCTTCCAGAATTTTTGCCATTTTGAAATTTTATGAATATTTTTATTGTAAATAAAAAAAACAGTTTTTTCCATCTTTTTTCGCACCAACAGAATTGATAATTTCGGAAGTAAGAAAAAATTCATTTAAAAAGACGGAAACAAGTGGGTGATACAATGACAAAATGTCTTAACAAATACAGACGTATCTTACAACGATGATCATCTTATACAATCTAATGATCATCAGAGGAATATTCAACTAGGTCGTTTTAAAATGTCGCATTCAAGTAGTTGCAGAGAAATAAGCATCAAACAGTCCTCGCCTCACACATCCTTTGAATTCAATAGCAGCATTCTGCTTCGAAAGGAAGCTTGCCACCTTCCCTAGCTTGAATACTTTTGTCTTAATTTTTGGTACAAGTATTACACTGATAATAATTTGTATCATTATTATTATTAATCGGTATTAATAATTGTGGTAGTCTTAGCAGAGCTGCAATATTCCACAGAAGATCACCCACGAAAGTCCACCATGACGCCAAGCGGGAACAATTCTCTTCTGCTGCTGATGTTAGCCGCAAAAAAAACAACCACAATAGCAGCAACGACAACAACAACAACCACATCAATAAAAAATACGAACAAAACAAAAAATAGCAACAACAACGTGACTATTCCTCCTCAATCTCCTCTTGTAAAGGAGCTTCTTCCTCTTCATCCTCCTCCTCTTCCTTCCTTGCATATGTTCTCTCGTCATACTCCAATCCCAAGGCCTGGTGGATCGAC
The DNA here is from genome assembly GCA_947562095.1 of Branchellion lobata. Lineage (NCBI taxonomy): Eukaryota > Metazoa > Annelida > Clitellata > Hirudinida > Piscicolidae > Branchellion > Branchellion lobata. Next base: position 9,148,546 of record OX387250.1, on the reverse strand, counting down.
CTAGAAACACGTGGTTGCAATTGAAGAGTAGTTGCAGCGGTATGTCACTAATTAGGTCAATAAGTTTTTGGTGGTTGTTGACAACTCTTCCTTTTTTGATAATTGGGCCAATACAGAGGTCATGGCAACTTTCACAACAACTGTATTGTATTTCTGTGTCACTCACCTGATGACGTCACGATCGATGTAGCTTTCCAGGCTGCCCCCTCCTCCTGCCAACCTCTTGTGCAATTCAGTCACGCACCCGTGCGCCTGCGTGCCAACATTTTCACACATTCATAACATACTGCACGTACATAACATAATCTACACATATATACACACATACCAACAAAAAACAAACAATAAATCGGTTTAAAACACACATACACAACACACACAGACACACAAACACACACCATTTTCCAGTTTCTGACTTTGACAAAGTACTCGGTCATGAAGGCGAACACGTGACCAGGCCTCACGTGTTCCTCGCAGTCCTCTTGTGACAACAACTCCTTGCATGAGGCGATGCCTTGCTCGTCTCCTGCACTACTCGAGAAGAACGTTGGGCCGTGTTGTTTTTGTTTTTGTTATGTTGTTATTGTTGTTGTTATGTTGTTGGTGTTGTTATGTTGTTGCTGCTGTCATGTTGTTGTTGTTGTTGCTGCTGCTGTCATGTTGTAGTTGTTGTTGTTGTTATTGCTGCTGTCATGTCGTTAGTATATGTTTGTTGTGGTGTTTTTGTATTGGTCACAGAGAGGTTGAACTCCCCTAGCATAGATCATGAAACGTCAACGCAACCTTCACGAAGCGCCTTTGCAACACATAAATAACACATAACACAATTTTAAACAAACGCCTGTTTCCAATAAATGTTCGGAGTAGTTCAGTAGCACCTCTTGGCCTTGATGAAGTGGTTGATCGAACTCATTTTGCGCTTCAGATACTCCATCTTGCCTTCCAACTTTGAGTCTCCTCCGGAGGCCTGGTGTCTCGTTAGGCACTTGTAAGCGTCGCTCAAGGCTCCCAATGCCTTGTCGTAGTTGTTGTAGTCGTCAATCTCCAGCTGTGACGTGAGTGGTGTGCTAATGCTACTAACGTGTCATTTTTTCTTCATTTCGTTTTTCCCATTTTTTACTTCTCTTCCAATCTTCTTTTTTTTCATTCGTTACTCGTCAGCCATTCTTTGAGTTGTTTTTCACTTTTCTATCTCATCACGTTTCCATCTCAGTAAGTTTTTATTTCAACTTTCCAGTTCCGTCACTACTCCATTCCATAAATGTGCCACTCTACAACTTCTCCAATAACTTACACAAGGTTAAATTCCATCTCCAAATAACCAAACTACCCGCCCCCAACCCCACCACAAGCAACAAAAACCCACCATCTTAACCACCAATGACACCACACCTCAACCCACCTGAGCACACGAGATGTAGAAGCCAGCCAAATGCAGTGGAGACTTACCCTTGGTATAGTAGGTAACAATGTTCTTCATCACTTGGGGGTTGCGTTGCCAGTCCAGAGACTGCAGGTAGTGGCCTGCCATGATGTACACCTCTTTTTGGCGGGACACGTTGGCGAAGAAACAAATCTTCTCCGTGTCACCTGACTTCAATAACGCCTTCATCGCCTGGATGGTGGTGTTGGGGAAGATGGTGGTGGTGGTGGAGGTGGTGGTGGTAGTGGTGGTGAGGGTGGTGGTGGTGGTGGTGGTGGTGGTGGTGGTGGTGGTGGTGGTGGTGGTGGTAGTGGTGGTGAGGGTGGTGGTGGTGGTAGTGGCAGTGGTGGTGGTGGTGGTGGTGGTGGTGGTGGTGGTGGTGGTGGTGGTGGTGGTGGTGGTGGTGGTGGTGGTGGTGGTGGTGGTGGTGGTGGTGGTGGTGGTGGTTTTGGTGGTGGTGGTGGTGGTGGTGGTGGTGGTGATGGTGATGATGATGGTGGTGATGGTGAAGTTTATAAAAAGAGATTTTTGTAGAGGTTTGTTGGAAGATTTCGAGTGAAAGCATGTTAAAAAAAAGATTGTTAAATATTGGTCAGGTTGTTAGAATGCTAGAAGGAACTGGTGAATCAGTGATAGAAGAATCAGCTGTCAACGGAAGCTTCAAAAGGCACCTTGAGTCTTTGTCCTGCCTGCGTGTACTTCTTGGCTGCCAAGTGGTACTTGCGTTGCTCCAAACACACGTCTCCCAGGTCTAGAAGAGGAAATTATTTAGAGGGTGTAAACTACTTAGTCGACAGTAGCCCAAAAATTGTTTCATGATTTAGTTTGAAAACTGCAATTATTCATCATATCTGAAGGACTTCAAAACGGCCTAGGTCGTAGGAGTGGTATAGCTTACGGCATGACAAGTGTGCGAAGAAGACAATACAACTAAAAAAAAAATAAAATAAATACAAAAAATACAATTTCAAAAACAAGAAAGATAATAACACACGAAGACAATAAACACAAAACAAAAATACAAAAAACATAAATACATTTGATACATACAAATAATGGAAAAAATACTACGATCATTCAAACGGCCTCAACCCCAAAGAGCCTCAAGGCTAACGAATGAAAAAAACCTTCAAGCATGGCGGTGTTGCCTGCTGCCTCTGCGGGAGACAACTTGTCAAGCAGGTCTTCTGTCATGTCCACGTGTTGTTCCTTGCAGATCTGTATGGCCTCCTGGTGCTGTGGTGGCAATGTGATGCTTGAAGCATTGTTTCGGTTTGCTGCTTTAAGTCGCGTAATTTAAGAGAAGAGTATCAGGAACATCAACAAATTCTCAATTTTAAAAAAAGTTGAGATCGGAAAAAAGATGTGATTGCAAAAATTGGAAGAATAATGAAGAAAAAGCTGAAAAAGTAGGTCAAAAGAAATAAAATAAAAATGAGGTCGTGAAAGAGATGTGTTCGTGCCACCTTGTTGGCAGAGGCAAGGAGGTCAACTGCCCGGTCAAACTGGGAGTTGGTGACGAAGAAGTTGGCGCACCTCTGGAGTACCAGAGGCTCGGTGGACTGGTCGAATGACTCGCTAATGGTGTGCAGAGCTGCAAACTGCTTGGTTTGGAAAGCCAACTCTAAGGCTTTCGATACAAAGCCCGCCTGGTGGTGTTGTGGTAGTGGTATGGCGTGGTAAGGTAGCAGTTGTGTTAATGGTTGTGAAAAATATTCGGAAAAGAGGTCATGGTGATTGAATGGTGGTTTTAGGATTGTTGGTTGTGATGTAAGTTGAAAAGGAGATGAAAGAACTGCGGAATGGTGGCTGTGAGGATAGTCGGAATAAAAGAATCCAATGGTAATGGAATGGTTGAAGATGCAAGTAGCACCTTGTGGTAGAGAAGGACGCACTTCTCTTCGTAACCTTCCTTCCCTTCGTAATACCTTGGTGAGAATTTGAAGTTTGGGATTTGGAGTTCACAATAGGGAACATGACACAACTCTTTGAAAGGGATTTACCTCAGAACAAAATCTTCATTTGAATGCAACAATTTTTAGAAAAAAAAAGAAAAATACAGGTCCAAGAAGACAAAAGAGAGTAGAAAAAAACAAAAAAGAAAAGAAGAAAATAGAAAAAAGACAAATACAGTAGACGGAAGACAGTAGACAGAAAACAAAGACAGGGAAGCTCACTTTGCGGCTTCGAGCATGTCGTCAGTCTTGCCCATGATGGCCATGTTCAAGAGACGGTCGTCGTAGTGTCCTCCCTGTGTGGGCATGCCCGAGTCACTACTGCCTCCTCCCCTTCATCACCTCCTCAACATCAACAACAAACGCCACAACGACAAAAACAACAGATCAACATCAACAGCTACAACAATTCCAACAACAATGCCAACAACCACAACAACAACGCCAACAACACCACCGCCAACAACTACAGCCACCACATCCTACAACAACCAACACCAGCCTTGCACAGATGGATGGCGTTTCCGAACGCCTTGGCGGTGTTGTAGTATTTAATGGCCTCCTGAATCCTGCCTTCTTTCTCGTGCTGGCATGCCAGCCAGTAACAGGCCGCCCTGTCTTGAGTTCTGTCGCACAGCTCTGACGCCTGAAAGCAATTCTCACCTAATTAACTTTTAATTAATAACTTTGAAATAGCTTTTGAATTTTAGTTTTTATTGATTTTAAAAATAAATTCTTTATTTTTCTGTCGGCTTTTTCGTAATTTTTTTAAAATGTTTTTTTTCGTTTTGATTTTTTCTCTAATCTTAATTTTCATTTGAGTTGTTTTTTCTCTGAATTGCATTTATTCTGTATAGCGATTATCAGACCGATCTTCGTGAAGCAAACCCCAATTCAAGTCACCCACACCAAACCAGAAAACACCACACCAAGAACACCACACCAGGAAACACCATTCCAAGAACACCATTCCAAGAACACCATTCCAAGAACACCATTCCAAGAACACCCCACCAGAAACACCACACCAGGAACACCACACCTTATCGGGCTGTTCCAGGGCGCAGTAGATGCGGGCCATGGCGACCAAGTCCTCTGCCTTCTCGTAAAACTTCTGCGCCTCCTGCAACTTGCCTTTGAACTCTAAGTACTGGGCCCACCATTTCAACACCGCCCTGGTCAGAACATCAGCAATTTTCATACAAACATAACCCAAGATGCATTTTTTATGTATTGTATTTCTCTGATCATTTTTTTTCATATTTATAGTTCACTTTCCCCTTTCAAATCTTTTTCATTTCACCCACAATTATCTACATCCAATCATTCTTTTCGCCTTTGAACATAGTGCAGCGCCTTTGAACATAGTGCAGTGCCTTTGAACATAGTGCAGCGCCTTTGAACATAGTGCAGCGCCTTTGAACATAGTGCAGCGTCTATGAACATAGTGCAGCGTCTATGAACATAGGGCAGCGCCGATGTGCTGAAAATCAAAATACAAATTTTTTGATTACATAATCCTCATCTATACCCACCTATTTTCCCCCTCCCCCCCCCCCCCCCCCCCCCCCCCCCATATTCAGTTTACCTGCCCCATACTCACTCCATACTCATCCTACCCTTTCCATACTTACCCTACTTACTCCATACTCATTCTACCTACTTCAGACTCATCTGCACCACCCTCATGAACTCACTTGTCGGAGCTCTGGTGCACGTACTGTTCTAGGGCAGGAATGTTGTCGTACAGCATGTGAGGCACCTCGAAAGCGTGGGTGGCTGACTTCTCGAAGCTGAAACAAAAGAAAATACTTAGAAATATTTTTCCATAATCTCTGCAAATCATCATTTAGGGTTAGAAAATTAAAATACAAAGAAATTTGAAAAACCCACCTCAAAAGATTAAACAACTCACGCATAAAACCACAAAATTCTCCAAAAAGGTTGTTGGTCAAATGGAGTCGAAATAATTACAGGAGAATATTTAAAACCGCGGCAGGAATCCACACACGAGTTTAAGGACATCCTTACACAAATTAACAAAGACCCCCTCAAATTAACAAAGACCACCTCAAATCAAAAAAGACCCACAACTTAACAAAAGACTTACAACTTAACAAAAGACTCACAACTTAACAAAGGGCCCACGAATAAACGAAGAAGCAACAAAGGTAGCACAAGACTCACTACTTGGTGGCCTCTGGGACCTTCTTAACACTTTCCAGGTGCTTAGCGTACTTGTAGTAAGTGTTTCTGAGGTTCATGCGGTCGTCACGCTCCGCCACTGCCAATGCCTGGTCGACATGGAGTGGTCCGAAGGTTAAAAGATTATGGCGGTGGTTTGAAGTTGAAAAAAGTTCATTATTGGATGATACTGATGATGGTTTCAAGCTGATGGTGTTTCAATGGTTGTATGATGAGGGTGGTTGGTGGATGCAATGATTGGAGGATACAGTGAAGTAATGACGATGAATAATTAAAGATGATGGTGAGTTAATGACTGAACTCTCAATTATTGCATAGTTAATTGGAATAAGGAACCAAAGTTTCAATAATTAAAAGATTTCAATTATAAATAATTCAATGATAACCTTCCAAACTCGACCTTCCTACTTCGAACTTTAATTGAAAGAGAACCCAGTTGAATGTAGTGGCAACAATACACAACGCCAAGTACCTGGGACCAGTTGCCTGCATTCTGATGGAGGTGGTTCAAAAGGTCCATCCGACCACACCCCTTCAACAGCCGTTCAGTATCCTCCTGTGGAAAAGATTACTGAGTATATTATTATGAATATTTCAGCTTTTTTTAATCTTTTGTTAATTTTTTATGATGAACACACGTAGGCACGTAATAAGCACGTACAAACACATTCAAATACTCTATTACCCATGCGCCTTTTCAAGCAACAGAACCTAAGAATCTTTTCAAGTTAAAGTAAGCGAAGGTACTTACAAACAGGACATACACGCAGACCCAACCAACTTTAAACACAAACACAACCGAACTCATAGTCAAACCAAACAGGACTTAAGACGGACCCAACAAGACTCACAGGCAGACCCAGCAGGATAGCCAGGGTGGCCACTTGGGCGTCCAGTTCTGCGTAGTTGTTCATGGCTTCGCGAAGCAGGCGACCTCCGCTGGCATGAGCCATGTTTGCCAAGCACACCTTTGCAACGTCCAGTCGCTTCGTCTTCACGCACATGGTCGCCAGACTCTGCCACACTGACTTGCTGTGTCGTTGATGTGGTGGTTGCAGTGATTGTTGTGACCGTTGTGGTGGTCGTTGTGGTGGTGGTTGTGGTGGTGATTGTAGTGGTTGTTGTGGTGGTGGTTGTGGTGGTGGTTGTGGTGGTGATTGTAGTGGTTGTTGTGGTGGTGGTTGTGGTGGTGGTTGTGGTGATGATTGTAGTGGTTGTTGTGGTGGTGGTTGTTGTAGTGGTCGTTTTGGGGGTGGTTGTGGGAGTTGTGGTGGTTGTTTCGGTTGTTGTGTCTTCATATGCAAAACAATGAAATTTTAAGTAGAATATGATGCAATTCAATATATTAAAGTACGTTGGAATTTGATGAAAAAATTCTCAATTTCAACTAATTTGTAGGAAATTATGTATATAAACAAACAACTCAACAACCAACCAAACAAACAAACAACCAACCAAACAAACAAATAACCAAACGAACAACCTACCAACCAATCAACCAAACAAACGAACAACCTCTTGATCAGCTTGCTTGCCTTAAAGGCCTCGTCCATGTTTCCGAGGGTGAGGTGGTAGCTGAAGGAGACCATGGCTTGCACGTCTTCTTCTCCCTCCATGCCCACGTAGTTCCTGTGCCAGCGTCTACACGAGGCCGCCTCAGCGTGGAAGGGCTGGGGAAAGAGTCCGCATTGACTACTGCTGCTGGTGATGTCTCCTTGTGGGCCTTTTGTGCTCTGTTTGTCTTGCTTGTCTGACCCCCCTGCAACCTTGGTGAGAAGTTGAGTTCTGTTGTTTTTTAAGCTTGTGTGTGCGTTTTGCAGGCATAGATTTATACCTTCCTGCATACATTGATACATAAAAATCTAAACGCATACATGTATACAAACAGAAAAAGTACCAACATGCAAACATACACAAATACACACATAAACACACATACACAAGCATACAAGCAACAGAACTGACGTTGTCAAGCACGAAGTAGAAGAAAGGCATGTGGACGGCCATGAGACGGCAGCAAAAGGGAGGCAGAGGGAAAGAGTCTTCCAACAGCACGCCCTGCTCTCTGGTGCAGAAGAGAGTCACCACCAGCATGTCCACCTGGCATTTGTTGTGCATGTGTTTGTGTGTGTTGTGTATGTGCTTATACTCATTGTGCATGTGTTTGTGTGTATTGTGTATGTGAGTATATGCATTGGGCACTTGACACCCATGCATGCATTATTTGATATGCATTCGGTTTTGTTTAGCATCCATCAACTCATTCATCCATTCACTCATCCATTCACTTCCTCATTCACTAGAGCTTTTACAAACAACAAAATTAATCACAAATCCAATATGATGACTATGCTACTTGGCCTCAAAACTCTACGGGGTTAATACTTTTACAAGAATGTTCGTGTATTGCATTGTACACCATTGACGCCAGCATCATAAGCTGACAACAGAAAGCCAAAGTTTGAAAATTCAAAGGCCATAAGAAACCCACGCCAGAGTCTTCGGCACTGTGTTTTCCAGCCTCACACACCAGCAACCTCTCTTCCGCCTCGTCCCAGTGGTGTCTCCACACCACCCTTCCTGCCACCTCACTATCTCCCCTCCTGCTGGAGTTTTGAAAAGGGCGATGTTCCCATTTTTGGGTGGTCATGAGTAACAATGATATTCTAATAAGTTATTTATATTAATTAATTCATTCATCCATCCATTCATTCATTCATTTATTCATTCATTTCTTCATTCAGTCATCCATCCATCAATTCAACCTTTCAGCTCTTAATTCATTAATTCATTCATCCATTCATTCATGGATCCATTCATTGGTGCATGCGTTTGAAGAATGTCTATCACTACTGGTCATTACTTGTCAGAGACACTGGCCTTGTCTCCTGTTGGCTGTGCACCTGTGACAACAAGTCAAAATGTGTTTGAGTAACACTTTGAAATAATTTTAAATTTTCAAAACAACATTAGGTAGTGTTAGTATTAGTAGCATTATAAATAGTAATATGGTAAAGAAAGAATAAAAAAACATATTATTATTATTATTAATATTATTATTATTATTATTATTATTATTATTATTATTATTATTATTATTATTATTATTATTATTATTATTAATATTAATATTATTTTTATTTATTTCTCTTTATTTTTTAATTATTATTATTATTATGAAACTAATAGGAACAAAATATCAACAAAAAAACATAAACGAACGTGTGGTCTGATCAATGAGGTCATCGCAGGCGTTGAGGAAGTTGAAGTAGTGGACGCTGTTGCTGTCTACGTCCCATATCCACAACCTGCTGTCCCTCGTTCCGTCCCTCTGTGTGTGTGTGCATTTATGTGCGGTTTGATTTGTTTCTCTGTGTGTGCCTTTGTGTGTGGTGTTATTTGTTTTTAGGTGTGTGCGTTTATGTTTTGTTTTATGTATCTCTGTGTGTGTGTGTGTGTGTGTGTGTGTGTGTGTGTGTGTGTGTGTGTGTGTGTGTGTGTGTGTGTGTGTGTGTGTGTGTGTGTGTGTGTGTGTGTGTGTGTGTGTGTGTGTGTGTGTGTGTGTGTGTGTGTGTGTGTGTGTGTGTGTGTGTGTGTGTGTGTGTGTGTGTGTGTGTGTGTGTGTGTGTGTGTGTGTGTGTGTGTGTGTGTGTGTGTGTGTGTGTGTGTGTGTGTGTGTGTGTGTGTGTGTGTGTGTGTGTGTGTGTGTGTGTGTGTGTGTGTGTGTGTGTGTGTGTGTG
>OX387250.1:9104223-9131723 GCA_947562095.1 Branchellion lobata | reverse complement strand
GATATTTTTACATCCCGTGTGAAGAAAAAACGTACAAAACATCATCAGAGTAATAAAATTAATTAATTATAACTCAAATAAGATTTATTGAAAAGAATTTTCATAAAAATTCGTTTTCAATTACTCAAAAAATTGTTGAGTTATAAAATACTCATTTAAAACAATTCCAAACAAATAAATGATATATCCATCCTATATTGTATAAGTTTAAAAGTAAACGCTTGGTGAAAAAATCCCGGTGCCTGGTTATCTATTATTACTGGTAGTAATGCAGATGGTTAACAGTTAATATAAAATGTGATGATATTGTAAAGTTTTATATTTATATGGCAGAAGTGATTGATTTTCATTGGCCCACCGACCAACAAAAAATGTTGTTCGTCACCAACATTCTTGACTATAGCGACTCGAGAGAAATGATAGAGGTATTGAACGAATGACACCAAAGTTTTGCATGCCAGAATTTGACTTATAATGCTGCAATTATAAATTCAATAAAACCTAATGGTAACGCAGAGACGTTGTGCTTGTCCATGGAACTTTCCTTCAAAAAATAATTACTCATTTGTAACTCAAATACTTGAAAAGCTTTTTAGGATTTTAGGCAGATATGCTATCTTTTCCTATTTTTCACTTCAACTCATTTCCAACCAATCTATCACTTTCAGGAAGAGCTGTGTGACATCTTTTCTCAATTTGGACTGGTTTGTGAGGTGAACGTGGTCATGAAGACCCAGACCAACCAGTTTTCACATACCTCATACAATGGTTCTTTCTTCACTCATTAATTGTTTAATAATTTTTATGTATTTCAAATTATTTGTTTCTCTATCCAGTCACTCCATCTCTGTATGCTTTTGTCAAGTACCACTCTGTGCAAGAAGCTCACAAGGCACTCACTGAGAATCTTTTCTACCACACACACCCCCTCAAGGTTCAGCCTTTCTGCACACTGAAAAACTGTTTCGAAGCAAATGTTTTTATTTTCATATATATTTCCATTAATTCATTTAAATTATAAATTTACTTTTTTATTTATTTTCATTTTAGCCAATATTATTAACATTATTATTATTATTTTTTTTACTAACCATTATTATATCTCCAAGCTCTTGTTTTTGGAGTTTTATCTCAATAAATAAGTAAAAAAGCTTTGAGCATCAGCTGTGACATCAAACCATCTCCCTCTCAGTGCATAGCACTTGCCAACCACCTCTTTGGCTTTAATGGCTGGAGCTCCAAAGTGGTACAACATCGACAGACTGTCTCAACAGACCTCAACACAACACACAAAAACGTCTCAACAGACTATGACATTACACACCCAAATGTTTCAGTAGATGACAACCACATGACACACCAAGTGACATCCATCTGTCGAGTTACTGTTGACGTCACAAGGGTTTTTGTTCAAAGTCATGGAGCTGGTGTGGCTATAGAATCCTTTGAGAATGAAGGTTTTGTGGCTTGTTACTTGTTCCTTTTGGGACTTGTTGGATAGGAACTAAATTAATATATCAGTTTTGAACTTTTTTCAAAAATCAAAAAAGCAAGTAAGATGAGGGCCACAGAGCATCTACATGAGAGATCTTCACTGATGTTCCATGCACAATGTCCTCTCTAAGACTCCGGTTTTTTCAATTGTTACTGCACGCAACCATTTCAACCTTCGTAAGCCTCTTATCACGTTAGATTGTTTTTTCGGCATAAATACTTCAACTTTGGTTCATTTTTGCTGCTATGAAGGATCTGAAGGAAAGTTATTTAAGGTTAATGAACATCCATTCTTTCTTCAGCCTTTCGCTTTATCTTCACACCTCCACCGCCACACACTTCCACCAGTACAGACATGAACAGCAAACTGCAAGCGTTCGCCAAGAGCAAGAACCAGGCCTACAGGCTGGCCATGGAAGATGCCTTTTCCAGGCTTCTGGTGGTGGTGCTGGATAACGGGAAATACCACGTGCACACGAGACCCCATCACTGCCCCAATGAGTCTCTTCTGACCGATGAGCCTTCTCCTCTTCTCACTGTGAGTTCGAATTGGATACTCTCAGGCAAACGCTTTCTATTTATTCATTTGTAATAATAATTTTATGAAAATTTTTGGGTTAGTAATTCAATATAATTTAATTTTTTCAGACGCAGACGGCTTAATTTAATTCAATTTTGTATAAACTATTTGTTTGTAAGGCGTTCTTTCATGCTGTTCAAGCATTCGCTCATTTAAAGCTTCATTCCCAGGTTAATGAGTACCAGGACTATGCTATTGAAGATGATGGAGATGATGATGGTGATGATGATGATAATGGTGATGGCGATGGTGATGGTGGTGATGGTGGTGAGAATGTTGAAATCACTGGAAAGTAAAACGGGAGGAACAGGCTACAGAAATGCCCTCATGGAACTTTATAAAGCTCTAATATCTCACTTTTATCATAATGTGTTATTTTCAAATGAATCTGATTATATTGTCCTAAATATTTTATTTTTTCTGCATCCCTGCATCGACACACCACCGTCACACAATGATGGTCTCAAACGTCTATTCATAAATTTTAAATCTTAATTTTTATCTTCACTTTTGCATTTTTTATTCCCATTTCGATATATTTCCTTTCTCTCGTTCGTGAATTCAGGAGTTTATTATTTCTTTTCAATCATTATTTCATCTCAATTTTATTCTTTTTAATTCTTGCAATTCCCGTCTTTTGAAGCAAAAAAGAAACTTTCAAGTGTGGTTTACTCAATTTTAAAACCAAAAAACATAAGTTTCGGAGTTCTTAAAATGTATTTAAAGTTTCATCGAAATTAAAAACTTTTTCTTCTTCGGCCAATAATGGCTTCAACTGATTCGTCTTACTCTAATCTAATCAAAATATTTTTATGGCATCGATTAATTTTGTTTAAAAAATTCTTAGCTTACAATCAAGAAACATATAACGTTGAGTTTGTAGACTTTCAATTTTCTTATCTCACCCACGATTACAAAACATCACGGACCTTACAATAGTATGACTTGATGACATTCGTACGGTTGTATGGAGTGTATGACAATGACAGAAAGGTCAAGTGGCTATGGAATAAACCACGTGGACAGCTGTAAAGGTCAAAGAGTTCTTTGACATTTGATTAGAAACAGGATTAATAATAGTAACAAAAATGAAAACAGAAAGTATTGATAATGATGATCATCGTGTGCTCTTGCATTTCAACTCGTTTCTTTAATTATAAGTCATTGAGATTCGTTCATAGCATGTTATGAGACCATTTTTCTATGTATCTCAAATACCAAGTTGAGAAATAAACTAAATTTGACCACTTCTGCCTTCACTCAAGCCCTCTTCAGCACATTTTACTTCATAATAAGCTGGCAAAAAAACAATTTTTCTCTTTTTTTTTACCCAGGTCCAAGCTGTAGATTTTTTTAGAAGTTTTTATTTTCCGGCTAAAAAACCCCACGTTTCAATAAAGATATTGTATTCCGACCTCAGACTGGTTGTGGTTTTTATTCTTACAACGAAACTCCCTATTAATAATGTATTATTAATCCCTTTGTGGTAATGAGAGAAGGAAGTTATGAGAGGAATGAAGAGTTTTCAACAGATTTTATTCTCGAAAAATATTTTTGTTTGTCGAATGGATTTCCGAAAATATATTACGCTGAAATGATTTGAGTACAGGTTCGCGTCGATGTGACTCAGAAATGTCAATATGGCGACATGGGAGAACAAAATAAAGTCAGTAGAACATTAAAATATTATTAAAAACTAATTCAAACACGACCGAAATATTTTTTTCAATCATCTTGGTCCGTTGTTCATAATTTCTGCTACGAGTTTCAGATCCAAAATAAGAAAACTGCTTTGGTTGGAGCAGTATGCAAGAGAAGTGAGCGGTTTGTCGGTTTGAACGTCGACGTTAAAATAGAAAGAGGGCTTGGGTGAGCGGACGAGACCCGACCAAGCAATGATGATGTCTGCAAAGACTCCACGGAACTACAATGACACGTCTGAAGCGTATGAAAGAAGCCGCGATTGAAGAAGTCAAGTGGAATCAAGCTTGCATGAGTGCAAGGTGGATGGGTGGGATGATGGGTGGGATGATGGGTGGAGTGACGGATGACGGATGAAGTGGAGTGATAGATATAATTGATTGATGGGTGGAGTGAGGTGATAGGCCGAATGAAGGGATGAGTTGAGTGATGTGAAATAAATAAGACGACTGTTCAAACAGAAGTAACGTGGATGAGCTTTTGTAGACTGGCTCGGGTGGGAGTGAAGTCGCAAATCCTTAGCTTCTCAATGGAGTCCTGCTTCTTGTTCACCCTTCTGCCCATGGTGTTGCTGACAGGGGGCAACTGGCCTCGAGAGTGGAGATTTTCGATGTTCAAGAGAGGCTTGCTCAAGGGCTGGTGGTCGCAGTGCTTGGTCAAGCGGAGCTTAGTGGGGCTGGCGTCGTAGGTTTCACACAGCCGAGATATGTTCAACTTGTGGTACCCGTTTTTCGCCTTGTCCTGGTTTTGCAAATGGCCGTTTTGGTGAAGTTGATGTCGTAGCTTCGAAGATGAAGATTTGAGCTTGGATGTCTTGCAGTGTTCCACGCGAGAGTCATTGTGGCATGCAGTGGTGTCTGCTGCGTTGTTATCTGCGCAATTCTTCGTGTCTAAAATGCCGCTGATTGTGGCTGGAAGCTTGGTGGATGGTAGTTTAGGCGCTGGTAGCTTTGTGGCTGGTGGCTTAGGGGCAGAGAAAGCTGCTTGGTCGTTCTTTTTTTTCAGGCGTTTTGACGTGTACGAAGAGTCGCTAAGCCTTTTGACGTCGTTTGGAGAGTCGGAGATCTGCACAATGACGATGTTGCCGTCCTCGCTGATGGACCAGCGACACTTGCTGCATGAGCGCTTGTTTGAGAGAGGCGATATGTTGTGTTCAGTGGATGAAGCGCCGGTGGGAGGGTAGAGACCAGGCAGGACTTGAAGCAGGGTGATGGACTCTTCCTTAGCGTCAAGAGCCTTCTTGCGGTGAGGGGGACAAGTGTTGAAGGAGTCTTTGAGGATCGAATCGAGGCTGTTGGCTTTGGTGGGAGGGACAACTTGGAAAGGTTGTGGCAGTCGGTTGTTGCTTCTGCACACCATCATCTTGTTGTGGATGTTGTTGTGGGTGTTATTGTTCTGCTTCAGGTCGGGAGAAGCGCAAAGGTAGTTGAGAGCTGCACTGCCGCTGGTGGAAGATCTGTGCACCCCTTCCACCACTTTGCGACTTGACACATGGAAGATTGCATGAGTGCCCTTTGAACTTTTTCATTAATTCAACATTCAGTTTTTTTAATGAATTTATTTAAATATTTTCTATAAAATCATGAAATTTATTATTTTTATTAAATATCATTTAACCTCAATCTATGAAACTTCAATAAATTTAAACTTCAATATCTATCTAATAAAAAGTTTATAAAAAAATTTTTTAAATCAATTGATTTCGAAAAAAATCTGTTCAAAAACGCAACAGACCTGTTTGAACTAGACTCCAGAGTCCAGTCCTTTTGTATGTTGACGTAGTAATCCTCGCTGGTGGAGTGTTGGTTGGCTGCCTGGTACTGGTCCTTTCTTTTGCGTTTAGTGAGCGACGCAACCAGAAGTGTGATGGCCAGAGCGTAAACGACGATGACGCTACAGATGTAGTACGCAGCGCCTTTCGAGTCGTACGCCGGTGACTTGGACTGCGCGACCGATTGTTGGGGGGTGGGCTGCTTGGGGGTGGATTGAGGCTGGTGGGTAGTGGAAGAGTTGGAAAGAAGGTGCAGCAGGGTGGGGAGGTGGTTGAAGGGCGTTTCGTTCTGAAGCGTTGTGGTGTTGTCATCCATCCACTTGGCAGTCGTCATGCTTCCAAAAACTCGAGTTGTTTTTTTTTCGTGAAAAATTCCATTTTGAAATCGGTTCTGCTCGCGAAAAGAGTGGATGAAGATTGTTGAAAGCACTTTTGAGCACTCAGCGCTCACAACCACAACCACCAGGCAGCGTGGTGTGTGCAGCCAGGGTCATACGTTCACGCATCTTTGTGCGCACTGTACGTCAGGCAGTGTACAACGAATGCGTGTGCGCTTCTTGGGAGCTTATGTCACAAGAACCACTCGAGTGGTGTGCTGTGGAGTATGTTAGCCGTCTGGAATAGTTGTTACGCGAATAATGTTAGAGATGAGACTAATGAATTGAATGCTGATGATGGAAAGAACAAGGGGAAGAAGAAGGAAGAAAAAAAAAGAAAGAAAGAAAGAAGAAAAAAGAAAAAGAAAAAATTGAACAAAGATTAAAAAAAGATGAAGAAGGAACAAATGAAGAAAGAAAAGGTAAGAAGGAAAAGAAAAAGGAAGAAAAAACTATGAAAGAGATGCATAAGTAGGAAAAGAAAAAAAAGTAAGAGTAGGTGATGGAAGAAAAAAATTGTTGAAAAAATTTTTAAAGCTAAAAAAAGAAGAAAACAGAAAAATAAATGAGAAGATTTTGGTGCAACTATTTAATTACATGCTAAGGCAATGAGTTTGGGCATTTAAGGCTTAGTTGGGGTTTTCAAATGCTTTATTCACAACTCGGCAACAGAGTAACTTTAAAAAGTATTGAAAAATACTTAAAAATTATTAAACAAAAAATTAAAAAGTTATAGTAATTAGTTGAAAGTTAATAAAAAAGTATATAAAATTATTTAAAAAGTAATTAAAAGTATTCAAAATCACTTGCATTTCCATCATTCCAAAACGTCAAAAACGTTTCCGACAACAACCACGAAAAACGACAACACTCAACCAAAACACTAAGAACAACCTTATCCAAACAAAACAACCTTACACATCAACATCGTAACATTGAAAAGCAACAACAACAACAACCAGGAGGAAAAAAACACTTTAGCATTTTCCTTAGCAACAGCCAGCAAAGAATATTTAAATATGTTCTTTTGTCTCGGCACGTACAACGACAAAGAATTAAGAAATATTAATACAAATATATTCAATTCGTGTGCATATAATTTCAAACACAAATTTATATATTTATCATTATTTTTTTATTGAATAATATGTTAAATAAATTCATTTTTTATTTTTTGAAATAGCTCTATTTTTTGTATAATGTCAAAGTTCCAAGCGTTTTGTTAACTTTTTTTAAATTAAAAAAAAATACATTAAAAATGTTTTGAAATTGGTGCTTCAGTTGTTTCCTTTGACGTTTTATAAATTGGCTTCATTAATAATAATATTCTTTCATTATTGAAAATTGGAAGTTGTGAGAAGAAGATTTTTCATTTTCACTTCAAAGCGGCTTGCACATTGCTAACAAAGGTTGTCGGCTCGATAAGAGCTACGCCAATTTCTTTCTCTTCTTCCTCCTCTTCCTCTTCTTCTTCCTCATCCTCCTCAGGACAATAATCCACTTCAAGGGTGGGTTTTGATTTGAAGAAATTGTTTTTTTGTCAACTACGTTGGTTCAAACGCCACATTTACAAACTCTTCAACACACATCCACACACTTCCAAACACCTCCACACACATCCACACACTTCCAAACACCTCCATACACATCCAAACACTTCCACACACTTCCAAACACCTCCACACACATTTCAAGATGCATCTACGCACAAAACCCCATATACAGCACCCACCAAAAAACCAAAATAACTTTTACCAAACAATCCAAACAACAACAACATCAACGGAACATTAATTCTTCTCGTAACACAGCGACCAACTTCATTAAACACTTCATCTATTCCTCTTCTTCACATAAAATATACACACTCTACGCCTCCCCAAACAGAACGTCCACATTGACTATTTTTTCATTATAAAGGATCTTTTCTACTTTTTATTTTTGCGGAAATACATTGAAGCTTATCAATAACTAATCACACCACGCAACTCTTCATTATGCTACACTTGCACACTCTATCGCGTCCACCATGCTCACAACACCACACCGTACCACACCATACCGCATCAAACCACACTACACCACACCATACCACACCAAACTAGACCATACTACACCATACCACACCATACCACACCAAACTACACCATACTACACCATACCACACCACACCACACCATACCACACCAAACTACACCATACCACACCATACCACACCAAACTACACCATACCACACCATACCACACCATACCATACCAAACTACACCATACCACACCATACCATACCATACCACACTTACCCACATGAGGGACTTCAAGAAACGTGTTCCACACCACGTTATAGGACTTGAGTTCCTTCAAGTACTTCATGCTGTCTATCAGAAACTCCAAGGTGTCAGGGGGCTTGTTGAACAAGATTCCTATTAAGAGAGCCTGTAGGTGTGTTTGTGTGTGTGTGTGTGTGTGTGTGTGTGTGTGTGTGTGTGTGTGTGTGTGTGTGTGTGTGTGTGTGTGTGTGTGTGTGTGTGTGTGTGTGTGTGTGTGTGTGTGTGTGTGTGTGTGTGTGTGTGTGTGTGTGTGTGTGTGTGTGTGTGTGTGTGTGTGTGTGTGTGTGTGTGTGTGTGTGTGTGTGTGTGTGTGTGTGTGTGTGTGTGTGTGTGTGTGTGTGTGTGTGTGTGTGTGTGTGTGTGTGTGTGTGTGTGTTCAAATAAAATGGATCTCTGCACACATGAAGTACACCACAAGAAAGCAGAGTACAAAATGGAATAGTACAAAACAGTACAGTACAAGCTGACACAGTACAATACAACTTACAGACTCATCACCTCGAAGAAGTTAGAGAGTTTTTTGGAAGCCAGGTACTGCTTGGCTTCAATTTTCGCATGCTTCTCCAAACGGAACCACATGCTTCTATTGACCGGCAACATCTCAGCATCAACCAATTTTTAAAATTCACTGAAATGCATTTGAATTCATTGAAATGCTTTGAAATTTGTTTAAATTCACTGGAATGCGTTGAAATTCGCCAAAATACGTTGAAATACACACAAATTTAATATAATTTCTCATAATATAATTCACATTGATACAAGTTCATAATCGCGTCATTGAAGTTGCTCAACAAGAAACTTGTAAATTTTACTTAGTTATTTCGACTTAGAGAGCTCTTGAACAATGTGGATCAGCGCTATACAAATGATTTGATTAGCTTAGACTGTTATGAAAAAGTTAAATAGGATTTTAGTTTTTATGGAATAACCAGAAAGCGGACATCTATTACAACATAGTAGTTTAGGTTTTGGAAAGACGATTTGTTCAAAAACCTCTTATACAACCATTTCTGACATAGACGTTTTCAAGACGATTGGGCCTGAGACATCTTAGAACATCATCAAACTGCTTCTAGGATTTCTAAACTCTTTTTTGACTTCAGGTATTACTATAAACTTCAATATTTAAAGTTGAGTCCTGAAGCAACTTCACTTCACTTTGGACAAGTCATCACAATTATCCTAGACACTTACCAACATTCCTTAATGGCTTAATTGAACGGAAGATACAGGAAAACATCGTTTTCTTCAATGAGATTCGTTATTTTTAAAAAATTCAAATTTTAAGAGCCGAGTGGTTTATTGAACAAAAGCTTACATACCCTTCAATAATGTTCAGCTAGTCTCACAGATCGCTTCAAAGTACAACAACGGGAAAACAATTTGAGCTTAAAGGGAACAGAATGTAAACAAAAACACTTTATTAGCGACAAAAAACAACTCCAAAGGTAAAATAGACGCTTAAAATAAGTTCATGAACCGGAGTATTTTAGAGCTCACTGGATTTTGAAACGAACAATTAGGGGATGCACTAACGTGAACGAAAGCGCACGAACACACACACACAAACCAGTCTGGGGCAGAAGATCATTGTAACATGCGATATGGCACTTTCAAATGGCGAACTAAAAAGGTGCATTTGAATGTTGTTGTTGTGTAGTTTTTGCTGTGGTCGTTGTTGTTGTAGTTTTTTGCTGTGGTTGTTATTGTTGTGGTTGTTGTTGTAGTTGTTGGGGTTGTTGTTGTAGTTGTTGTTGTTGTGGTTGTTATGAAGAGTACGGAGGTTCACAAGGTGTGTACCTTCTTGCGTCGTGAACGCCTCGTCAAGTCTTCAAAACAATATTGCCTTAAATACTTTATATACACATAAGAACATACACGGTCGTATATTGTAGATATATAGATACATATATATTCACATACATACATACATACATAAAAACGTACACAACACAGACACACGTAAGGAATTATTAAGGGGAAAAGAGAGGGCTGATGATGTTGAGAGCCTTTTGTTCTCCAGCGCCTCTGAAGAAGGTGTCGTGTGTTCCATCCAGTAGGTGCACAGACACGTGTTGGCACAACGCTCTGAGGCCATAATCCTCGTCTTGGCGAGAAGAGCTGCCCGAAGCTCTGAGAAGATTGACCCTGGTGTCCTGTAGTTTTTCGGCTGGCTTGTAGTTGTGGCTGATGGTGAGTTTCTTGTAGAAGGAGTTGTTTGCCTTCACCAGGTCACTCGCCTCCGAGTCACTCAGCATGCCCG
Source organism: Branchellion lobata (assembly GCA_947562095.1). Lineage (NCBI taxonomy): Eukaryota > Metazoa > Annelida > Clitellata > Hirudinida > Piscicolidae > Branchellion > Branchellion lobata. The sequence goes on along the minus strand of OX387250.1, from coordinate 9,121,206 downwards.
CTCTCTTGAGCACCTGACACATCTCCTCTTGTCGCGAGGGCAGGTCAGGGAGATTGATGATCTTGGAGGCCAGCTGTGTGTTGGTGTGGTGTGCATTTCGTACTGGTGGTCGATTGAAGTTCACAATTTAGAATGAGTTACTTTTTTATGAGTTTTTATTTAAATCGACTTTTAAAAAAAATAGAAAAAAAAGGAAAAAGTACTTCAGAAATGTCGATCTCTTTCTTTTCCTGTTGGTGGTTCAATGGCTTGATAGGAGTAATGGCATTTATGATGCCAGTTAGGCTTGATAGTGATAACTAGCAAACGGGAGTAAAGATTACGGATAAACTAGCAAGCATTGCCACCTTGGTGTTGAGTCGTTGGACGATGTGGTCGACAAAGCCACACACCATGGCAGTTTCCACCTCGTTGGCGTCTCCAGAGCCCAGGCTGTCGGAGTAGCTGCCGATGACTGACAGCACGTACGTGTGAGAGCCGTCAAGCAAGACCAGCTGCTCCACTCGCTCCCCAGCCCCTCCCTTCTGCAACTGCAGGGCCATCTCTAAGGCCACACAGGCGCCGAAAGAGTAGCCAATGAGTCGGTAGGGTCCGGTGGGCTGGTACTGTTTGATAAGGCTGATGTAGTAGCGTGCGAGGTCGTCCATCGAGGTGAGAGGAGCTTCCTCAATGCACTGCAGGCCGTACACAGGACATCCCAGTTTCGAAGCCAGAGGAGCCAGCAGCACCACAGTGCCCTCAATCGGAGGCACCACGAAGACCGCTGTGCCTGGCTTGTCGGTGCCGAAGCTGAGCACCTTCTCTGTGGGCATGAGATCGCTGATGTTGTACAGAAGATCTTCGTCTACGGTGGCCTGGTGCGCCTGCTTGCTCTGGTGGGTCATCTGGTCGAGCGACGCGAAGGTGAGCGATCGGATCTCCTTGATGGGCAAGTTCAAGTCATAGTCCCTCTCCAGTGTCTGCTTGATCTCCACACTCATCAGCGAGTCGAGACCCAGATCTCCCAGGCTCTGTGCAGCATTGACGGCTGAAGCGTCCTTTACTCCTGCACAAGTGGTTCGAAGGTAGGATGTTTGCAACAAACTACTGCATCAAACCTACAAGCTCTTCGGGCTTAAGCCGCTATAATTTTAGTACTGTTGTTATTCATCAACTAAAACAACACAACTATAACAATGTCACAAAGATAATAATACTGCCTTAAAATTCCTTCAAAGAGCAAAGCTCACGAACCGAGAATACGTGCGACAGCCTGCGTGATGGGCACTTTGTTGGCGTCACTCGACTTGCTCTTCTTCGATGCCAGCACGTAAGAAGAGACAACGGCGTGAGGTTGATTGAGGAAGGTGTCAAAGACGGCAAGACAAGACGACAGCTTTTGAGGCAGTGTCCCTCCCACCTCCACGTCACCATGCCCCATCAAGTCCACCAACACACCCACCTCGCCTATCGCGCCCCACTGAATCGCCAGTCCTTAATGGAAATTAAAATTGAAAATTAAATTTTAGTTTCAGGTTAATATTATGATAAATTATTTAGTTGCATTATATAAAATTACAAATTATAATAGTATAGCAACTAAGTCAATTCAATCCTTATAGTATCATGATTTATGTGTGAGAATTTATGTTTGAGGGAGAAAGGCAGCACAGAGACGTACCAGGCAGGCCATCCTGCTGCCTGGTCTCACAGATGCGCTCCATGGATGAGTTGCTCCAAGCGTAGTTGGACTGGCCTGGGTTTCCTCTGCCGCACGAGATGGACGAGAAGGTGACGAACCAGTCGAGTTCCTTGCCGCACTGGGCTCTTGTGGCAGCATCCAAGTTTAAGGTCCCCTGCAACTTCGGATCCGCCACTTTCTGGAAGCTGTGGTGGTTTGAAGATCGCATGAAGCATCCTTGAGGTGAGCATGATGGGCAGTTAACATGTTAATTGGTAAGTAAATTAGTTATAACATTGTTAAAGAAGTTAAATTAGTAATCATTTTGTATGAAGCAACAAGCACCTCTCGGGGCTTTGTGAGGGAAGCAGGCCATCGAGAAGAACCACGGCAAGGTTGAAGACCCCTCCAAGGCCCTCGCAGCCCTGCCTGCACTCGGCCACCAACGACTCCGCCTCCTTGGCACTGGAAACATTCCTGGTCGACACAAGCACCTCCACTCCCGCCCTCTTCCACTGGTTGATCCTCTTCGACTGGAAGCCCGTCTTGACACCCGACCTCGAGGTCAGAACCAGTCTCTTGGCTCCACGGTCGACCAGCCACTGCGCCAACTCCATGCCGAAGCCTCCCAGTCCACCGACCAGCAGGTACGACTTGCAAGGGTGACAAGCCACCCGACTCACTGCCTCCAACTGCAACTTCTTCGACGTCTCCTGCAACTCCTCTCGCACCTGCAAGTCGTCGTCGTTTTCATCGTCATCATAACCATCATAATCATAATCATAATCATAATCATAATCATCATAATCATAATCCTCCTCCTCCTCCTCCTCCTCTTCCTCTTCCTCTTCTTTTCCTTCATCCCCATCATGCTCACCTGAATGACAACTTTTCCGATATGTTTTCCTTGCGCCATGAATCTAAAGGCATCCTCGATGGAGTCCCGCTGGAAGAGGGTGGTTGACAGGGGCCTCACCACTCCCTGCTCTATGCCCTTCTGCATCAGTGCAGATACCTCAGACCACTCTTGCGACTGACCACTGAACAGCGCGTCCAGTAGAATGCCGTGGAATGTTGTGTTGCGCAAGAAGACCGACATGCCTGAAGTGTTGCGATGTTGTAAAATAATGTTGTAATATAATGTTGTGATGTTGCGTGTTGCAATTTTGCATGTTGCATGTATGAAAGTTAATATTCATGACGTTGCTTAAACCTAAAATCACATCTTCAAGTTACTGACAAGACAAGACAAGACAGACGCACCAAGTGGCGAGTCGTTGGAGAGGTCGAACTTTCCGATCTCAAGGAACCTGCCATGCTGGGCCAGCAATTGCACAGACGCCTGCAGCTTGTCCTCGCTCAAGGAGTTCAGAACCACGTCGACTCCTCGACCCGCGGTGGCCTTGAGTAGCGTGCGCCAAAAGTTGGAGTCTCTCGAGTTGGCAAAGCTGCTCTCGCTTAGTTGCGGGAAGCTGTGTGGAAGGTTGCTGGTGTTGTTGTGGGTGTTGTTGTTGTGGCTGTTACAAACAATTGTTGCTGAGAAAACATTCGTTACCAAGAAACCACTTGTTAAATTGACAAAGCATTTAATAATTAACGAGATCATTGCTTGAAATCATCTCGAGCAGACCGTTTCTTGAGGTAGTCCTTCTTGGCCTGCGATCCCACGGTTGTGAAGACCTTGCACTGGTAGCTGAGGGCGATGGAGATGGCGGCTTGGCCGACAGCGCCACTGCCGGAGTGGATGAGAACGCTTTCGCCACTCCTGATGCGGCCCCTGCACACCAGGGCGTAGTAAGCGGTGGAGTAAGCCACAGGCACTGTGGCTGCCTCCTCCAGACTCCACGCCTCAGGCACCTTCCACAGGAACTCCTCGTGAACGTCCACCAACGTCGCCAGACCCTGGTTGGTGCGAGAGGCAAAAGGGTTAGGATAGGCAACTATACTGAAGATATATAAATCATGTGTGAAATACGAAATCATTAAACCATGGGAATCATGAAACTGGAAAGCATATAAAGCAAACCTTGGCTTCCAAAAGGCCCATCACTCGAGTGCCCGAGGGACTGTAGCCTGAAAACTCCATGCCCAACAGGCAGTCCTGAGCAGCCAGGTCTCCTGTGGCGGTGGAGAGGTGGGTGAAAGAACGGTCTAGAGGGAGTGCTTTGTAATGAACAATTATTATTATTATTATTATTATTATTATTATTATTATTATTATTATTATTATTATTATTTGATCATCACCATCATCATCAGCCCAAAAGAACGAAAAGGTAATTTGAAGAAGGAGGTTACGGAAGGAAGAGAAAAAAAAGAGGAAGGTTAGTGAGCAGACAGAAAGAAACTAGAAAGGCACACAGAAGAAGAGAAAAGAAGGTAGACGGACACATGAAGAGAGAAAATAGGGGAGACACACAGACCAGGTATGGCGTCAGGAGGGAGTCTGCCGGTGGCAAGCATGATGTCCCTGAAGTTGAGGGAGGTGTAGTGCACGGTGCACAGCTGCTTGGAAGGGCAGGGCTGGAAGTGACGCAGGGGCGAGTCGACCCAGCTTAGCGATGACAAGTCACCTCGTGTCAATACGTTCACGTACGCCGCCTCAGTTGTCACTCGTGTGTCTGTGCGCGCGCGTGTGTGTGTGTGTGTGTGTGTGTGTGTGTGTGTGTGTGCGTGCGTGTGTGTGTGTATGTGTGTGTGTCCGTTCAGAGAGGTGATGGAATTTGGTAGTGTATGTATGTATGGTAAGACTGATGAAACATGTCAAGACTGATTTAATGTGGGAAGAAGTTGAAAGTATATCATCCATGAGTTATATGCAAAAAGAAACATTTATTAGGAATCTATAGAAGCCAAAGCACGACGCACTGTGGGTGAGAGGCATGTGACGATAGGATCCCCAGGCGCTTCCATTGAAGACGTTCATGAGGAGGTCCTTACGAAGAACTTCCTGCAGAGGGGGCAGGTCCTTGGAGCTGGAGTTGAAGACACACCTCACCTTGTCGGTCTCCTTCTGCAGACAAGCAGCCAAACCAACCACTCCCGACGAAGCCTGTCCAGCCCTCAACCACACCCTCTTCACTCCCTCATCAGCCACCGCCGTCTTCAACTCCTCCACCCACTTGTAGCTGTCGCTGCTCACGTCGATCCACCTCAACTCCGCCTCCTTCACCACCTCCGCTGACTTCTTCTTCAACAGGAATGAAGAGTGCATCAAACCGTCAGACGCCTGTGCCACTAACTGCAGACCCGCCTCCTCGAACAACTTGAGCCACGTGGCCTCGTCACAGAACCTTCCACACGTTCTCTGGTCCTTCACCTCTCCCGAGTGGGGCAACAACGATCGCGCCACTTCGAAGTTCTGGGTGCTTTCAAGCAGCAGCACGAAGCCATCTTCCCGCAAGATTCCGCAACAGCTGCGCAATGCCTCCGAGGCGCTCTCTTGTCTGCTCAACACGTCACACAACACTACCGCATCAGCCTTGCCTGCTATCCTGTTGTAGTGGGTTATACATGGATTTCGGAAGTGCACGCACGTACGTACACGCACACGCACACAAATACACACAGACACACACACAAAAAAAAAAAAAAAAAACACACACACACACACACACACACACACACACACACACACACACACACACACACACACACACACACACACACACACACGCACACACACACACACACACACACAAACACACACAAACACACACACACACACACACACAAAAACACACCTCTCAGGAATCTTGCTTCCAAACTTCCAGTCCACAGTCTCGACCCCCTCACACTCCTCATCCAGGCCTGCAGCCAAGTACTGGAACTTGAGGCCTGGTTGCTTGTTCAGCCTGGCCAGCAGACTCTCGAACATTCTGCCCTTCGAAGCCTCCACCTCCACGAACAAGAGCTTCTTGTCCACACTGGAGTTCTCAGCGACCACATCCAACAGCGGCAACTGACGTAGCTGGCCAAACACCTCATCAGCGTACACCTCAGAAAGACTCGGCGCGTTGGAAGCAGTTAGCGACCTGTGCACCAGGTGATGCAAGGGCTGCTTGTCCGAGTCACCAGCACCAGCAACAGCCTTAGACACCTCGGTTGGGGAGGCCTTGAACTTTGTGATCAAGTGTTGTGCCTGTTCTACGGCCAGCAGGTGGTGAGGCTGGGGCTTGGGCGCTTGAGAGATGTAGGGCATGAAGGTGTATGACTCGAGCAATGGCTCGGCTTGGTCACACGGCCTCCTCGGGGCCACTGTGGCGTGCAGACCGAGGATCTCCACACAACCCGACACACACGTGTTCAACTCCTTGTCAAAGAAGACAGGCACCACTGTGGTGGTGGTGGTTACTTGATTAACCTCATCTACATGATTATCCAATTAAACATTTAATCTACTCATCTCAGTTAAATAATTAATTCAATCAGCTCAGTTAATTAATTAATTTTATTAACTTAAATAATTTATTAATTTTATTAATTTAATTAATCAGATTATGTATTTACAACCGCATATACCTTGAGATTCGTCCTCCTTGGAGACTATCTTGTGCAGATGGCTGGCAGGGCTAATCTGGATGGAGCGGATGCGAGTGGGAAGGTGCAGGGATCGGCCCTTGAGGCCAAGTACTTGCACTTGCAGCATGGTGTCGAGGAAGGAAGTCCAATTTCCTGCCCACGACAACTCCCCCACCTCGCCTGGTGGGTGCGAAATGGCTTTCGTTTACTTTCGTAGGAGTATTATCAAGTATAAGTGAGTGAGTTGAATGGTTTTGTACGAGAGCACATAAGCCTTGATTAGCTTTTTAGTGTTAATAAGTAAGGTTTTCTATGAAGACTCATTAAGCTTGATAATGGAAATCAGTGAAAGTGAGGAAGATATCGAAAGCATTCAAAAGGTGAGTACCAACAAACAAGCAGTGAACCAACCTGTCTCATCAACAGTGGAGACTCCCTGGAAGATGCCCTTGTATTCGTAGCCTCTCAAGCGCAGGTCCTTGTAGACGTCTTGTGAGTCGAGACGAGCCTTGTCGGAGGCGGGTGGCGGGGGTAGTTGGTCGAAAAATGAGTTGAGTTGAGTCTCGTCGGAGGCCGTGATGGTGCCTGAGGCGACTAAGGCACTTGACTCGGACACTTCAAAGTGGCCAGTCGAAGGAGTCAAACTCACCTCGAGCTTCACCTCGCCAGAAGGAGGCAGCACGGTGGCTCGGTGGATGTGCACGTTGGTGAAGGTAACAGCCAATTGGTCGTACACCTGGCTGTGGAGCTTGGCGAGGGTCTTCCAGGCGAGCACGAGGTATCCGGTGGCCGGAAAGAGAAGGCGTCCGTCAATGCAGTGGCCTTGCAAGTAGGCGTCTTCGGAGTCGGAGCTCATGTCGAAGGTGAACACCTCTGAGGAAGAGCCGGCGTTGAAGTCCTCGTACGAGGGCACGTCCCAGTCTATTGAGTGGTCCCACTTGACCAGTGACGAGAAGGAGGGAACGCTGTAGTCCACTGGGTAGTGCTGCTGCTGCGTGCTGCTCGAAAGCGCCACAGGATTGAAGTCCACACCACAGCGATACAACCTGTGAGGTGAGTGTGTGGATGTGTGTGTAAATGTGTGTACGCGTGTATTTATGATTAAGTGTATTTGCATTTATGCACGTGAGTAAAAACTGAAACAAGTTCCAAAAAAAACGAAGCAAAACCTGGCGAGGGAAGAGAGGAGGAAGGTGAGGTTATCGGGCTGGGTGCGGTTCATGAGGCCCAGGATGGAGCACTCGGAAGGAAGGGAGCGCTTGAGGATGGACTGAAGCAGGCAGTGGGAGGCGATCTCGATGCAGATGGCGCCTGCTGGCACTTTCTGCAGTGCCTCCTGGAAGAGGACTGGACTGAGAAGGTTGTTGACGTGGTACTCGGCACTTGAATGCTTCGCCAGTTCACTGCCCCACTGCGCCTCTGGAATCGATGAGGACACCCATCTACTGGTCCTCTCCTTGCCGCTTTTGATCACCTGTTTGTGTGTTTTAGTGCGTGTGTGTGCATATGTGTGTGCATGTGTTTGTACATGTAAGTGAACGTGTGTGCATGTGTTTGTACACGTAAGTGAACGTGTGTGTGTTTTTACGTGCAAGTGAAGGGGCGTCTGTGTGCGTGTTCAGGTGCACACATTTATCATTGGGCAGTACCCGAGAAGCAAGTCACAGCACCTGTTGCAGCTTCTCTCGCAGTTGCGGGGCGATGTTGGTCATGTACTTGGAGTGGAAGGCGACTCCGGAGCTGCGCACCTCCTTGGCAAACACCCCCTCGGCCTGCAACTCCCCTACAAACTTCGATACCTCCGTCTCAGGACCTGTCAGAAACACACCACAACTTCTTCAACCATCGGTGAATTAGACATATCAATACTTTCAAACACCTCTGAAAATTCTTGAAAATTGTGAACTCAGTACTAAACAATAGACTAGCGCCTCTGAGGCAACCTAGCTTGCGAACTGTGCGCTATAAAATTTTTTACATTCATCCTTAGTCATGAAAAGCAATTGGATACGTCGCAGCTTCATCAATGACTCAGAAGTATCACTCCATAACTCCTCCTACTGTCGCCTCACGATGATCATTGCACCTCATTTGCTCACCTTGGCGCTTTAGAAATAATAATAATGAAAATAATACTTTTACTACCATATTATCATTATTATTATTATTATTATTAGTAGTAGTAGTAGTACTATTATTGGTATTATTATTATTATGAATGGAGCCCACCTGAGATGGTGACGGTGTCGATGGAGTTGTGGCAGGCAGGCACCACTCCCTCGGGACACCTCGCCGTGGCCTCCTTCCACGTCAGTCCTGCGCGACAACCACCCAATAGTCACTCAACAACCATCCACCATCCACTCAACCGTCCACTTGTTAGACAATATGCATCAATCGTGCCTTACTGCATCCCACTACACCACACTATGCCACACTCCACCACACCACCCTATGACATACCAAACTACATAGCAGGATGCCAAAACAAAGAACAGATGAATGAAAGATTCGAAACAACAACCAACATGAGCACAGCAGCAACAATATTACAACAACAACAACAACAATATTACAACAACAACAACAACAACAACAACAATACTACAACAACAACAGCAACAACAATACTACAACAACAACGAACGCAGAGCACCTACCGACGGCAGCCATCTTGCCGGGAGGAAGGTTGCCTTTGACGACGCAGGTACCCCTCCAGAAGGCTGCCAAGATGGTCTCCTCGGCACTCAGTCCTCCATCTGCGTAGGCGCATCCCAACTCACCCACCGAGTGACCGATCATACCGTCAGCTTCTATGTTCAAGTCCCGCAACAGATCAACAAGGGCAACCTTGAATGTATGGGTGGATGGATGGAATGTACTTGAATGGATGGGTGGGTGAGTGAATGGGGGATTGGATGTGTGATTTGTGAGTAGACAAATGAGAAGAGGAAGTGTGTGGATGAGTAGATAGATGGACATATTGAAGAAAAACATAAAAAAGTAATTAATAAAAAAGAAATAAGTTAATTAATTAATAATTTTAAAAACCACCTGAATGGCAGCGATGCCGACAAAGGACTTGACAGTGTCTGCATACGTGTCCGCAGCCCCTTGACTAATCATGTTGATCAGGTTGATGTTATAAGGGAGCAGAATCTGGAGGGGGAGGAGGAAGAGGGTGGAGAAAAAGATGAGAAAGAATAAAGAGAGAAGGATGAAGAAAAGAAGAAGAAAGAAGATGAAAAGAAGTAGCAACAGAAAAAAAGAAAAGAAGAGAAGCAATTTAACTTCAAAAAAAAAAAAAAAAAAAAAACATACACACACACACACACACACACACACACACACACACACACACACACACACACACACACACACACACACAAACACACACACACACAAACACATACACATACACATACACACACACACGCACACACAAACATACACACACACCCACACAGCCAGCAGACCTCGTGCGAGCGCTCAATGGACTCTCGGAAGCACCTGATACTCATGAGGTCTTTGCCCATGCCATCCCACTGAGTGCCCATGCCTGCGAAGATGTACCACACTGGCCTTCTGTCCGCCCCTGTCTCCTGTGGTGGTGTGGAAATAGTAGGGTAGAAGGTGCGGTTGTGATGAAGGATGTTAGGTGTTGGAGGGTGGATTGAAGTTGGGTGATGTTGTTTTGGTGGTTGGAAGGGTGGGTGAATGAAATGTGGGAATTATTGAAGGGTAAGGGTGAAAAGATTATGATGAGTGGCATGAAAGAAGGAAGAAATGAAACCTCAATGGAAGCAGAGGCGAGGGGACTGGTGGAGTTGGTGATGACAGAGCCTCTAAAGCGGTGGGAGGAGGAGGGCAGACTGCCGAAAGAGTTGTGGAGGAGATTGAGAGCTGCCGGGTTGCTCTGAGCCTTGAGCGCCTGTTGCAACACCAGCTCTGCTCCCTCCCTAGTCCTCGCACTGCACACCACCAACCGACTCCTTCCTTCTTCTCTTTCTTCTTTTCCTTCTTTATTCTCTTGTCCGCTCGACTCCAAAGACTTCTGGAACGATCGCATCACCAGGTGCACGTTGGTGCCTCCGAAACCAAAGGAAGAAATGCTTGCTAGGCCTCCCTGCCACTTGGTCGGCTCCGTCACCACCTGAGAAGGAGAAAGGGAGGAAGAGGAGGGTGATTGAAATAATAAAAAAATAATGAAAAATTAAGAATGAGAAAAATATAAAAAGAAACGAAAAAAAATAAATAAAAGGCTAAAGAATATATAAATAGAAGATTGGAAAAAAAATTAAAGTGAGTTTGCGGATGGAAAGAATTGAATGAATGAGAAGGCAGATGGAAGAGGAGGAAAGAAACCTTGAGACGTCCGTCGACGAGGCCTGCAATGTTGGGGTTGGGTTGCTGGAAGTGGAGGTTGGGTGGGATGGTGCCCGAGTGCATGGCAATGAGCACCTTCGCCAGACCCACCAGGCCCGAAGCAGGCTCCTGGTGACCCGTGTTCGATTTGGTTGAGCCTATCAGCAAGCTGCCCTTACGCCCTGGTGGTGGTGTGGCGGCGATAGTGGTTGTGTGGCGGCAGTGGTGGTCAATCAGTTGAAAAGATGAGAAAAAAATGTAAGGAAGAATGAAAGAGGAAACAGAAGATGATGGGATGGAAACGGGGAAGAGGATGTGCATGGAAGCCCTTTGGAATCTTTGTGTAAGAGCCATAAAAATGCATTGATTAAAATATAATGAATTATATAATAGATTAAATTTAAATGAGAACAAATAGAATTAGATTATATTAAATTATATCGGATTTAAATAAATAAATAGATAAATAAATAAAATTATTAAATTAGGCAAGGTTAGAAAAGATAAGCTTAGCGGGAGACTGACCAGGGGGACAGAAGACCTGGGCAGCAGCGTTGGTCTCTTCGGGGTCACCTGCCTTAGTACCAGTACCATGCAGTTCCATGTAGGCCACCTGGGAGGGGTCGATCTGCACCTCGTCATACACCTCCAACAACAACCGCTTCTGCATTTCCCCGTTGGGGTAGGTGATGCCTGTGTGTGTGTGTGTGTGTGTGTGTGTGTGTGTGTGTGTGTGTGTGTGTGTGTGTGTGTGCGTGTGTGTGTGTGGGTGTGTGTGTTTTTGTGTGAGTGAATGGGTGGAGGAATGTGAAAAAGGAACATTTGATTGGGTGTTGCACAAGAGTGTGTATAAGCCGTACACAAGATGAACAGTGTTCAACACTAGTTGCGTACAACATGTGTTGCATACAACAAGAGTATTAACAAACATCAAAAGTGTACAAGCAAGAAAACAAGTTGATGAGCACCTTGGTTCTTGAAGCCATCAGAGTTGTTCTTGGAGTGCAGCAGGGAGGCGTACACTCTGAGGGCCTCAGGCCTTTTCTGCAGGAACACCGACACCACCGCCTCACTTCTACAGTAGCCGCTGCCTGTGGGTGTGGCGATGAGGTGGTGAGAGGAGGAGAATGAGGATTTGGAGTGTGTGTTCCTAATATAAATTTTTGTTTCCAATGAGGGAAACGTAATTTGGATTTAAAAAGAGGTTTTGCTATTGACACTAGTAAAAAAGGGTTTTCGTTATTGATACTAATAGCAGGAATATTAACAAAAATAACGTCAACGCTGAAAACAAAAAAAAGTCAAAAAACACATAATCACAGAAACAACAACAACAACAACAACAACAACAACAACAATGAGAACAGCAACAAACGAACAACAGCAACAGCAACGAAAGCAACAGCAGGAGCAGGTAAGAGCTCTCACCAGAGGCGTCAAAGGACCTGCAGGCTCCATAAGACGCCAGCATGGAAAGCTTTTGGAACTGCAGACTGGTGGCTGGTCGAAGGCAGAGATTGCAGGCAGCCACGAGGGCAGAGTCACACAGACCTGTTCTGATGGCGTGCAAGGCCTGGTCGAGCACTAAAAGACCAGACGAACACGCACTGTCTGCCGTGTAACTAGGCCCTGTGCAGTGGTGTGCAGACGTGTGTGTCAAAGCATCATCTATTGAGTATAAAATATTTTAAAGTTATTATTCTTTATTTATATATATATTTTTTTTAATTATTTTTATTTTTTATTTTTTGTATTTACAACATGATACAATGCAAATACGAAGATAATCATAGTGGCATTAACCCCTTAGAGTTTCAAGGACACATTTAGATTTTATTTTTATATGCACTATTTTATTACTTTATATTATTCATTTTTATTATGGGCCCTCAGTTGCTTGGCTTGGCGCTTTATAACTTAGATTTATTATTATTATTATTATTATTATTATTATTATTATTATTATTATTATTATTACTTTTTTTACATACATAAACGTTATATCAACTTGACAACGACTTAGGTTATCACCATGACAACAATGTAGCTTGTCAGAACAGACAAAGGGAAGGAAGACATGAAACAAAGGTGCAACAAAGAAAAACAGAAACAACAACAAAAAAACTTTAAACCGAGTGGAAAAAACTAAACAAAAAATAACGTAACAAAAAGGACCTCAGTTTAATAGAAAATTATAAAGATAGAAACGTGGTACTATCAATACAATGAAATAATAAAAATCAACAAAAAACAAATAAAAGTAATAACAACACAATCAATAAAAAAGATTGAAGTCGCAAAAGGAGCAACAAAGAGAACCTTTGAAGTCAAAGAAGTAGGAGAGTCGGTTGGCGAACATAGACCTGGTGCAGCCTGACATCTCATAGCTGCCAGGCCGAGATAATGTGATGAGTTGATTGTGAATAAACAGCATGAATTATCTTACTTTGGCTTCATTATGCACAAATGGAATCGATGAAAGATGACATTTTGAATAATTGGAGGTCATTATAAACAATTATAACGCATAATTAATAACCTATAATTACCTATTAGAGCCCAAAATTGATTATTATAGCCTATAATTACCCATTATAACCAATTGCAAAAATCTATAATTAGAACAATCAAGGAGAATATCGAGAAACATTCTGCAGGCACTGACCCGGAGAGCTTGTCAAGTTCATTGGACCAGCCATCATGGGACTCAGAGGCACTGTTTCCGATGAACACCCCTGTCTTGGAACCCCTCAAGTTGACTGGGTTGCATCCTTTATGGGTGAATGGCTATTGGTGTTATATTTCATTTTATATAATCTTTTATTTATTTAATTATTAATTATTTAAATACTTTTTAGTTATATTTTTTTATACATACAAACTGAAAACCATACCCTTATCTTAAAATGACAAAAGAAAAAATAATACAAAAAAATTGAAAGCAACAAAGAAGTTTAAGTTCCACACCTGCATCGATGATAGCCTCGTACGAGGTCTCGAGCATCATGCGCAGTTGGGGGTCCATGCGGGTTGCCTGCTTGGGGTGTACTCCAAAGAAGGATGCATCAAACTTGGCAAGGTTTTTCAAAATTCCACACCTCTGTGGCAAACCCAAGTAGCCTGTTAATGACAATGCAAATATTTTGATTTAAACTATCTAGTCTTTAAAAAAGGATTAAATGTTCTTTATAAGTGAACTCAAAATAAATAACTTGCTTCACAACTTAATGCATATCACATTTATCAAAAATGAGACTTACCGACGGGCCATCTGTCGTTGGACTCACTAATCATATCAACTCCTTCAAACAAGTTTTTCGTGAACTCTTCAACATTGTCGGACTGCGGGAACCTTCCAGACAAACCCGAAATGACAACATCTTCAAAGTAATCCTTTCTATTTTTCTTCACTTTTAAATTAGCTTGTATGGCATCTTTAGGGTCTTTACTTTGGGGCAGAGACATCGTGTGGATCTGATCTTGACGTGAAATCAAAGTAAAATTCACTCTAAAATACTTTTTTTTAATATAAAACTTATTTGAATAGAAGTGTTTATACCCTATAAAAAATTTATTCAGATACAAGCATTTGAATGAGTTAAAACCTTGAAGCACGTTTTTATTTTAAACGTTTATTCTGTGCAGACAACTAAATTAATCACAACCTGTGAAAATTTAATGCAAATTTCAAGTAAATCCTGCAACTTTATCCCCTCTTAGTTTCAGCCACTAATACATGCGTAATTATTGAAAAGGAGCGATCGTTGTTTTCATTGGATTTATAATAGCGACCTGTACTTATAAATTTATTACAAACAGCAACTATATAGAAAATATTTATTTAAAAATTGGTAAAACCTTACTAAAAACGAGAATCCTGATAAGTTTTAATGCTTTTTTGACTTCAAATATAAATAAGAATATTTTTCTTTTAGTAATTTGAACGTTTACAACAAGCTTTATTCAAGCTAGATGATACGACATCGTACGATTTACCTATCTAGTTGCTGTTTATGTATGCCTATGAATGAGGCGATTGATATGGCCTACTATACAATATCTCGTTTCCTCTGTCGCCCTTTGCTTTTGTGGCACTTTCTCCGTTCTAGATGACTGGATAACATTCCATTTGAACGACTTATAAGATTATGATAATTTTATATTCTATTTTGAGATGGAATCTTTCTCTTATGAGGGTGCTGGCTGTGAATTTTGTCATATTGCTATGTGTTTTATAATCACCATAAAAGAAAAATGTAAATGAACGAATTTGAATTTTTTTTAATTTCCCACTAAATTTTTTAGATACTTAATGGTAGTGAAGTTTGGTTCGAAACAGGGTTGTTGTGATCAAAGGGTGAAGTTTTATTATTATAAAGAAAGAATAGTTCATTTGACACAAGCGTTAAAAAAATGGTAAATATAAATAGATTTTTATTCGTCAAAAAATAAATTAAAACTTATCAAAAAACCTAAAAATAAATTTCAAGTATATTTAGCAAATATAGTTGATGGTGAAAGTGATAATCAATAAGAGCTTGATGGAGGACATAATGTGTTCGTCCAGAATTGAAAGCGTTTTCTTGAGGTAGCTTGAGGGAAATTTTCTAAATAAATAAGTTTTCAAGTAGCGCTTGAGATTGGTATGAAGTTGTTTTTGGGCAAATCGACCTTAATGCTTCCCATTAGGAATAAATGGAAAGCGCTTCAATAAGCCAGAAACCTATTGAAGCTGTTTCAAACTATGGCAAAAAAATTTACTAATAAAAATTAAAAAAAGCAAATCGCAAAATAAAAAATATAGAACCAGAAAATTAAAAAATAAACTTCAAAAAACTACTTAAATCATGGATTGAAAATAATTGATAAAAGTTACATATAAATTCTGACTCGAACCATGTATCTGATTAAGTAGCACCAAGGATGTTGATTTCAGCAGGGATGTTTGTATTGTTTAAAAGTATGTGCACATGTTTTCTTGGTTTTTTTAAAAAATAATTCTCATTCAATTTCTTTTTTTCAACTTTTTATGTTTTTCACCAAAACATTTCACACCTCATTCCTATTCTTTCATTGCACAGCCAAATATCGGAATCATACAATCTAATCTCTTCATGCAGCGCTTTAGACAGTTCTATAAAGAGTTTTTGTAACATTATAAACCATTCTACTCAAACCATAAATTCCATTGAAATTTTACGTGCGTTAAGACGCATTACGAGTACTATGACACTCAAACAATGACAACCAAAGCCGATTGGTTGTCATCATGTTAACTATTTAAATGCTCATGTTTCAAGAGCAATATTTTATCTTTTTCTCATGTTCCCTTCAATACATCCCTCCTCAAATCTCGCAGCTTAAATGTCAAGTTTTGTGAGATGGCGGAACATAGATTCATAACGTTCTCCTAGCTTCGGAGCTACCTTTCGCTTCTGTTGTCAACATCCTGTACAAGTGTGGGTTTGATCTGAAACCACATGCTAAAAACTGTTTGGTAAATATTTATTAATATTATTTTAATGAAAAAATATGTTGAACATAATTGAAACTTGTGCAAAATATGTTTTTTCTTCCTGCGTTCATGTCGCAATGAAACCCCTTATCGAGTGAAAGTTCCAAGGACAAGAGCAACGTCTCTTGTACGACTCTCCATTATATCTCGATTATTTCAACCTTGATCGGTGTATGAATGGTTCTTGAACAGTATATAATCACAGTTCGATTAGATTGTCACTCATACACATTTCAGTCGTGAGTATGAGTTGAATTGCTTGCTTATGAGTAACTTATATAACAATTATATTATGATAATTAATCTTCGAAGATAACATAGGTATAATCTCTCCCAACGTGGTGAACTTTAACGAAAATAAAACCACTCAAATTATAAAATTTTTGTAAAAAAAAATGAAGGCAGCTCACCTATTTAGCTGAACTAACTAACCTTACACAATGTAAGTTGGAGCTTCGTGTGAGACTCGATAATTTTCTAATATTCCGCCTGTTCGGTAGTTCTTCACTTTTAGGTTATTCCTCCAGCAATTCTTCTTTCCAATTCTCTTCTTTGTCCGTTTTTGAAAGCTTCAACACTTTGTTGAAATGTTTGTTCCAAGCGTTTCAAAACAGTCGAAGCTGGACAACATTTTATATTAGATTAGATTATAAATTTTGGATCGAATAAAATGGTATAAAAATGATAGATTAGCTTGATATATAAAGAGTGATAGATTAGATTAAAGTATATAAAAATTTTAGATTTGATTAACTTACTCTAATCTAATTTAATCAAATCATTTATATAGCGCCGATCACGTTGTTCAAGAGCAATATTCTCATATAGTTGAGTCTGGAAAAAAGCGATTATTGGAGGAAAAAGAACGAGGTTTGACACGTTGTTGGATGCAGTGTTGGCTGAGCAATAAAATATTCAATTG
>OX387250.1:9054223-9099223 GCA_947562095.1 Branchellion lobata | reverse complement strand
AAGTTTGTGTGAAAAGAAAAGTGAAAATAAACTAAAAATCGGAACTGAATAATAGTAGTTAGAAGATTTTAGGGTTTGGATAAAATATAGGACCAAAAAATTAAAAAAATAAGATTTTGAATAAAAATGGTGTGTGTGTGTGTGTGTGTGTGTGTGTGTGTGTGTGTGTGTGTGTGTGTGTGTGTGTGTGTGTGTGTGTGTGTGTCTGTGTCTGTGTGTGTGTGTATGTGTGTGTGTGTGTGTGTGTATGTGTGTGTGTTAGGGAGGTAGGTAAGAGGGAGAACAAGGAACGAACCACGAAGTAGAAGGTGGTGAAGCTGAGAAAGTGCACCTCAAGCTTCGAGATGTGCACCTTCTCCTCCTCCTCGTTCTCCTTCTTGTGCCTCACGCACAGACGCCTTCAATGGTGGTTCTTGCATCGCTCATTGCATTCACAGTGCAACATAAGTACAATTATTATTATAGTGGCATTGAATACAGATACTTCAAAGTGCCATTAACGCAAAAGAGTCCCAGAGGCACTCAATAGTGTAGAAAAAATAGACAAGTACATCGCAGTAAACAATCACAGTACAGACTTGATCATGTCGGTGAGTGTGGAGATGCGAGGGAGGGTAGGGTGGTTGGAGAGGAGGTAGGTGAGGAAGACGAGGAGGCAAAAGAAGTTGTGAGCTCCTCCCAACGCCATCAGGGCCAGGTCGTAGTACTGGAACTCAACCCGTGGCATCGGACTGGTGAGGTGGGAAGAAATAACAACGTGGAGGCTATGGACTAATATTTGAATAATTAAAAATAAAATACCTAACAATTATATTAAAACGTTTTAATATATTAAACTTACATTACAGGTCAAAAATAATTATAACTGAATTGATAATAATAATTATTATGAGACAATAAGTATTATAAAAAATTTTATACAACATGGTTTCATAATTATTATCAAAAACTCAAAAACTTTGCGGCTAAAAGTTGACTAGCTTTAAGTAACATAAGCATCCGAGACAATTGAAACTGGTTTACAATACAATAAAAACACGAATATTATTATAGTGGCATTAACCCCGTAGAGTTTCGTTTACTTATTTACAAACATAGGAAGATCCTTAAAAGCTTGTATGATTGTACATAAGAAAGAAAAGATAAAGGAGACAACTCGTGGAACTGGAGAGGCATGACGGAGCCATTGTCTTTGCGGGGAACCTTCTTGAAATGCGTGGGAGCCTCCCACGTGAAGAGCATCAGTATGTTCACCACCATGCTCAACACCAACACGATCTGGTTCCAAAGAACCCTGGTAGGTGTGTGTGTGTGTGTGTGTGTGTGTGTGTGTGTGTGTGTGTGTGTGTGTGTGTGTGTGTGTGTGTGTGTGTGTGTGTGTGTGTGTGTGTGTGTGTGTGTGTGTGTGTGTGTGTGTGTGTGTGTGTGTGTGTGTGTGTGTGTGTGTGTGTGTGTGTGTGTGTGTGTGTGTGTGTGTGTGTGTGTGTGTGTGTGTGTGTGTGTGTGTGTGTGTGTGTGTGTGTGTGTGTGTGTGTGTGTGTGTGTGTGTGTGTGTGTGTGTGTGTGTGTGTGTGTGTGTGTGTGTGTGTGTGTGTGTGTGTGTGTGTGTGTGTGTGTGTGTGTGTGTGTGTGTGTGTGTGTGTGTGTGTGTGTGTGTGTGTGTGTGTGTGTGTGTGTGTGTGTGTGTGTGTGTGTGTGTGTGTGTGTGTGTGTGTGTGTGTGTGTGTGTGTGTGTGTGTGTGTGTGTGTGTGTGTGTGTGTGTGTGTGTGTGTGTGTGTGTGTGTGTGTGTGTGTGTGTGTGTGTGTGTGTGTGTGTGTGTGTGTGTGTGTGTGTGTGTGTGTGTGTGTGTGTGTGTGTGTGTGTGTGTGTGTGTGTGTGTGTGTGTGTGTGTGTGTGTGTGTGTGTGTGTGTGTGTGTGTGTGTGTGTGTGTGTGTGTGTGTGTGTGTGTGTGTGTGTGTGTGTGTGTGTGTGTGTGTGTGTGTGTGTGTGTGTGTGTGTGTGTGTGTGTGTGTGTGTGTGTGTGTGTGTGTGTGTGTGTGTGTGTGTGTGTGTGTGTGTGTGTGTGTGTGTGTGTGTGTGTGTGTGTGTGTGTGTGTGTGTGTGTGTGTGTGTGTGTGTGTGTGTGTGTGTGTGTGTGTGTGTGTGTGTGTGTGTGTGTGTGTGTGTGTGTGTGTGTGTGTGTGTGTGTGTGTGTGTGTGTGTGTGTGTGTGTGTGTGTGTGTGTGTGTGTGTGTGTGTGTGTGTGTGTGTGTGTGTGTGTGTGTGTGTGTGTGTGTGTGTGTGTGTGTGTGTGTGTGTGTGTGTGTGTGTGTGTGTGTGTGTGTGTGTGTGTGTGTGTGTGTGTGTGTGTGTGTGTGTGTGTGTGTGTGTGTGTGTGTGTGTGTGTGTGTGTGTGTGTGTGTGTGTGTGTGTGTGTGTGTGTGTGTGTGTGTGTGTGTGTGTGTGTGTGTGTGTGTGTGTGTGTGTGTGTGTGTGTGTGTGTGTGTGTGTGTGTGTGTGTGTGTGTGTGTGTGTGTGTGTGTGTGTGTGTGTGTGTGTGTGTGTGTGTGTGTGTGTGTGTGTGTGTGTGTGTGTGTGTGTGTGTGTGTGTGTGTGTGTGTGTGTGTGTGTGTGTGTGTGTGTGTGTGTGTGTGTGTGTGTGTGTGTGTGTGTGTGTGTGTGTGTGTGTGTGTGTGTGTGTGTGTGTGTGTGTGTGTGTGTGTGTGTGTGGGTGAGTGTGTGTGTGTGTGTGTGTGTGTGTGTGTGTGTGTGTGTGTGTGTGTGTGTGTGTGTGTGTGTGTGTGTGTGTGTGTGTGTGTGTGTGTGTGTGTGTGTGTGTGTGTGTGTGTGTGTGTGTGTGTGTGTGTATGTGTGTGTGCGTGTAAAAAAGTGTGTGAAAAAAGTGTTTCTGTCTATATTATATCATCTTATTTAATCTAATCCAAACTGGTCTAATTTTATCTAATCTAATCCGATGCAATCTACTTTAATCTAATTCTTGTTAAACCAAACCTTTCTTGTTAAACCAAACCTTTCTTGTTAAAATAAATCAATAAGTCTAAAATGTCATATTTTGATTAAACCTTTTCCATCAACAAACCACTGCTTGGTGAAAAATGTAGCCACTGGGTTGGAGAGGATTTTGCGCTGGTAGTAGATGTCCTTGAGGATGTCTTTGGACCACTTCATGAGGTCTCTGATCTTGTTGCTGGGCGACGACCTGTCAACACTCCATATCATCTTCTCCTTCACCTCCTCCCTCAATACGTTCTGAGGGGGTTTATTGTTTGAAGAAGGGTTTGGGCAGATTTTAGTAATAACTAAGAATTTTTTCTTTTTTTATATATTTGTTTTTTTTAATTTTTTTTATTAACTGATAATTTATGGAATACATTTTTGGAGAAATGTAGAGTAGCGTTGTCGAGGAAAAGGTGTATATGAAAATAAGACCATTGAATAAGCTATAAGATTAATATACAATCGAATACAATAAAATAAAATAATAAAAAATAAAAGAGAAGGAAAAAAATTAAAAGATAAGAAAAGTGCAAAAAAAAATAAAAAAGAAAAATAAAAGAAAGATGAAGATAAAATAATATAATGATAATAGTAATAATAATAAAATACAATACAATACAATACAAACACGAATATTATTATAGTGGCATTAACCCCGTAGAGTTTCAAGGCCACGTATTAAAAGATGAAGGAAAATAAAGGTTAAAAAATGAATAAAAAAAAGAAGAAGAGAAAAATAAAAGATAAAGAAATGAAAAAAAAGGGGGAAAGAAACCTTGTTCTTGACCCTGAAGTTGATTTTCTGCAGGGAATCGTCCTTGAGGACCTCGATGGACATGGTGTTCTTCTTGTAGTAATTGAACGCCTCCACCTGCAGCGGCAGAATGTTGATTTCTGTTGAGGTTCGAAAAACATTTTTTAGAGCTTTAAATTTTTTTTATTAAATTTAGGATTTTTATTTTATAGCGCCTTGTTTATAATATTTATTTTACCTCATATGCCACTTTTGTTTTTTATAATTTATAGCAAACGTGCTCTATTTGTGTTATGCTTCTGAGACTTTTTCAAAGTGACAATTAAAAAAAAAAGATAGTAAAGAAAATGAAGATAATTTTTTAATTATTCAAAATCATCCGAAAAATTTCAAAATCTCAATAAATATTCCCAGCGCAAAACCTACTTTCATTTTTGAGGAGCTTTGGGTCAAGGTCATAAATCCTGGCGATGATGAGGTAGAAGACGAAGCCCACTTCATCAAGGAGTTCCTTGAAGTCCGCGTCCAGCTTCTGTGGAAGTTAAGTGGATAATCGGGAGGCCACTATAACTCATGGGCTGGTTTGTTGTGCTAGTGCTGTTCATCGTTTTGACGTGAACAGCAACTTGAACTACAAATTAAACAATAGCAATACCAACAAAGATACCACGACCACAAACAACCACAAAAACACAATAATACGACATAAACACTACCACCAACAATGCAACACAAAAACCAACAACAACACTAGCAACACCACCAGCAACAAAAACAACAACACCTGCAAAAACATCAACACAAACAACACCAGTAACAACAACAAAGAAAACAACAACATCAACACAAACAACACCAGTAGCAACAACAACAACAACAACAACACCTATAAAAACAACACCAGTAGCAACAACAACAACAGTATCATAATTAGCAACACCAACAAGGACAACCCCAGCAACAACACCGACCTGTTTTTCGTTCTTTTCCTCCTCAGGAAGAGGCATGAAGAGTTGAGGGGTGACCACCTCGACACCCTGCGAAGGTCCCATGGAGTTTAGCTTCTTGAGGCTTTTGTTCTTAGATCTTTCTGGCTAGTAAGAGGATCGAACAGCTGTTAGATGTGAGGAAAAATAGAAAAAAATGCGGAAAAATTAGAAAAAAAAAGTGAAAAAAATTAAGAAATAGAAAATTAGTTTTTAAAAATAAAAGTAAAATAAAAAATAAGAAACAGAAAAAATGAAAAAAAAGAAAAAAAACATTGAAATGATGAATGGCTAATTAATAACTGGATAAGCATTGGATGAATAAATAGCTGAATGACCAAACAAAAATTGATGAAAGGATTTTAAGCGCCTAGTTTGCAAACTAGGTTTAAATTTTTTTACCGTGTTTTTGTAACATTTTCAGCTTATGCCTGGACTTGATTTAATGAAGACTATAAAAAAACTGTGCGCTATAACAAATTGTACATTTGATAGATGACAAATTTATTGAGTAGCTAAAAAACAAAATAGCTTCTGAAAACGCAAAGCGATTGAACATAGTAAATAAATAAAAAAACGAAAAATAAAACATTACTCTGAGAAGGGCTTTTAGTAGCGAGTTTTTTCTATAGTTTTTATAGTCAAATCCAGCATATGCTAGAAATGTTACAAATAGAATTCTAATATTTCATCTCAACAAATTTTATTTCAACAAATTTTATTTCAACAAATTTTATTTCAACAAATTTTATTCTAAAAAATTAATTTCTGAAAAATTGATTTCCGAAAATATTTTATGATCAAAAGTTCAAGATGCTTTCATCTGCCACCCACCCTGGCAGCATCGTAGCAGGAGGCCATGCAACGATATAAAGCCTCCTTGTCCAGGGTGTCCTTGGTCTCCTATGGTGGTGGTTGTTGGTGTGGTGTGGTGTGGTGTGGTGTGGTGTAATGTAGTGTGGGGTGGTGGGGTGTGGTGTGGTGTGGTGTGGTGTGGTGTGGTGTGGTGTGGTGTGGTGTGGTGTGGTGTAGTGTAATATTTAGGTATTAGTTTTACTTGTGTTTTAGTAATGTTGCTGTTGTGTTGGTGGTTGTTGTCATGGTATTGGTATTAATGAAAATATAAAAGTCACATTTCCAGTTACCTTGGCAACCAACAAACTTTCTGGAGTGTTTTCTTCAATCATTGACATGATCAAGTTGCCAATCACCAACTTCAACTCCAGCACCTGTCGTGTTTCCGGTGGTGTTCTTGGTTCTTTATGTTTGGTCGTTGTGTGTGGTGTGTCGTGTGTTTTGTGGTTTGTCGCTTCGTGTTATGTGACGTCTCGGCTTCATACTTTTGAAATACAAACTCACAATCAAATTCTATTTTAATGAAATGGTCCAAATGAAATCTCAAAACATCCTACTTCTCGGTCGGAGCAGTTTTTGAACTCTGCAGCTCTGAGAATGAAGTTCACGTAGTCAACAACTTTGCTGTTCAACATCATGCTCCTGTTCTGCTGGTTGCCCTGTAGTAGGAGTAGTAGTAGTAGTAGTAGTAGTAGTAGTAGTAGTAGTAGTAGTAGTAGTAGTAGTAGTAGTAGTAGTAGTAGTAGTAGTAGTAGTAGTAGTAGTAGTAGTAGTAGTAGTAGTAGTAGTAGTAGTAGTAGTAGTAGTAGTAGTAGTAGTAGTAGTAGTAGTAGTAGTAGTAGTAGTAGTAGTAGTAGTAGTAGTAGTAGTAGTAGTAGTAGTAGTAGTAGTAGTAGTAGTAGTAGTAGTAGTAGTAGTAGTAGTAGTAGTAGTAGTAGTAGTAGTAGTAGTAGTAGTAGTAGTAGTAGTAGTAGTAGTAGTAGTAGTAGTAGTAGTAGTAGTAGTAGCAGTAGTAGTAGTAGTAGTAGTAGTAGTAGTAGTAGTAGTAGTAGTAGTAGTAGTAGTAGTAGTAGTAGTAGTAGTAGTAGTAGTAGTAGTAGTAGTAGTAGTAGTAGTAGTAGTAGTGCTATTAGTAGTAGTAATAATAGAAGTTATTTTTGCCTTTGTTTTTACTCCAAAAACCAACTGTGACTCACCACGGTGAATTCATTGAGCGTTTCGAAGAGTTGCATTCATTGAGCGTTTCGAAGAGTTGCGAAGACAGTTCGATGTTTTGTCCGTTGATGTTGGAGTAGACCAGGTTCACAAACTGTGCTGTCTCCCCCACTATGTTGAATGACTTGAGGTTGTCTGGCTGTTCTCTCAGGTAGTCCTGCAGAAGAGGTGGAAGATGAGAATGGGGGAAGCTGAGAATGGGGGAAGATGAGGATGGGGGAAGATGAGGATGAGGGAAGATGAGAATGGGGGAAGATGAGAATGGTGGAAGAAAAGAGTGGTGGAAGGAAAAAAATGGTGGAAAAAGAGGAGTGATGGAGGTGGAGGAAAGGTAAAAAAAAGGCATACTAAAAAATACGTTATTAAAGTTACATATTGAAAAACAATGAAAGTATAATAAAAAACTGAAAAATTATATTAAAAAACAAAAAAATGTATTAAAAAACAAGAAAGATCTCTTAAAAAACAAAAAAAGATAAATATTAAAAATATTATTAAAAAAATATTAAAAAACAAAAAATATGTTAAAAAGAAGAAAAAAAGTGTTGGTTCACCTGTAAACCTGCATGCTGGCCGTCACACATGCGAGCCAGTAGAGACAAGACCAGCTTAATGAAGCTGTGGTGAGTTGGAGCAGCCAGTACAATACAAAACAAAACAAAAAAATACACTACAATACACTACAATACAATACAATACAATACAATACAATACAATACAATACAATACAATACAATACAATACAATACAATACAATACAATACAATACAATACAATACAAATACGAATATTATTATAGTGGCATCAACCCCGTAGAGTTTCGAGGCAGTGTATGAGGGTCTGAAGCGTTTGGAGCTTTGCAGTTTCAAATTTGGAATTTTACGAAATTTATTGGAATTTAACATTTTTAAATTTTCATTTAATGTGAGTTGAAATCAGTTATGCCGGTGTTTTGTATGAAACAAAATAAACCAAAACAATAAATAAAACTTTATATTCTTCGCTGTCGTTCGTCTTATTTCATTCATTTTTACCAAAACTTTATTCTATTATTTTGCTAATTTGATAATTAAAAGTGAATTCAAATCCGAAAGCTTCCCACCCGTCGTCCTTCTGTTCCAACTCTTGCAGATCCTCCTCCTCGCCTGCCTTCTTCACCTCCCCCTCTGACTCCGTGTCTCCCTTGCCTTTCTGTTGATTAAGAAATTTAATTGAAAATTAATAAGTTCAATTTATACTTAATGAGTCCAATTTATATTTAATAAGACCATTGACACTCCATAGACCCATTTACTTCTCAATTTAATTAAATCATTCAAACGATGAAATAAAGATTTCACTCGCGTGCCTTTAAGACGCTTATTTCCAGTTTGCTATTTCAACGTTTCCTTGACCAAACAAAATGTGTGTATGTCATGTTGATTTTCCAACCTTGCCCTTCTTGTCTTTAACAGCGTCCTTTGCATTGTCTTGCTTTTCCACGTCGAAGTTTGAAGTTTCTGAGTCACTGGTGCTCAAGATTTTGTTTTTTCCTTTATTTTTTTTAGAAACATTTTTGTCATTCAATAGGTTTTCCTGGCTTTCAGTTTTGTTCTTGGTGAGTGTTTTGGTCTGGGTGGTCTTCACTTCATCCAACTTTTTTTTCTTCGCCGAGATGCACTGAAGAGTTGACAGACTGGCCTGTCTCTGAGGTTTAAAGTTGTTGCTTCGTTAGTTTTTATGCTATAATCATTTTGTTCATTTTATACTTTTGGATGTTTCATTCAATGTTTATTAGTATTTTTAAAATGTAAAATACTATTGAACTCTGAGAAGTAATTGAAATCTTATTAGCTTACCCCTTGTGAGTATTTCATTCTCTTCAGTGTGGTTTCTGCCACTTGAATTTCCTGGAGAGAGAGTCACAAAAGTTTGATTGAAAAAAATCAGCAATACAAACCGCAACATTCGACATACAACATGCAACCTGTTACATGCAGCATTACAATACTACAGCATAAACATACAACTCTGAAGCACTGTAACACTACAACATACAACATGTAACATACAAAACTAACATAACAACAGTGCAACACTACAACATACAACGTGCAACATACAACACGACAACCTACAACGTGCACCCTACAACCTTACAACACTGCAACACAACAACACAACAACATTCCACCTGCAAGGCCTTTTTCCCCGTCATCACTCCAGCCTGCATCGTCTTCGTCTGCGACAGCGCCTCTTTGGCTCTTGCCCGCTGCTGAGCTGCCAGTGAGCGCCTGTGTGCAGGTGCTGGAACTAAAGGGATACTTAAGTACATGAATAAATACTTCAATTATTTTCGAAATACCTTACAGTACAAAACAAAGAAAAATATTAGTATAACGACATTATATTAGTATAGTTCTGTGGGTTATATATTATATTGCATTTTGACGTTTTGAGAATGGTTTGGAAAATTAAAGTTGAATGATTTTAGGAGCTCACTTTTCTTTGATCGCCAAAGCCGACAAATGAATTCTTGTTCGAATCGCCGCGAAAAAACTTTCTTCTCTCGTTTGCCAGAAGTACGTCAGCAGAGCCGTCTGTGGAGAAGAAGAAGAAAAAGAAGAAGAAGAAGAAGAAAAAGAAGAAGAAGAAGAAAAAGAAGAAGAAGAAGAAGAAGAAGAAGAAGAAGAAGAAGAAGAAGAAGAAGAAAAAGAAGAAGAAGAAGAAGAAGAAGAAGAAGAAGAAGAAGAAGAAGAAGAAGAAGAAGAAGAAGAAGAAGAAGAAGAAGAAGAAGAAGAAGAAGAAGAAGAAGAAGAAGAAGAAAAAGAAGAAGAAGAAGAAGAAGAAGAAGAAGAAGAAGAAGAAGAAGAAGAAGAAGAAGAAGAAGAAGAAGAAAAAGAAGAAGAAGAAGAAGAAGAAGAAGAAGAAGAAGAAGAAAAAGCAGAAGAAGAAACAAAGAAGAAGAAAATGATTATGAAGATGATGAAGGGAAAAAAGAAAAAAAAGATTAAGAAAAAATAAAAATATCTATTCACTTTCTTATTTGTCACAAAAATATCAGCCAAGGTTTATGCAAGATTTTTAAAAATTTGAAAAATTACTTGACTCAACAATATTTAGAGTTTTTCAAAAAATTTCTAAAAAATTTGAAAATTTCTTTAAAACGCCAAAAAATTCAGAAAAAAATTCGAAACACCCATGACTTTTTAAAACATTCAAAGAAGGAGGAGCATACACGAATACAGACAATTAGACAAGCAGACATACAAACACACATACAATCAAACAAGCATGTATGCAACCACACAGACAAGCAAACATATAAGCATATATATATACAAACAGACAGAAATACAAGCAAACATACATACAAGCACACAGACAAGCAGACACCTGCACGGGTTCATTGGCGTTGAAGAGCATGACCGATACGAAGGCCAACACCTCCTTGACCACCCTGTCGCAGGGACGAGCCAAGTGAGGAAGAGCTCTTTTCACCGCCTCCATCGTGTTCAACTCCACCTGCAGACTCCGTATCCACTGCAAGTGTCTGTGGGAGGTAGTTGACGAAGGAATGAAAGTAAGGCTGGTTTTTCAAACCGACCAGATTGAATTGTGTAGGATCCAATTATATTGGGGTAGGTGGGCTAAATTGAGTGCGGTTTAAAGATGTTTAAGAAGAAGATAAATGAAAATTTATTTTCACCTGCTCATTAAACAACAAGTTTAATCATTTAAAAAAAAAATAAATGGATAAAATAGTTGATTATATCAATTTATTCCCAAACATATCTTCTTCACGCCAATAACAACTAATTCCTCCAACAACGACACCAACTTTCGATGCAGGTTGGGGTCTTCGGCCCAGTTCTCAGGCAGCTTGCGTTCTTCGTTGTGTATGATGGCCCTCAGCAGCTGCAGACTCCGAATGTCCAGCTCTTCTTGGTCCATCCGCTGGAACTCCGAACTGATCTTCGGGTACATCTCCCAGGAAATCCTGGTCGAGTTCAAGAGCTATGATGATTTATTCATGTAAGTTGGAATTATATGAAAAATAAAAATTAAAATTAAAATTAAATCAGGATTATATCTAACAAAAATTATAATTTCAATTTCTGCAGATAGATTGAAAAAAAAAGAATTTGAAAAAGTTAATTCAATAAATTCAATAAAAAACTAACGCCAGTTGCGTGACGAGTTTTTTGACGAGCTCCAGTCGTTTTTCCACTTTTTTTTCGTTTTGCTTCAGAAATTTTTTAAGGTGTTCCTGGAACTCTTCCCCCAACGGTAACTCTTCATCTCCTCCTATCACCGTGTAGTCTGATGGATATGGAACATTTTCATAATATTCCAGGAAATCCTAATAATTCCATAAATAATGAATTTTAAAATTTTCATTAATCAAAAAAACTAAAATTTAGATAATTATCAAAAATTAATGTTCCAAACTTGATCAATAGGATTGAAAGTTTGAAAAATAATCAAAAGCGGCTGGCCTCTCTTGGACTTGATCTTAAGCTGGGCTGTGACAGTGTTGAAGCCCCCGTACAGTAGACTGCAGTTGACTGCGAAGATGCGCAAGCGGTCGTTCAGTTGCAGCTCTGC
The DNA here is from genome assembly GCA_947562095.1 of Branchellion lobata. Taxonomy (NCBI): domain Eukaryota; kingdom Metazoa; phylum Annelida; class Clitellata; order Hirudinida; family Piscicolidae; genus Branchellion; species Branchellion lobata. The sequence goes on along the minus strand of OX387250.1, from coordinate 9,087,826 downwards.
TTCATAGTACTCCTTGTGGCCCTAGAGAGGTCACGTGAGGTGCTAGAAGTCGAAAAGACTTTTGCGTTGGGTTACTTTCAAGTTATGAATCTTTTAATTTTAACTTTAATGTTTTTAAAAAACTATTTATTTATTTTATTTTTTTTTAACAGGACACAGCGTGGTGGCAATTGGAGACATTATGATTGTAAGCAGAATATGTTTGAAAAAAACAAGATAAGAGAATACCATGCAATACAATAAAATACAAAACAGTACAACACAATTCCACATAACCTGACAACACGAATAGTCATCTATCAACATAAGCTCCAGAGCTACAGTACAACTCCATCAGCACAGCTGCTGTGTGGAGGTTACCTTGACAGAGAGCAGCTTGGCCTGGTTGATGCGGTTGTAGGTGACCAGGTGATCTATAAGACCCTCCATGATCTGGAAAGGGAAATATTATTCTTTTCATTTGATTATTTTCAAGTTTTTTTATTTTTTTTTTCAAGTTTAGGCGCGTACACTTCGTTCCAATGAAGCAGTATTATTGTTATTATCACATCACAAGCAACACAAATAAGTAAAAGCAGTATTAATAAAACAGCAGCAACATCAGCAGCAACAGAAACAACAACAACAACAATAACAGCTGCAACAACAGCAGCAGCAACAGCAGCATTGGCAACAGCAGCATTGGCAACGGTAGCAACAACAGCAGCAACAACGACAGCAACTGACGCTGCTGGGGATAGTGGAGGAGGGAAGCACGGCCGTGAGGCAAGACACGATGCTTTTGTTGTAGGTGGGACTCGTCACCAGAGGAATCACCGCTTCACAGAAACCCTGTTGTTTATTTGTGAGTTGGTGTTGTTTTTTGTTTGGGTTGTGTGTTGTTTGTTGTGTGTGTTTGTTTTGTGTTTGTCGTTTTTATTGTTTCTTTCGTGTTTGTTGTTTTTAGGGTTTCTTTGTGTTTGTCGTTTGTGTTGTTTATTGTGTTTTTATTATGCGTTAATTGTTATAACTTGTACAAGGTTTGTCGTGGTTAGTTTTGTCTTCAGAATCAGTCATCATCATTGAAAATTTTCAAACCTTTAAAAACTGAAAAACGAAATAAAAATTGAAAATTTAAAAAACTGAAAAATTTTGATTTAAAAAAAACGAATTTATGAATGAAAAAAGTGAAAAAGATCGCATCAACTGACTACTAGGGTCCTTGAAAGCTGGTCTGTGTTTTCAATTTCTTCGGAATGGGACTCCTTGTCGGGCTGGTAGAACTTGGAGTAGAAGGCCTGAAGGGCAGAAGTGGAATGGTTGGATGAATATTGAACACTGGAGTGGAAATGAATATGTAAATAAATATATAATATTAACATTGAATATTTCGTGAAATCAAAATATTTGAATTAATATTGGATAATTTTTGTTTAATAAAAAAAATCGTAACACAAACAAAATAAAAATGTCCAAGTGAAATCATATTTCACGTAAGTTTTTTTATACGTAAAGTTTATTTCAATCACTGAATCTTATGAATTTCTACTTTTTTCATCCACTCATCTCAACCCAATCATTCCTTTGCTATCTGGCACCTGCAGGATAGGCATGACCCCGCTGAGGATGTAGTGGGCGTTGTGTTGGAAAACGCTGTCAGAGTCAGCTGGGTCTGATATGGAACTGGAGAGGGAAAATTTGGAGATGGATGAAAAGCAAAATAAAGAAGATGATTATAATCCTAAACCCTGACAAATAACAAAAGAAACAACGCCAACCAACAAAAAATGCCAACAAACAATGAAAACAACAAGCGAACACCATCAAACAACACAAACAACGACAACAAAACAACAACAAACACCATCGAACAACACAAACAACAACAACAAACACCATCGAACAACACAAACAACAACAACAAACACCATCGAACAACACAAACAACAACAACAAACACCATCGAACAACACAAACAACAACAACAAACACCATCGAACAACACAAACAACAACAACAAACACCATCGAACAACACAAACAACAACAACAAACACCATCGAGCAACACAAACAACAACAACAAAAACCATCGAACAACACAAACAACAACAACAAACACCATCGAACAACACAAACAACAACAACAAACACCATCGAACAACACAAACAACAACAGCGCACCATTTGGGAGGGGCCTTCTTGAGGAGATTTAAAGCGGTGTCTGGAAACTTCGAAATAAACTCCGTCAACTGGTGCAGCTCCTTCGACAGGTGGTTGAAGAAGTTCCACAGGCAGCTGGCAAAATTATTTTTTTAACGGATTTTTTTTCATTTTCAATGATTTTTTTATTCATTTTAATGATTATTTATTCATCAAAACCATCAAACACTCTCAATCACTAGACCATTACCACACACAAAACCATCACCACCGTCACAGCAGCCACACCACCACTCATTACGCATCGTGAGGTAGGTCTCCAGCACCACTCTCAACGGCAGAGCCTGCAGTCTTCATGTACACCCACAAGAAGTAGTCGAGAAAGGGTCGTTTGAGGTTGTTGTCGATGTTCGGATGGTTCAGCACCCACAACAGCTCGTCCACCGACATGATGGTCTGACACATGGACTCTATGAAGCGGTTTTCACCCTGAAATGCGTGCATTCATCCATACTTGGTGCAGTGGACTTAGCATGGAGTTATGCATGAATGGGTGCAATTGCGAAATAACTTGGCCCGTTTCAAAGGTGCTTTTGGTGAGTTATTTCAAAATTTATTTAGAAATTTTACTTTTTTAAAACATCCAGTTGCAAATTCTTTCGCATTAAAAAAACCTTTAATTCAGTCACCTTACGGCAATGTCACAACAACAAGTACAACACAAACACAATCAACAAAACACTACTAACAACAACAACACAATCAACAAAACAACAACAACATAAACTCAACTCACTTCAGCACATGTGGCGAGCAGGTCGACCAGGCTGATGAGGTATTTAAGGGGGGTGAGACCCGCCTCAGTCGTCAGGATCTTCTCCCTGAACTCCCTTGGCTGGTCCATCAGCGAGGCCAGTTTGTTGTAGTCCTGCATCACGTACTTCATCACGTAAGCTTGGTTCCTCTTGAGTGTCAAGTCAAGTCCTTCCACCTTCACAATCACCTTGAGAGTATAATGACAGCTTTTGTGGGTTTGAAAATGGTATAAAAGGCTTGGAGTTAATTTGGAAAAAGAGATGAAATCATTTTTTCCTAAAAGCCAAAATTTCCAGTTTGCATTGCAACCTTGAGCAGGTCCAAGAACTCCGCACCAGCGCGGTCTTGTAGGGTACTCACCAGGTCAACCACCGCCTGTATCTGCTGAGGCAGGATCTTCAGACAGGTTCTCTGGTTGCCGATAAAGGCCTAGATGAGTTTTTTTTTTTTTTTTTTTTTTTTTTTAAATGTTTTTTTAATGTTTTTTATTGTTATTTTTATTCTTCATAATTTAACTTACCACGTCGAAGAGTTTGTTCTATTAGTTTTGATGAATCAAATCAATTCAGACTCGGGAAATGAAGTGAAACAATCTTACAATAAAATATAAGACTATGCAAAACAATACAATACAAGACTATACAAAACAATACAATAATACAATAAAATTATTAAAGTTACAGACACGTTCCTCCTTGTTTTACCATTGGAACCACCCTGCGCCACCCACCTCCTTCAAAGCATTAGCAACCTCGGCCTCAACCACCTTGATCTTCAGCATGATGTCCAGCCTTACCAACGTTTTGACATTTTTAACTTTGATTTTTCAAAAAAAGAAAATTGGTTAAACACGGTTTCACGTTAAATAGAGTTAGAAATAATATAGTTAAAAGCCGAAGTAGCGAAACCTAAGTTTAGAGTTTATTTTTCTGAATTTCAAGCCAATACTTCGTATAAAACCCAAAAAATGCGACTCCTAATTCAAACTCTAATTAAAACACCTTTCAAAAATCCTCATCTGCACCAGCTCATTCCCCTGCGCCAGAGCTCTCAGTAGGTTCAGGCACTTCTTCATGATGCTCTCTAGGCCTCTGTACTGCTCCTGACGGCGGAGAAGCAGAAGGGCAGTGGTGTATGAAATCAGTGTAGATAATATTATTATAAACTACTTTTTTTTCTTTTAATTCAATATAATGTTTATTTATTTTATATCGTTCATTCTATTTAAAAATATTTCTTTTTTCGAAATTAATTGATATTTTATAAATTATTTTCAAAAATTCAAATTTTATTCAATTTTATAGCGATAAATAATTGACTGATTCCAAGTACCATCAGTTTGGCGTCAATTTCCATGGTCAACATGTCGAAGACCAGTGTGAGGACCTCTGCAAGGGAGGTTTGGAAGGTTTTACTCGCTTTGAAGTTCCGTTAAAAGAACATTTTAAAATTTAATATTTTTAAATTATTGATTTTAATTATTATTATTAATTATTATTTTTATTTAATTTGAACTGGAGTGGTCGAAATATCGAAAGTTTTAGAGAAGGGTAAAGTACACAAAACATTGTGAGCAAGGGTGACTCAGCACACGTTAATAAACAACAAAGTTGACCATTTATACTTTTATTTTAACTTTAATTTCAATTTCAAATAATCAAAGGTCTAAGTGGTGTCAAACTTTCAATAGTTTTCAGTTTTTTCGTATTTACTTTTTGTTTTGAACATTCTAGATCAATAATTCCCCCTCCTACCATGGTTCATCAGAATGTTCTGGTTCATTGGATTCCTTTCACTCTCGTCTTTCGGTATATGGCAAAAACTTTAGTTTTGAATGAATTTCTATTAGTCCGGAATTAAACTCCATTTCAAGTTTTTAGCGTAATAGAGTAAACTCACGTTTTTGTCAGTTTTTTTTCAAAGTGTTAAATTCATAAGAATATAGTTGATACGCTGAAGAGATTGCAAAACTGAATGTTTGATAGAATGCAAATGTTGGACTTGAGCATCATTTTCAACAACAACAACAACAACGAAAGTAACAACAAACATTTTTTTTCAACAACAACAACAACAACAATGAAAAAACACAAACAACATTTCTAACACTAACAACACCATCAACACCGCCTCCAACACCAACATAAACACCTCCACAAGCACCAACAAAACAACAACAACAAAATCACTTCAAACAACATTGTGAACATCAAAAAAACAACAACAACAAAATCACTTCAAACAACATTGTGAACATCAAAAAAACAACAACATCAACAACAACAACACTTCCAACAAAAAAACAACATCACGTATAACAACATTATCAACATCGAAACAGCAACATTAACTCCAACAACAACATCACCTCCAACAACAACATCACCTCCAACAACAACATCACCTCCAACAACAACATCACCTCCAACACCAACATCAACTCCAACAACAACATCACCTCCAACAACAACATCACCTCCAACAACAACATCACCTCCAACAACAACATCACCTCCAACAACAACATCACCTCCAACCACAACATCACTTCCAACAACAACATCACCAACAAAACAACATTGAATCACCCGGTGTAGGTATCGATGACGGCACCAAGCGAGTTAACTTGGTCGTCGTTCAGCTTGGCCCTTGCGTACCTCCTGATGATTGGCATCGTACGGGACACCTCTCTATGTACGTGACACGAGTCCGTGGTGATGAGCACCTGTGAGGAAGATCGTTCGGGAAATCTCTAGAATGTTATACAATGTTATTGAATGTTATAGAATGTTATAGAAGGTTACAGAATGTTATAGAATGTAATGGAATGTTTGGAAATATTTTAAAATAATCAGGAATGCTCAAGAATAATTTAAACTAATTAGAAATTAATATGAATAATGAGAGAAAGTTCCAGAGTTTCGAATTAAAATCTTTTTCTGTAAGTTCATAAAATAACTTGAAATTTCAAAGTTTCATTAAAATATTACATAAATTTAAGAATGTATCAGAAAGGAGAAAAAGAGGAAGAAGAAGGAACAGAAAGAAAGAAAAAAAGGATGAGAAGAAGTAATACAGGAAGAAAAAGTAGGCGTGGAAGAGTATCACGTGATTACCATGGCTCTGATGGCTGACTTGAAGAGTTTGGTTTTAGCGGAGTAGAACTTGTTGAGGAGACTAAGAGACTTGTTGATCATCTTGTCGTACTTGTAGTTGGACAAGTCCTGCAGGTGGATGCGTGCTCGTGTGCAAGTGATGGACTGGTGAAGGAAGCTTTGAGCAAAAATTGTTGGAAAAATGTTTAAGCAACATTTGTTGGCAAAATGTTTAAGCAACATTTGTTGCCGAAATGTTTGAGCAGCATTTGTTGGCGAAATGTTAAAACAACAGTTGTTGAAAAAAATTTAAACAACAATTGTTGAAAGAAATTTAAACAACAATTGTTAAACGAACGCTATTCAAACATAATGATTAGATCAGCTTACTTAGACAAAATGAAGTTACAAGTTTAAGCTGACAGTATTCGAAGTTTATATCTTTTATATGACAATTTTTTTCTTTTAAGATTTGAATTTTTGAATTTATTTTATACCACAGTTTTTGGATTTAAATATTTTATAATTTTTATTTTCATATAATTTTTTGGAATTTTCACCATGAGGATGGAGGTGATCTGTTCGGAGTTGAAGTAGGCAGTGGAGTCAAACATCACCTTAAGGTCTCTCACTGCCTTCTTCTGCAGGGAAACTCCCTTCCTGTAATGGTGGTGGTGGTGGTGGTGGTGGGGGTGGTGGTGGTGGTGGTGTTGGTGGTGGTGGTGGTGGTGGTGTTGGTGGTGGTGGTGGTGGTGGTGGTGGTGGTGGTGGTGGTGGTGGTGGTGGTGGTGGTGGTAGTGGTAGGGGTGATGGTGGTGGTGGTGACATGGTGGTGACGTGGTGGTGATGTAGTGGTGTGGTTGATAGTGTAGCTGGTGGTGGTGGTGGTGGTGGTGGTTTAGTTGGTGATGGTGATGGTAATATGGTGGTGTGGTTGGTAAAAGTAGTTGGCGATAGTGATGGTAGTGGTGGTTTTGAGGTGGTGTTGAGACGGTGGTAGTGACTGTAATGAAGGTGGTTGAGAAGCGATGAAAGGGTGATGGGGATGATGGAAAAGATGATAAAGATGATGAAAATGGGGTTCGAGGTGTGATGATGGTGACGTCTGGGTGGCACTTACTTTGAGACGTCGAAAGCGTCAAAGTCTTCGAACAGCAAAGGACCAAGAAAATTGTGAACACCTGGAATGTTTTTTTTGAATTGACATTACTTACTCACCCAATCACCCAGCACTCACCCACCACCAACACCAAAACCACAACCACTACCACCACCATCAACCAACACCGATACCACCATTAACCACCATCACCACTAATAAACAACGCCACAACCACCATCACCACTAATAAACAACACCACAACCACCATCACCACTAATAAACAACACCACAACCACCCACACCACCCACCCTTATGCTTGCTCATCGCCAAGTCACAGGTTTTGAACTTGGCGATGAAGCTTTCGAGACGGGAGTTAAATTGGAAGGTGAGTAACAGGTCCAACACCTCCATCGCTCTGTGGGAATATCAATAGAAATAATAATTTCATTATCAATAACAATAACATGACTTATACTAAACTATTAATAGTAATTACAATAATCATTTTTTAATATAACGGAGCCTCTTTCGAGGAGATAAAACTAATAAAAACGATAATAATGGTAATAGTTATTGACATTAGCGTAGATCATAATAAAAACCTTTATTTTAAATTACTTAACTTATTCATTGAAGATTGGCATGTTCTAAAGACATTAAATAAATAAAATTTGCTGACGCTTAGCTTTTAATTAGACCCATAATCTAATTCAATCAAAAATTAATTATTTAATTATTAATTAAAATAAATTATTAATTCGTTGATGGGTTTGAAGCGTTCACAGAGGCAGGGGTTACAGACTGGAACTTGGCATTGACAAGGGCCTCGCACTCGAGAGAAGGCTCGAAGCGCTCCTTGGTGCGGTACAGCTGCACCAGCTTCTGAGACTCCTTCGAGAAGCCTGAGTGGGTGGGAAGGGAGTGGATGAAAGAAAAGTGGGATGGAAGAAATGTGGGATGAAAGAAAAGTGGGATATGAGAAAAGTGGGATGGAAGAAAAGTGGGAAGAGAGAAAATGGGATATGAGAAAAGTGGGATGAGAGAAAATGGGATATGAGAAAAGTGGGATGAGAGAAAATGGGATATGAGAAAAGTGGGATGAGAGAAAATGGGATATGAGAAAAGTGGGATGAGAGTAATGTGGAATGACATACATACCACAACAATACCAACGAAAATCACTACATAACAACCTAAAAACACAAAAAAAAACACAATACGCACCTACACCAACACACCAACAGCTACACAGACAACACACAAACAACCTCCATCAACCACCAACAAAAGTTACAACCCCCCCCCCCCCCCAACAACATCCCCAATAACCCCCAAAAACCTCCCCAACAACCCTTCCAACAACCTCCCCAACAACCTCTCCAACAACATCCCCCGACAACCTCCCAACAACATCTTCCAACAACCTCCCCAACAACCTCCCCAACAACATCCCCCAACAACCCTTCCAACAACATCCCCAACAACCTCCCCAACAACCCTTCCAACAACCCCCCAACGACATCTCAACAACATCCCCAACAACATCCCCAACAACCTCCCCAACAACCCTTCCAACAACCCTTCCAACAACATCCCCAACAACCTCCCCAACAACCCTTCCAACAACCCCCCAACGACATCTCAACAACCTCCCCAACAACCTCCCCAACAACCCTTCCAACAACCCCCCAACGACATCTCAACAACCTCCCCAACAACATCCCCAACAACCTCCCCAACAACCCTTCCAACAACCCCCCAACGACATCTCAACAACCTCCCCAACAACCTCCCCAACAACCCTTCCAACAACCTCTCCAACAACAACCTCTCAACAACATCTCCCAACAACCCTCCAACAACCCTTCCAACAACCTCTCCAACAACAAACTACCTTTGTCGGTGTCAGGAGGGAAGGGTTTGTCGTGCTTGCAGTCGAGGATGATGAGCAGGGGCTTCAGCAGCTTCTTGATGTCCTCGCTGCCGTAGTAACCAAACTTTACCAGGTAGTGGAAGAGTCTCAGCACCTGCGCGAGGTTGTTGACGGCGTTGTCGGGTAGGTATTGTAGGTATCACTTCTACCAAGTAATTAATCCTTTTATAACTGCTATTCGTTGGTTTCAACAAAAAATTAAAAGTATTAATACGCGCTATAAAAATCGCTTGTTAGAACTAGCTTAGATTGAAGCAGGTTGCTGTTAAAATTGAATTAGAACGATATAAATTGGATCAAACTAGATTAGATTCTATTATAGTGGGTTCAACTCAATTGCATCAAATCAAATTAGGGCTCAGAAGTCAAAAATGCTTCGAAGGCAGCAGAGGCACAAAGCTTCAGAGACCTGTTCGATGAGCATGTTGTGGCCCCGTTGTGAGGCGATCATCTCCTTGATGTCCAAGAGGAAGCCTGCGATCCAGTCCCTGATGACTGGAAACAGGGTTACCAGGTCCTTGATGATCTGTGGCGGTGGAGGAGAGTTGGATGGTTGTGGTGGTGTGGTTGTAGGGTGGGGTTGTGGGGTGGTATGGTGTGGTTGTGGGGTGGTGTGGTGTAGGGTATAATGCTGGTTGTGGGCTGGGATTGTGTTGAGTGTGATGTGGTGGTAGGTGGCTGTGGTGAGTGGCTGGGGTGAGTGGCTGGAGTGAGTGGCTGTGATGGGTGGCTGTGGTGAGTGGCTGTGATGGGTGGCTGTGATGGGTGGCTGTGATGGGTGGCTGTGATGGGTGGCTGTGATGGGTGGCTGTGATGGGTGGCTGTGATGGGTGGCTGTGATGGGTGGCTGTTATGGGTGGCTGTGATGGGTGGCTGTGATGGGTGGCTGTGATGGGTGGCTGTGATGGGTGGCTGTGATGGGTGGCTGTTATGAATGTCTGGGATGTGATTGCGACGTAAAGTTGTTGCATTTATACTCAAAAGACTCATTAATGATAGTCATCATGATACTCGTATCTATCAAAACAACCGTTCCTTCATCCATAACAGGAATAGCTCACTCCTTCAGGCGCAAGCCAGTTCTCGATAGCTGGTATCGACTTTTTCACCTGGAGGATGAATAAATTAAGATATAAAAAAATTTTTTATTGGTAAGCTTTGTACATGAGAATTTTTTTTGAAATACGGTTGAAGATTGCCTGTTGTCTTTGAGTTAGTTTGGTTTTTTTCTCATCAATATAACGTTCCGTTAAAATCAGTTTTATTTTCATTTGAGAAGCTTCATAGAGGTTTGGTATATTATTGAAAAATAGAAAAACCAACTGCAAAAGAAATGATTTTTTTTAAAGAAAAAAAAAGATAAATTGTAATTTTTTTTAATTTAAAAAAAATTAAAAATTGTGGCAAATCAAGAAAAAATTAAAATCAAACTTATGATCAAATTGATGATCGAAAATATGATCGGACAAACAATCGAAATAATTATCAATATGATGATCGAGTTAAAAATCGAATCATGATCGAAATGTGATCGAAAGGAAATGACTCGGAGTGACTCACAAACTCGCCATCAGCGTTGGGTCCAGGCGCCAAGACGTCCTCGTAGATGAAGGAGAGGTTGGTGTGGTCGAGCACCGAGTAGTTGGTGCCCACGTCGATGAAGAGGCCTGTTCGCCATGGTCGTGTGTGTTGTGTTGGTCGTGTGCGTTGTGTTGGTTGTTTGTGTTGTGTTGGTTGTGTATATTGTGTTGTTGTATGTGTTGTGTTGGTCATGTGTATTGTGTTGGTGGTTTTCTGTTAACAACGGCTTATGGAGGTTTTCAATTTTCGTTGTCAACTTAATTTCAGAACGTTTTAAATTAAAAATTGTTGCAATGAGTTTGCATCGAATCTTGCTCTGGATTCGTATAAAACATTGTAACAAAATTTTTATATTCATTGTAATAAGGTTATACCAAATATTTTTATAAATTCGCATAAAATATCCCATTATATTTATATAAAATACTACAAAGACCTTCTCACCAATGATGAGTTGGCAGTACTTTGCCCTGAGGTACTCGGGCAAGAGAGAGGAGGACAGAGACAGGAAAGCCTCGTCCCAGGTCAATATTCCTAGCTCCCTCGTGATCACAAAGATGGAAAAGTCGTTGCGACCCTGGAGTGGAGGTGGAAGGTTTGAGACAAGCTTGAGAAACATTCATCAGCGCTATATGAATGGCTTGAGTAGAATGGATTGGATAGGAAAATTAAATTAAGTTATAACTCTGGTGAGAGTTAAATGAGAGTTTATACTGATGATCGAAAAGTTGAAACAGAGTGATAGTAACGAAAGAGAAATCAGAATGAAAGTGTGGTAGCACTGAAGCTCAGCTGAAAGTTCAAAAGTATTGGAATTCCAATTGAAAAATTGAATGAAAAGACTGTGAAGTTATTCCAACCATATATTAATTATTAATAAATAAATATTTTAAAAAGTTTTATGATAACAAAAACACCACCGCTAGTCTCAATACTTGTGAATTATCACTCCATACTATTCAAAAGACTTCCATGCAAGCCTCAATAGCTGGCCCTCAACATAGGTGAAGGTCTGCCCAACATTTGAAAGCAAGGAGCGAGAGAACGAAAAAAAATTTTTAATCAAAATAATAATTATAAATATTTTCTAGTGATAATGCTTTAAAAAAATATATATACTAATTTTAGAATAATAATGAATAATTTTGTTTTATATAAAAAAAAATGCAGGAAGTGATAGTGGAGGATACGTAGGTGAGGTTCTTGTAGAGGTCGAGTTGGTGTTCGAAGAAGATGACATCCTCTTCCACAAAGTCTGCTGCCTGCTTCTGTGGTGGTGTGGTGTGGTGTGGTGTGGTGTGGTGTGGTGTGGTGTGGTGTGGCGTGGTGTGGTGTGGTGTGGTGTGGTGTGGTGTGGTGTGGTGTGGTGTGGTTTAGTGTGGTGTGGTGTGGTGAGGTGTGGTTTGGTGTGGTGTGGTGTGGTGTGGTGTGGCGTGGTGTGGCTTGGTGTAATGTGGTGTGGTGTGATGTGGTGTGGTGTGGTGTGGTGTGGCGTGGTGTGGTGTGGTGTGGTGGGGTGTGGTGTGGTGTGGTGTGGCTGAGGTGTGTCGGATGAATATTAAAATATGATTTGAATCAAGTCAAGAATAGCTATTATAGACTAAACAAAACATAGGTTTGAGAAGGAAAAAGTTAAACCAATCGAGATGCGACTTAAACACGAGAAAATTAATAAAAGACAAGGCACATCGACGAAGTCGTGCAGGGCGGTCCATGAGATGCCAGTGTTGGAGGAGACGTAGATGATGTTCGGCTGCCCGTTCACGTTTTGTCCTCTCTCCGTCAGAAACCTCATGCCGATCTGTGAGAGGGTTGAAGTGGTGAAGAGTTTGGAGTTATGAAAAGGTTTGACTCATGAAGAGGCTGGGAGTGGAAAGAGTTCGGGTTAAAGGGGTGGCTGGAATTGGGCGAAGGTTGTATGGAAGTGGTTTGTCATTACTCACGAGATTATATTTATTCTCATTTTCCTTGAAGTTTACTTAAATTACGCTTATTTTGCCGGCCAAGTAATTTAAGTATTTTGTCAAACAAGTGAGTAATTTTTTACACTAAAAGTAATCGAATTTCAGGTTAAATTCTTATTGAATTAATTTTTTTCTAATAATTTTTATGGCTAGTTTCAAACATAGTTTTCACCTTGTCCCTCCTGAGCCAGTGTTCGGTGATGTAGGTCTGGTTGTTCGGAATGGCCACCCCATTACACACGCATAGAACATTGAGAAGGTCGAGGTAGCGGTAGTTCTGGTGATGAGTGAATACTGTTCATGCTTCCATACCGAGTACAAACACAAGTACAGTACAGGTACACGTACTAATACTAGTACACATGAAGCAAGTTAGTAGTTTTAAGTATTTTCACTTCTATTAAAAAAGAGCCCTTGAACGCTTGTTGGAGAGGTTTGTGCAAATGCATTTGAAGAGATTCAATAGAATAATAGTTAAATTATATAAACCCACTCAACTTAATAACAACTGGGAAAATATCGCCAACTTCCACATGTGATGAAGTGCAAACTACGATTCAACCTTCAAATACTCATGTTTTTGAAAATTCTTGTTCGCGTTACGAACCAGCTTTATCAAAGCTAACCCCGTCACCTTATTGATCTTCAGCAGGCCCACAAAGAGCTCGATCTGCTCCTGACTGATCCGATCCACGATCTTCCTGTTGTCCCTGATCAACTCCGCTATCATCTTCGCAACGTTCAAGCCGATGTCTCCCTGTGGGTCGGAGTAGAGCAGCAAGTCCAACATTTCTAAATTAGCAAAAGTTGTAAATTTTAGTAATTTTGACTTTTTTTCAATTTTTTAAAATTGGATTTTTTAAATTTTTCAATCAACTTTTTTTAGATATTTGTTTAATGAAAGAGTATTGTTTTTTAAATTAAAAAAAAAACATTTCAAGCACTTCAAACAAAACCACAATTTCAACTCTATCGCCTTTTTCAAAACTCCATACTTCTACAGTTCAAAACTCCATTATCCTAACACTCCAGGACTCACAGTTTTGACGGTGATTTGAGTCTGGAAGAAGTCGATGTACTTGGCGAAGTAGAGGGCGTTCTTACGGCTGTTACCTATCATGTAGGTGTACAGGACGTCGTAGGCACCCTTGAAGATCTTGGTGAGGTGCATCTGGTCCGAGGCTCCTTGCAGTGGAAACTGCAGTATCCTCACCAGCAGGTCGATGATCTGGAATGTTTGTTGAGTGTGGATGATGAGGGTGGGTGCGGAAAGTGGAGTGAAAAAGTGCAGAAAGGGGGAGGGGAAATGAAAGAGGAGGTGGTGGAAAGAAAAGTGAAAAAATGGTTGAAGTGAACATTAAGAAAAAAAATCCACACAAACAAAATAAAAATTTTTGAGGAAAATTTTTTTAAGGTACCCGTAAGTTACGCATCAGTTTTTGCCTGGTCTTCAAGGCCTTGCCGTTCACCAGCATGAAGTTCTTCAGTTCCTCCAGAGCCTTTGAAAATAAATATTTCATTTTTTCATCAAAACTAAGAGCTAACAATAAAAACAATTAATGAGGTGAATTTTTTTCAAATCTCACCAAAGTAATTTTGAAAGTTTTCTTGGCATTCAGCAGTTTACCGTTGTTTCTCTGGAATGTTAAAAAAAATGCAATGAAATAACATAAAAAGTTCAATTTAGTATTATATTTAAATAAATAAATACGAAAATTCAAAAATAGATCAGGAACTAAACCAGGTTAGAAAAACTAAACCAGGTCAATCAAGCCATCGAACGGCCCTCCCCCACCCACATCGAGGATGTTGTTGAGCAGGAAGGGCACCATGCCAGCGGCGTAGTTGAAGGCCGTCAGATCTACGTCCTCGACCATTTGAAGCGTGTACGCATCGTGGTACACCTTTTCACCGCTTGCTGAGATCTGGTGGTAGTGGTGGTGGATGGGTTGTGGTGGTGGGTGGGTTGTGTTGGTGGGTGGGTTGTGGTGGTGGGTGGGTTGTGGTAGGTTGGTTGGTTGTGGTGGGTGGGTGGGTGGGTGGGTGGGTTGTGGTGGTTGGGTGGTTGTGGTGGGTGGGTGGGTGGGTGGGTGGGTTGTGGTGGTTGGGTGGTTTGTGGTGGGTGAGTGGGTTGTGGTGGTGATGTGTGGGTTGATTGGTTGTGATGGGTGGATAAGTTGGTTGTGGTGGTAGATAAATTGGTTCTGGTGGTGAGTTATGATGGGGAGGTTAGACTGTTTGTCATGGTGGATGTTATTGTTTGAGGGTTGTAATGAATTTGGGAATGGTTGTGATGGTAGGAATAATGGCAGTCATGTTGTGTGGAAAATATCTTGAGACATTATGAACTCAGAAAAATATTTTTTCCAGCTTGGATTAGAGCAGATTAGCTTGAATTTTCTTATATTAATTCAATTTAATTTGATTCTCACATTATCTCACACCAGCTTAAACCAACCCATCACCTTGCGAAGCGTGGCAGCATCCCATCGCAGGCTCTTGAGTGACTCTCCACTCTCGTCTTCGCTGTCCCTCAACTGCCTACGCACGTACTCCTCGTCTGCAGGGGGATTGCTCAATAGTGCTCTCTACAACGGTACGTTACACAGAGGTGTATCACATATTAGTAGGTTACACAATGTTGCATTACACAGTTCTACACTGCACAGGGGTACACTGCACAGGGGTACACTACACAGGGGTACACTGCACAGGGGTACACTACACAGGGATACACTACACAGGAGTACATTACACAGGGGTACACTACACAGGGGTACACTACACAGGGGTACATTACACAGGGGTACACTACACAGGGGTACACTACACAGAGGAACAATACACAGGGGTATAAATATTGCATTAGAGTGTTCAAGCATCCTTGCGCACCTCTCATTGCGTGCAACCAGTAGCCAGTTATGACGTGCTCAATCCTGGCGTAACTTTCAAAGATGATCTCATCCACCTCCTGCGTGGTCATTGTTGTTGCGGTGGTGGTGGAGGGTGTGTGTGGTTGGGGTTGAAATGGGTTTTATGTAATAATAAAATATTTGGTTTTATTTTATTTAAATTATAGTTAATATTTTTAATTATCACAATATGTTTTATGTTATAGCAACCTTGTTCAAAAGCGCTTATGAAAATGAATCATCCACGCTAGACTTAAACTTTGAGTAGCTTCGAATGACTGAACATTTGATAGAATATTATTTCAAGCTTCGAACCTTGGCCTGTGTTGAGAGACGGCTGTAGGTTGTCTTCATGGTCGTTTCGTCAAAAATGGAAAAAATATGAAAAGAATTTTTAAGAAAAATTTTAATCTTTTGATAAAACACTTTAAATGGTTTGAGAGTAATTCAAACATTATGATGATTTGAAAACAAGGGATTTTCAACCAGTTTTGCAAACTTTTTAAAAGAATTTGGTTTGTTTCAAACTTCAGGTAAACCTGCACTATCCTTATTCTCCATCAAAGCTACAAACAATTTAATTGCATTGCGCTTCACCACAAAAGCCACCACCACAAACCCCGTCACCCTAGCCCCAGCCACAAAGTCAACCACAACTTCACCAACTCAAACCCCAGACCCCAATCTCAACCCCCCTCCCCCCAACAATTCTCCCAACGACCTTGATGACAGAGTGCAGCCTGAAGACGGTCCTAGGGTCTTTGGAGTCTGAGGTGAGGGTGACGTGGCGATCGGTGGTGATGCACAGGTACTGCCTGGTGGCCAGGTGTCTGAACCGGATCTGTTGCTCCCACCTTATCACATCGCCTGGGTGGATTTGAGATGCTTTAAACCTCTTTGAATATCTCATCTTGTTGGCAGTCATGTCTTCAAGTCTTAATGAATGTTTGTGTTGATGTGGTGAGGCATTCGTGAATTCTTAATGTTGGTATGATTCTTATTTGTGTTGGTTTGTCGAATGGTTTCTATTTGTTGAATGAGGTATTTTCCTGCAAAAAATCACCTAAGTTTAGTGGCGATTAACATAACAACAACAACACAACCACAACAACACAACAACAACAATACAACACAACAACAACAACACAACAACACAACAACAACGACAACAACAACGACACAACAACAATAACACAACAACAACAACACAACAACAACAACACAACAACACAACAACACAACAACAACAACAACACAACAACAACAACACAACAACAACAACACAACAACACAACAACAACAACACAACAACAACAACACAACAACAACAACACAACAACAACAACACAACAACGACCCACCATTCAGCAGACCACTCTCGGTCTCAATTTGCCAGAAGGTGTTGCCAGAGGTGGTGGGGTAGAGGGACTTGGGCACCAATTGGTCCACCTCTCTGATGCGCAAGTGCACTGGTGTGGTGGTAGTGGTGGTGGTGGTGGTGGTGGTGGTTGTAGTGGTGGTGGTGGTAGTGGTGGTGGTGGTGGTGGTGGTGGTGGTGGTGGTTGTAGTGGTGGTGGTGGTAGTGGTGGTGGTGGTGGTGGTGGAAGTGGTAATGGTGGTGGTGGTGGAAGTGGTAATGGTGGTGGTGGTGATAGTGGTGGTGGTGGCGGTGGTGGTGGTGGTGGTGGCAGTGGTAATGGTGGTGGTGGTGATAGTGGTGGTGGTGGCGGTAGTGGTGGTGGTGTTGGTGGTGGTGGTGGTGGTGGTGGTGGTGGTGGTGGTGATGTTGCTTTTGTGTGTCGAAGCTTTGGAATTACGAAATAAAGAACTTTGTTTAAAAGCTGCTATAACGTTTTTTTTTTCGAAAATTTTAACTTTTGTTTTTGTAAATCGCCATTATAATTATTTTTGTTATTTTTTTCATTAGAGGTAGTATTCTTATTATTATTCTTGCTGTCATTATGTTCCTTGGAGGTATTATTTTTATCAATACTCCATTTTCAACGATACTCACAAAAACTCCACGAAAGCCGATTACTCTAGATTCATTGGCCAAGCTCACTGGAAATCTAATGGATTCAGACCACTCCACACAACACCACGCCCTACTACATCGTTTGACACCACACCAAACCCTTCCACACCAATCATCCACTATTTTCAACCAACTTCACACCACACCAATCATCCACTATCTTCAAGCAACTCTACACCACACCAACCACCCACCATCCTCAGTGACTTCGTCATCAAACAATCCCTCAGCCACCACCAGGGCCTCCAACTCCTTGTGGAACATGCGGATGACACTGCCTCCCTGGGGTGGTGCAATGCAACACAATGCAATGCAATGCAATGCAATACAATGCAATATAGTACAATGCAATGCAATACAATGCAATAAAATACAATGCAATACAATACAATACAATGCATTATAATACAATATAGTGTAATAAATACAATGATATAAAATACGACGCAATTATATACAAACAACGTAAAGCAATGCAATGTATTGCATGGCGATAAAACTCCATGCAATGCAATGCAATTCACACCGAAACAAAACAATATATGGAAAGAAAACCTACTTTGATGTACTCCTTTTGCTCTTCACTGTACCTGAAACACTTCACCACGGTAAACCCAGCAGGCTGTACGCCCAGGTTCAACTCAGACCTTCATGGAAGTTTATTCGAATTTTTTTAATTATCAGAATAAAAACACTGAATTTGGATTTGTTTTTATTTTTTTATTTTCAATAAACTGTTTAATTACTGTTTTATTGTATTTAAATAACAAAAAATCTCAGTGTAGAGATGTTGTATTGGTTTTTTTTTTGTTTAAAAAATTATTATTATTATTATTATTATTATTATTATTATTATTATTATTATTATTATTATTATTATTATTATTATTATTATTTTCATAAGTTTCAAAGAATTAAATAAAAAAACTTGAAATGTTACTTAAATATTTCGAGTGGAAATATTGGGTATCAAAAAATTGTTTGAAATTATATTAAATAATATTTAAAATTAATTAATTAAATTTATTTAAAATTAATTAATTAAATTTATTTAAAATTAATTAATTAAATTTATTTAAAATTAATTAATTAAATTTATTTAAAATTAATTAATTAAATTTGTTTAAAATTATTTAAAATTATTTAAAATTATTTAAAATTATTTAAAATTATTTAAAATTATTTAAAATTATTTAAAATTATTTAAAATTATTTAAAATTATTTAAAATTATTTAAAATTATTTAAAATTATTTAAAATTATTTAAAATTATTTAAAATTATTTAAAATTATTTAAAATTATTTAAAATTATTTAAAATCATTTAAAAATTATTTTAAAATTATTTAAAATTATTTAAAATTATTTAAAATTAATTATTTAAATTCTAATAATTCTTTCAATATCAAGCAAAAACTGAATCTAGCGCCTGATTCATTTTATATTTCATCCTCACACACCCACCCAACAGAGAAGTTGTCAATCTTCCATGGAGAACTGGCGTGGAAAAACTGGCCTGGAGACTTGACACTTTCAAATATCACTTGGTCGAAGATTTGCACCTGTAGTGGTTTTTGGATTCTTATAAAATGATTTTTTTATTCTTAATTGGGTGAGGGTTATTTTTTATGTAAATTATTCAGAAATAAATATTTTTCATGTTGATATATTTTATGGTTCGCCTGGTCAACACGGGTGTTTGAAAGGGCTCTTAGAATACCGATTTTGACATTAGCGCTATAAAAACACTTTTTTGATTATTTAGGTCAGGTGACAATGAATCCTATAAAATATATCAAATTGTTCCAGATTAAGGTGAATTAAATAAGCTAATCTGAGGTAAGGCTGGATCAAATTAGATTAGGTTAGATTATATGAAATTGAATTAAATTAGATTAGATTGAAGTAGATTAGATTAAACTAGATTAGATTAGATTAGAGTAGATTAGATAAAATTAAATTAAATTAAATTAAATTAAATTAAATTAAATTAAATTAAATTAAATTAAGTTGAATTAAATTAAATTAAATTAAATTAAATTAAATTAAATTAAATTAAATTAAATTAAATTAAATTAAATTAAATTAAATTAAATTAAATTAACTTAAATTAAATTAAATTAAATTAAATTAGGTTAGATTGGATTAGATTAGATTAGATTAGATTAGATTAGATTAGATTAGATTAGATTAGATTAGATTAGATTAGATTAGATTAGATTAGATTAGATTAGATTAGATTAGATTAGATTAGATTAGAAAGGATTAGATTAGATTAGATTAGATTAGATTAAATTAGATTAGATTAGATTAGATTAGATTAGATTAGATTAGATTAGATTAGATTAGATTAGATTAGATTAGATTAGATTAGATTAGATTAGATTAGATTAGATTAGATTAGATTAGATTAGATTAGATTAGATTAGATTAGATTAGATTAGATTAGATTAGATTAGATTAGATTAGATTAGATTAGATTAGATTAGATTAGATTAGATTAGATTAGATTAGATTAGATTAGATTAGATTAGATTAGATTAGATTAGATTAGATTAGATTAGATTAGATTAGATTAGATTAGATTAGATTAGATTAGATTAGATTAGATTAGATTAGATTAGATTAGATTAGATTAGATTAGATTAGATTAGATTAGATAAAGCACCGACCGACTCTCCTTCGGTCTTCACTTTATAACGGGGCAGTATCTTGATCTGGGCGTGTTTGCCGTTGTATTCGTGCAGGTGGACCTGTTGTGGAAAGTTTTTTTGAACCTTGTTACAAACTTTTAAATTTTTGTTGGAAGTTTATTTGGAAGTAAATGATTAAAAAAAAATTATTATGAAGTTTTCAATTATAGAGAATTTTATTTAAAGACACAGTCACCCCACAAAAAGTTAAATAAGATTCAAACACACACACACACACACACACACACACACACACACACACACACACACACACACACACACACACACACACACACACACACACACACACACACACACACACACACTCACACACACACACACACACACACACACACACTCACACACTCACACACACACACACACACACACACACAAACACAGAGGTGCTCACCAGCATGTTGTTCTTGTCCCTGCGGGAGGTGGTGGTGGTGCTGATGTGGATGTACTTTCCCGTGAACACATGCCTCAACTGGCAGTTCAGTGGGTTCGTGTGGAGTTGATTGGATTCGAGTTAAAGAAGCTTAACTTCAAAAGGAAATTAATTTTGAAAATAGGATTTTAATTTATAAATTCATTCAAGGCATAGTCGTATTTATTCTAATTCATTATTATAGAATTTAACTTAGTTTAGTTCAAATATTTTCAATATTCAGTTCATTGAGCTGAAGGTTATTGTAAAGTTATTGCAAAAAAAATTATAAAAAAGGTTTTGTCACATCGCGGATTAAAAAATCAAAAAAGAAAAAAACTCGAAAAAATGAAAAAGGAGTCAAAACTGACCGAAAAACCCAAAAAAACTCAGCATCTTCGTTCTTTCACATAAAATTTTCATCATTAAAGTTTTTTTGTTAAAAATTTCTATCGTTTTTTTTTAAAAAATCTTTTATCAAAAATTTGATTCTTCTACCATACCTCAACTTGTTCTTCCTCTTCTTATTCCTCTTCCGCTTCTTTTCTTTTTCCTCCTTTTTCCTCTTCTTCTTCTTCCTCCTCTTTTTTTTCTTTTCCCCCCTCCTATCCCTCCATAAACCTCTTAATTTGTTTACACAGGTCGTAACCAAGCGCTCACGGTGATTGCAACGCTGTGCTATAGAGGCCTTGATTAGCTTCATTTTTTTTTTTTTTTTTTTTTTCATTTTTTCATTATCATTTTTTATTTTTATATTGTCATTGTCGTTTTTTTTTATATTATTATTTATTTTATTATTTCTTTATTCAAAGTTTGATTTTTCTTTTTATTCATAAAAACCGATTCTTGAGTGTATTTTTTGTTGACTTTTTTGTTCAGACAACAACAAGGAGATTATTCAAAATAATATTTCAACTATGAATCTAAGAAATTGTTTAACGTATGAGTGCTTGTGAAGACATTCCATTAATAATACAAAACAAAACAAAACAATACAATACAATACAATAAAACACAATACAATAAAATACAATACAATACAATACAATATAATACAATATAATATAATACAATAAAATACAATACAATACAATACAATATAATACAATATAATATAATACAATAAAATACAATACAATACAATACAATACAATACTATACAATACAGTACAATATAATGCAATACAATACAATACAATACAATATAATACAATACAATAAAATACAATTCAATACAATACAATACAATACAATACAGTACAATATAATACAATACAAAACAATACAATACGATAAAATACAATAAAATAAAATAAAACACAATACAAATACTAATATTATCATAAACACAGAGACATTGTTTTTGTTCTTGGAGGCTCACACAATAAATAGAGACCCTGAACCAGGAAAGTTTAAAACATACAAAATACAAAAATAAATAAAAACAAATTAAACTAGAAAAAAACAAAATAATAATAAAAAATTTAAAACTAAATTAAAAACTGGCGACACCCACCTGGATAGTTTCTCCATACCGAACCCTCTTCCCATGCTGTCGCTTCTGCTCCGCTATGTTGTCGTCGTTCTCTGCGTCTGAGGCGAACTGGAGGGGTGGTCCATGTGGTGGCGTGGAAGACCATTCCACCGAAGTTGATTTGGAAAAAGAAACTTTTTGATGAATAAAAATTTAGTTTTTTTTCGTTTTTACTAAGTTATTAATCGTGGTTTGTGAAAAGTTAATAAAACATTATAATTGTAATAAATATATAAATGATAATAACAATAATAATCAATCTACTTATAAAGCCAATTTTTTCACTGATTTATCAGAATCAGAAGACGAAATTGAAAAAATAATTTCAAAGAAATCAAAATTTTGAAAGAAAAAAAGAAAAAAATGACTTTGGCCTGAGCCTTTTGGCTCTTGACCAGCAGAGTTTCTGGCTCATCGGCCAACAACTGCTGCAACTTGCGACCCTTCTTGTTCAACTTGTAGCGGTTCTGTATGCAAATCTGGAACTGGATGGCTGTGGAATTGGGTTTCAAGTTGAGGGGGTCAAGATGAGATCAAGGTTAATATGAAAGTCAATGAGAGTATAAATGCCGATGCGTTGCAAGGTTAATATCGATTTCATTATCGCATTTTTTTAACAACAAAAATTCAATAGGTGCCAAAAACAAAACTTTACTCCACGACAGAGGCATACAGCGACAGCAATGCAATATTCAGGCGCTCATGATGCATGCGATGTAATGGGCTAAGCCTCCCTAGGGAACCAATGGTGTTTGCTGAGCTGGCTGCTAGCTCGGAATTGGGTCAGTGTCAACAAATGGCTGTATAACACATGAACCATACAACCTTCAACATACCACGTATAACGCACATCACCCTTGAAAAGGAACGCATTACACATGTGACAGAATCTTTTGAAACGAAATACAACGTTAAATGTAATATGACACAATAACTTCCTGCTTGACACGCCATTATATGCAACATTGAATCCACCTTGCACCTCGCACATGTTTTGTTTCATTTTTTTTTTTAATTTTTATTTTTTATCTAATTGACCTATTAAATTACTTATTCAAACTGATTGGCATATTGAACTTCTATTATCATCTCATTGATCTATTGCTTATCCTATTGTGGCGTCGTTCGCACAAAGGTTCGCTTGCGGCTGTTCATGCCAAGCAAGTCGCTGTTCTCTTATGTGCTTCTTCATTGTGACGTGTTCGTAATAGCTTCTTCATTATGACGTGTTCATAATAGCTTCTTCATTATGACGTGTTCATAATAGCTTCTTCATTATGACGTGTTCATAATAGCTTCTTCATTATGACGTGTTCATAATAGCTTCTTCATTGTGACGTGTTCATAATAGCTTCTTCATTATGACGTGTTCATAATAGCTTCTTCATTATGACGTGTTCATGATAGCTTCTTCATTATGACGTGTTCATTTATGAAAGAATAGGATAAGCCTAGCAATGGCTGGCTTTGAAGATGTATTATCGCTAATTTTTAAATGATTATTTCATATTTTAAAATAAAAAATATTCAAAGATATTTGAATTCCAATAAAATCAAAATATTAAATAATGGTCAACTAGATTTATAATTAGATATAATTATAAATAAACCATAATTATAATTCAATATTGGACAGCTAACTAATTCAACTTCAATTGAACAGTGTGGATTCAGCGCTATATAAATGATTTGATTAGATTGGATTATAATTATAGGACGAGGTCTGGTGCACCTTGGGGACATGGAACCTGCTTGGGCTTGTCCCTGTCCTGCCATTGGTACACGTAGATGCTGTTGAAGGCAGAGCTGGAAGGACGGCGGAAAGTAAACTTAAAATATGATCTTTTTTTTTACTTATTTATCATTTTATAAATAATGATTTTTGACTTAATATCAATAAACTGACTCAATCTTAATCAGTCTCGTTTAAGCTACCCACGAGGAACTGATTTGAGCTAATCACAATTAACTTATTCAAGTTTACCACAATAATTTTAACCAATATGACCACAACGATCTAATTCAATCTCATTTATATAGCGCTGATTGCAATCAGTTCGAGAGTGCTCTGATGTTGTTTGCAGGTACCTGGTTTGTGAGTTGTAAACATATCCTTCTGTTTCCTCGCAGTACAAGCTTATGTAGTCACCGAAACACAAAAAGTCGCTCATGTCAGCGCCGAACGGTCATTGAATCGGCGATGACAAGTGCTTTAAACTTCAAAAAGTTTCAACGCAACGGAAGGGGCTGATCGGCTGGCGACGGGGGCTTATATAGAAGGTCATTGAGTCCCGTGGGAGAAGAGGATTTGTGAAGGCTCAATTGAAATCCAATTGAACCTGTTTGTGCAGGCAGCCCTGGAGAGCATGAATTATTATGCTTTGCCCGAAAAGCAGTTATATCGCCCGTTGCCGATTGCAAGTCCGCAGACTGGCATTGAGGGAAAGTCAGATTAAAAGACAATAAGCACCAGCAATAAAAGCCTCACCAAGCGGCCTTATGGGTTTACAGAGCCGATATATGATTCATTCTTTAATTTTTTTTTAAACTTTAGAACTTTAAAAATATTTTTCACTCATCGTTGTGTCTATTGTTCTTACACATATGCGATCGTTCCTACAGAATATCATATTGTTTCACCTTAAGGCTCCTAAACTATGTTATGTGTATAGACTACCATAGCTCGATCGTCAACTCCGAATTTTTCCATTCTTCTGCGCATCACTTTCAACTGCCACCAACTCCAGTGATGGTTACTTTTCGGCGTGTTCCAAACGGATTTCACTGATGTATGTCTTAAACCTTTTTTTAACTATGTTGATTTGTTATCACTGTTTTTATTTCGATTTTAATGAACTTAATTAGTTCAATGTTGTTCTTTAAGAGAGGAGGGGTTTAAGACTCTGGAGGGGTTCGGTGCACTGTTTATAGCACATGCCACCATCGGCTTCTATGCCATGCATCGGCATCGAGGCGGCTACGGTGACAGCAGAAGCGGAATCGTTGTCGTTTAACACGTTACACCGTGTGTCTAGTGTGTCGGGACAACTCTTGCTAGATGTGGTAGGTCTTTGAACAAATCAGATGCAAGTCTTTGAAGTTTCTCGAAATTATATTTCTTCAACTTTTAAACTTTGACGTCTGAAAGTCTTCCATGACTTCGTATGAACGGTTACCTTGACTACGGAGAAACCACAAGGAAACAGTTCAAAAGCAGTTGACACTTTATAAATAAGCCAAAGCTGAAATTTGAAAAAAAAATCGACAATTTGTTTTTTCTTTTTTATCTCTTTCAAACTTTTTCCACTCTTACATTATCTTTCCACTTCTATAATAAAGTTTCACCTGCTTAAAACCCTATGCCCCTCTCCAACACCAACTCTCGCCACCTTCTCCTCCCCTCACAAACACGTCCCCTCCTTGAACCTGGCCCACGACCACCCAGTGAAGTTACACCTGTGTAAAAACATAAAAAACATATAAAAAACAAAAAAATGGAATAAATAAAAATATAAAAAACTAGAAATATAAAGAAAGGAAGCCGAAATTTTGAAATACAACGGCAGCAGCAGCAACAACAACAACAACAGCAACAGCAACAACTACAGCAACAACAACTGCGACAGCAGAGCAGCACACCTGTTGGAGATGCATTGGTCGGTGTCGTGGCAGTTGGAACCGGTGGGACGTTTGACTCCACAACGACCATTGATGTGAAAGACCCTGGCCTGGAGGGGTTGGTGTGGTGGTGGGGGTGGTGGTGGTGGGGGTGGTGGTGGTGGTGGTGGTGGTGGTGGTGGTGGTGGTGGTGGTGGTGGTGGTGGTGGTGGTGGTGGTGGTGGTGGTGGTGGTGGTGGTGGTGGTGTTGTTGTAGTGGTGGTGTAGAAGTATTGTTAACAGTGTTGTGAGTGGTGTTGTGAGTGGTGTTGTGAGTGGTGTCGTGAGTGGTGTTGTGAGTGGTGTTGTGATGGTGTTGTTGGGAGGATGCTGGAGTATTGTTGTGGTGGTGGTGATAGTGTTGATGTTGTAGTAGTGGAGCTTTTTGGTTATAAACAAAAAAATAGCCTCCGTATTCTCACTAAGAACTCAAATGGAATGAAATGAATAAAATTAAAACAACTAAAATTTAAATTTGAATCAAACGAATAAGACAACTTTTTAAATAAATATTTTGCATAGAACCGAAATAGAAAAGTTAGTAAGAATAAGCTGATTGGTTGTTCAACGGGCCTTCTGACAGACGAACCCACGACAGCACTGCATGTCCCGCTGACACTTTAATCCCTCCTTGACACACTGCACACAAACGCCTTTCTGTCGTCACGTGGTGCAACGGGAATGTTGATGTAAGCCACTCGAGGTATTTATAGAAAAATAAAATTGATTTTTGGAAGGGTTGTGAGAGGGTTGAGCGGATATCGAGTAGGAAGAAGAATGAAAAAATCTCGGAATATTTTTTAGGGATCAGTCAGCGATAGTTTTCTATGTGAAATAAAGTAAATTTGGAGAAAATGAAGATTGGACTGATGAGAAGTTATGACAAATAAGTTGTATGAATACAGAATTCAAAAAAATTAATTTTGGAGAAATAAATGTCCAAAAATCTGGTTTTTAAGATCAATTCTTAGAAAATTATTTTTTTAAATCGATTTGGCGTAGAATTCAAAAGGAACATACCTTTCTGAGACTATAACCACGTTCCCAGTAGCACTGTCCATTGCCACAGCAAGGAACAACTCCCCCACAAGGTGCTCCCATCTCCCTGCACTTGATGAGGCCTGGCGGTGGTGTGGTGTGGTGGGGTGTGGTGTGGTTTGGTGTGGTGTGGTGTGGTGTGGTGTGGTGTGGTGTGGTGTGGTGTGGTGTGGTGTGGTGTGGTGTGGTGTGGTGTGGTGTGGGGGGGTATAGTGTGGTGTGGTGTGGTGTGGTGTAGTGTGGTTTGGTGTGGTTTGGTGGGGTGTGGTGTGGTGTGGTATGGTATGGTGTGGTGTGGTGTGGTGTGGTGTAGTGTGGTGTGGTGTGGTTTGGTGTGGTGTGGTTTGGTGTGGTGTGGTGTGGTGTGGTGTGGTGTGGTATGGTGTGGTGGTGTGTGGTAGTAATGATGTTCTTTCGTGGTGTGGTTACTTGTTGCTTGTGTGGCTTTTGTAATGGTGTTGTAAAGTTTATTTTTAGGTTGTGATTATGGTGGGTCTTGTGGTTTCTGTGATAGCAGTTGTGTTTAGAAATCATGGATGTGGTCAACTGATTGTGAGGTTGTGAGATGACGGAGAACATTCTGGTGAGACTTGGTACCTTTGTTGATGAGGTTCGTAATCTGCATCCAATCTATGTCCCTCTTCATCATTTCTCTGCGTGGATGCATGCATGCATGGATGAATTTGTGACTAATTAGGTGGAAGAAAGAATAGCTAAATATTAAGGAGTGAATTTATGGTTGAATGGGTTGATGAGTGTATGGATGGTTGAAAGAATTTCTGAGTTCATGGTTGGTTTATAAGAGAATTGTGTGTTCATTTGCGACGAAGAAAGCTGAATAAATCATAACATGATAACTTGCACAACTTCTCTCACTTCACCTCTCATCTTCTTCTTCTTCTTCTTCTTCTTCTTCTCCTTCTGGAAGATAATTGTTCAAGGGGCGGTTGAACATGAAAAGGTCATTTTGTCTTATTTAAATTATGTATTTTAAAATAAAGTTTCTTTCTTCGATTTAAATTCATTTTTCCAATTAAGGTTTAATTTTTTTATTTAAATTTTATTTTTTAATTTAAGTTTAATTTTTTTATTTAATTTTTATTTTTTAATTTTAATTTTATTCCTCTTATTAATTTTTTATTAATTAATTTTTTTCTGTCCATTTACACCTGTAACACTTCTTCAAACTCCACTTAACAAACCTCCAAAGTTTTCATCCATCTCTTCTTCTTCCTCCTCCTCATATGGAACTCTGGCAAAGATGAGATAGAAGCTAAGACATGACAACATAGCCACATACAAAAACCTCATTGTGCCTGAGTCCTTATTCAATTTTCAAATTTTGAAAAAAGTTATTCCGAAAAAATATTTTTTATAATTTTAATGTGGTTATAACTTCAAAAGAATTTTACAAAGTCTTTCAGAGCTGATCAAAGAGGAGTGTTTTATGTGGTTTTATGCTAGCTTTCCAGGATATAAGGAGCCTGCAAGGCCGAACGAATTATCTTCTCGTTAAGGCCATCAAACAACATCCAAAACTGCCGCAATTGCCCTCTCACGTAATAACTCTGTTTGCTACAACCCTCTTCACTACAACCCTCTATGGGGTTAATGCCACTATAATAATATTTGTATATGTATTGTTTTGAATTGTATTGTATTTTATTGTGTTGTATTGTATTGTATTGTATTTTATTTTATTGTGTTGTATTGTATTTTATTGTATTGTATTTTATTTTATTGTGTTTTATTGTATTGTATTTTATTTTATTTCATTGTATTGTATTGTATTGTATTGTATTGTATTGTATTGTATTGTATTGTATTGTATTGTATTGTATTGTATTGCATCGCATTGTATTGTGTTGTATTGTATTGTATTGTATTACTACAGCCCTCTTCAATACAACTCTGCGTGCTATAACCCTTTTCACATCAACTGTCTGCTACAATTGTTTATTGTGACTGATATTATAACTGATAGTATAACTGGTGTCATAACCAATACTGAAGTTATTTATGTAACTTATACTAAAGTTTACATCATAAAGTATCCTAAAGTTTACATCATAAAGTATCCTAAAGTTTACATCATAAAGTATCCTAAAGTTTATACTGCAAGTAATATTATTTTCACTACGAGTAACATTACGACTCAGCTTGAAACTGCGACCACAAGTACTTCACCTCATCGATGAGCACTCATCAGTGGATTACTGTCAGTACTGAGACGCAATGGTTGTTTGAAATAGATTAGTGAAGTCATGGCCTAGTAAAAAGCAAATTGTTTCAGTAAATTTTTAATGTAACAAAATAAGAAAATTATGTAAAAAAACAACGCCTCATGAAAATCCGTAAAGACAGCTAGCTTGCCAAAAGTAGGCAAGTTTACAGTGACAAAGGATTTAGTTTCTTTATGCAGTCATAATGTTGTTGTTGTTTTTGTTGTTGTTTTTGTTGTACTGTTGTTTTTGTTGTTGCAGTTGTAGACATCTTGACAACAACTGATGACATTTCGTTTGAATTCATTTGAAGTGGCATTGTAACAGTTGCAACAATAGGAGTAATATTGAAATAATAATAAAAATAATGAAAGTAATGAATATAATAATAATAATATCAAAAATATTAACAATAATAACAAAAATACTTAAAGGTTAGACCCATAGGGAGTGGCTAGGACAATGGCCTGAGTCATAACATCACGTCCCTGTATTGTCCATTCTTAGATAACTTTTTGTTGCTTGTAGATCACTATTCAATGAGCTAACTTGCTAAACATAAAGTTCGAGGTTCAATTCCCGCCTAGGCTGGAAAATTTAAACAACCCACTGGATTTTGAGTCGCAAAAATCAGAGGCGCTTTATAGATAGAACAAATAAGATAAACGATGGCTTGAATGGTGTGGTAAAGGCCACTCAGAAACTTTGTCAATGCAGTACAAACTTGAATGAGGATTGTAGGAAAGGATCTTGTAAAAATATTTAAAATAAATTATATTTTAAGTTAATTAAAAGCCACTAAAGTAATTTGTTGTGATCCTTTTTAATAAATTAAAAACCATTAAAGTTATTTATTGTAATCATTATCAGTTAATTAATTATTCTTTGCAAGAATGTTTTTTTAATTTCTATCCAATTCGTGTTATTTCTTGAAAATCTGTTCACGCTTGAGCTATTAAAGGCTACGCCCTCGTGCGTGATTCTGAGACACTGTGCATGTGTGTGTGTGTGTGTGTGTGTGTGTGTGTGCGCGCGCGTGTGTGTGTGTGTGTATGTGTGTGTGTGTGTGTGTGTGTGTGTGTGTGTGTGTGTGTGTGTGTGTGTGTGTGTGTGTGTGTGTGTGTGTGTGTGTTTGTGTGTGTGTGTGTGTGTGTGTGTGTGTGTGTGTGTGTGTGTGTGTGTGTGTGTGTGTGTGTGTGTGTGTGTGTGTGTGTGTGTGTGTGTGTGTGTGTGTGTGTGTGTGTGTGTGTGTGTGTGTGTGTGTGTGTGTGTGTGTGTGTGTGAGTTTTTTTGTGTGTGTGGTTTGTTTATGTGTTAGTGCCTGTGTTTGCTTAATTTGAAATTTTATTCAAATATTTTTTTGCGTTTTTCTCTTTTTTGCCTTGAATTTATTATTTTTCAAAAATTTTTTTTATCTTCTAAATATTTGTAAAAAGCATCTTTCATTAGCTTCAAAACTCTACGGGCTCGATGTCATTATAATAGTATTCGTATTTGTAATGTATTGTATTGTATTGTATTGTATTGCATTGTATTCCATTGTATTCCATTGTTTCTTATTGTATTGCATTGCTTTGTATTTCATTGTATTGTTTTTTGTATTGTATTATAATTATTGTATTGAATTGTATTTTATTGCATTGTCTTGCGATGTACTTCCCCAAAAGCTTTTTTGCTTCCATTGACGTTGGCAAGGCCTGTCTCGTGCTACTTGCGTTGTCTCTTTGTTATCCTTCTTTTTAGTTCATTCTTCACGCCAATAAGGTCTGCATCTTTCTTCCAACAAATCAACAAACCATAGTTTTGAAAGGTTGAGAACCAACTCCCCACTTTTTGGGTCCTACCATCACTTCATTATGTTATACATTATGTTATATATAATAATATATAATATATGTGTCATATATAACTATGGATTTTCATACTCGATTATATTCTAAATTATCGATATTAACAATAAGGCTTTTCTCGGCTCTATTGTCCAGGTTACGAAACATTATTTCAATAAGCCTTCGTTACTACGTGAAGGGATGTGATGTTGTAACCGTATTTTCGTTGTTATTACTGTTAATGCGCTCTTGTTGTTATCAATGTTATTATAGAATTCGTTTTTTTATTATTTTTATTGTTATTGTACAATTTTTGATATTATTGTTATTATCTTTATTGTACAATTGTTGTTGTTATTGTTATTATTCTATTGTACATTCTTTTTTATTAATAAGATTAATTTTTTAAAGTATATTTTACCATTGTTAGAATTTTTGTTGTTGCAGTATTGTTATGTTTGTTGCTGATAATCAATTTTTGTTACTGCTATATGGTTATTGTTATTTGTGTTATTGTGTTGTTACACAATTAACGTTAATGCCGCTGCTTTTGCTTTTATAACGCTTATAATGCTTTGCATGGCGTCTTCGAATACTGATTGTGGCTTCGAATTTCGTTGATGTATTTTCATCTTGTTTGAGTAACTAAGTACAATTGAAACAAAATGAACTCAAAATAAATAGTGAATAAATTATTTTTCAATTTTATTTTTTCGTCAAATATTTAAGTCAAAAGTTTAATAATTCTTATAAAACGACAAACTGAAGCGGTAATAGCTGTTGCATTGAATCTATCGGAGCCTCTTCAAATAATCTAATCTAATCCAACCAAAAATTTATAGATTACGTTCAGCTAACCAAATACGAAATAAGATATTGAATAAATCTAATCTAATCTAATCTAGTAAAAAAAATTGGTTGAGCTGTTTTAATCTGATGAAAGGATTTGTATAGTGTTGATTAACTACTGTGTAAGAGTGACTTGAATCAGTAAAGAATCCTTGGAACTTTTTCGCCTTCAAAGCCACAACGATGAATCGAACAGTTGTTGGTTTCATGTTTCATCCAAACTTTATAGTTGTCATTATTCTCTTCGCAATCAGTGTCATCATCATCAGCACCAACAACACCACCGCTGCCGTGAACTTCTATCCCCAATACCATCAACGCCATCGACACAATCTTCACCATCACCCTTGTCAACATTCACACTACAGCTTTTGTCACCACTATTATCACCCGCACCACCTTAATCACTAAGTCCATCTCATCTATCACCATAGTTACACCTGCCCACCTACTCCCCAACCACCTCCTCCACCAGTTTGATTACAATGCAAACGGAGGATTACCAAGACAGAATTACCATCTTTCCAACAACTCCTCCAGACCCCCTCCTCAACAAGAGTGGGTTATGAGTGGGTTGTGACGATCGTTCATAGTAGTTTCTCTTTGTTGGAGCTCGCAAACTTAGTGTGGTTTTGTAGACCTTGTCTTAGGAGCATGACTGACTGGGTTGCTTTGAGTATTCAGGTAATACTGTGTTTGCGATGGGCTAGTTGAAAAGTACAAAGACCCTTTTGATTCGATGTTTCAGAATATTGAGACCTTCTTGAAGTTAATAACTACAACTATTTATAAATATTAAAATATTCATCTTTCGAAAATGTTAGATTAGTTAACATATTTCTGAGGTTTCCTTCGTTATTCCAGGCAAGAGCAACGGATGTCACGCCAGTCATCACGTGATGGGAAGATGACGCCATCAACAAAGGCGGTGGAAGCGGAAGAGGTGTTGAAGACCAGAGCTTCTCCGGCTGTGAGGTTCAAGCTCATGAGAGCCGTGGTGGGTTGTGGTGGAGTGAGGTGGTTGTTGTTGTTGTTGTTGTTGTTGTTGTTGTTGTTTTTAATGCTGTTGATGACGTTTGTTGTTGTTTTGTTGATGTTAGTGTTGATATTGTGCTTTCTATGTTTTTTTTTTGTTTTTGTTGATAATACTGATGTCTTTAAGCTTATGTATTTTCCAGCAACTAGAGTAGCTGACGGTGGTGAAGATGATGAGAAAAAAAATAGGAGCAAATAAAAAAAAAGAAAAATGAGACGGGAAAAAAGAAAAAAAGGAAAAATAAGAGGAAAAAAAGAAAAGAAGAGAAGAAATGAAACAAAAAAAAAGAAAAAAATGATAGAAAAAAAGAAAAGAAGAAAAGAAATGAGAGAGGAAATATATAAAAAAGAAAGTTATGATGGTTTTGTGGCAGAGATGATGACAATAACGGTGTGAATGTGTATTCTTGAAATAATAGTGATAGGACAAACTTCAATGCCAAAAAATATCCCACCTGGGTTTCCAAACTCAAATTTGAATATTTTTTTGACAGTTGAAACTTAAGTTCATTTTTAAAGCAACCACCCCTCCGTGCAGTGCATCGTGTTGGGGGTGTTGTTTGTAATGGGATGTGCCCTCACTGCTCTGGCCGTCATCTTCGTAACCTCCCACTACAACAAGAAGGAAACGGGTGCTTGGAAGAGTGCATGCGTGCATGTATGGGTGCATGCATGGATGGGTGAATGAATGCATGCGTGAGTGCATGCATGGATGGGTGAATGAATGCATGCGTGAG